>OY757935.1:26783985-27383985 GCA_963585895.1 Sepioteuthis lessoniana
GGTAGAGTGTTCACCAATGGCCCAGGAGACCGAGTTTCAATCTTTGGTCAATTTATACCAAAGACTCAAAAAAATTGTACTTGATGCCTCCTCGCTTAATACCTAGCATTAAAAAGTACAGATCAAGAGTAAGTGGAGAAATTTAGGGAAAGGAGTAGCGCCCTCCCCTACACCTCGGTAAAGTAGCTATTGAAAAAGGAATCTTCGGGTCGCCCTCGACTACGGTTGGCCAATTTACTTACTTAGTTTATGTACCAGTTTACCCAAACCCTTCACCAAAGATACTGTGCGACACAAGGTCAATTCTAAAGTGGGGTATAGTTTATGTAATTTGTTGTTTCTCAATATTTTGGTATTCCTTGTCCCCGAACACGTCGTCAAAGAAGTATGTAAATAAATAAAAATTTATAATTCATCCTATTTACCCGAATTGGTTCGTAGGGATATTTCACGAATAATAATAATAATAAAGGTATTGACAATAGGTTGAGGAATTATAGCACGGAAACAGTATATCAGAATGACTAGCAAAATAAAATTAAACACGACGGTAATTTCAACAACATATAAAATACATTTATTCCGTTAGCATTCAATTAACAAAATAATATAAACACATACTAAGGTTCAAAAGATATATGGATAGGAATTATCTGATGAGTTATGGTTGACCTAAAGATTCGATGAGGGCATGATAAAAAATTATATTCTATCAGGCTTCTTCTTTGTTGTCCATTTTTTCCGCACGTAGTCAGGCCTTTTCTTCCAACTGCTAACGCTGCGTTTCTTTTTAACTGTTCATGTTACATTTCTGTTTCTAACCCTTCACGCCGCGTGTCTCTGCTCAATTGTGCCGTTTCAAACTAAACCACCCCGCTTTCCAGTTCGCGCTGGTTGACAAAAGAGGTCTCATTCTTTTTAGTTCAAGGGTTTCTTGTCAACAACCTCCTGCTACTCTTCTCCCAGTGTATGCTGGTTGTTGCTATGTGACTGTCACAACTCTACCGTAACATTTTTTTTAAAAAGTAAGCTAAAATAAAACAAGATATTCTGTTATATTTCTTTTTTTCTCTATTTTTCTCTTCTCTATTTATTTTCCTCAGTTGGTTCCATATAATGTCTACGCTCTTGATAACGCATCTGCGCTTACATTAAATTTCCCTGGGATATGTTTAATCTTTATATCAAATTCTTGAAGTAATAAACTCCACGGCCATATTCTGTGGTTCTTGTTTTTCATTCTGTGTAAAAATGTGAGTGGATTGTGGTTTAAATATACCACAACTTGATCAGCTGCAGATGATACATATATTTTAAACTGTTTTAAGTTTTCAATTAAAGCCAGAGCCTCCTTTTCTATAGTCGAATAGGCTCTCTGATGTTGACAACTTTCTGGTGAAATAGCTTACTGGATGCAATCTTTCTTGGTTATCTCTCTGCAGAAGTATTGCTCCGATGTCTATATTACTGGCATCCGCTGCCAATTCGAAACTTTTATTAAAATACGGAGTATTCAGTACCGGTTCAGTACTTAACATTTCCTTGACTCGATCAAAAACTATTTGGCATTCTTTCGTCCATCTGAATTTATTTCCTTTCCGAAATAACTTAGTTAGCGGGTCATTCATATCTGAGAAATTTGGACAAAATTTCCGATAATATCCAATCATTACGATGAAACGTATGACTCCTTTCGGATTTCTCGGGATTGGGGATTCTTTAATACCCTTCACCTTCAACGCTTATGGTGATATTTTCCCCGTGTCCAATTATATGTCATAAATAGTTAATTTCTGGTTGGCAGAATTCACTTTTAGCTAAGTTGATCGTCAGTTTTGCTTCTTCCATCCTGGCAAATACTTTCCTCAAGGTCGTTAAGTGATTTTCCCAGGGTCATTGTGTACTACTATATCATCTATATATGTGTCAACTTTCTCAATATCCCTAAGACACTCATTCATCATTCGTACGAAAGCTGCCTATGAATTCTACATTCCGAACGGCATCACACAATATTTGTAATTCCCTTGTGGTGTAACAAAGGCTATTTCTTTAGCACTATCTGTTAATGGAATAGCCGAATATCCCTTCAATAAATCACTCTTGGTGATATACTTCACCTTACTTATAATCAATGCAGTCGTCGATTCTCGATATAGTGTAAGCATCCGTCTTCATGATACTATTTACCTTTCTGTAATCGGTGCAGAATCTAACTGTCCCATCCGGTTTATCGACCAGTACGCACAAGGAGGTCCATTCACCTTGGCCATGTTCAATTATTCTGTTTGTCAACAGGTATTTGATTTCTTTCTCTAACAGTTTCATCTTCTTCAGGTTCATCCGATATAGGCGCTGTTTAATAGGTATCTCTTCACCTACATCGACATCGTGTTGGGCCATTGTCGATTTTCTCGGTATGTCAGAGAATAACCCTTTATAGTCCTTAATGAGGCTCATTAATTCTATCGCTTCTTTCTCGGGTAGATGCTTTAGTTTACTACTTAAGTCAGATAATATCTCTGAATTTTTCAATTTAGGGTACAAATTCTGATTTGCATCTAAATCCAACCACTTCTCGGGTTGACTGATGCTACTATTTCTTCCTCTAATTTCTGATGAGGTCCTTCTTACCTATGGAATTTTTCCGCTTTTCGTTTCCCTGTTTTTCGTTATTTTTCTTCTCTGGATTTTCCTTTTCTCGCTCTTTCACTATTTTACGTGGCAGTATCCCGTTTTCTCATTTTCGTTCTTCGGACAAAACTTGGTTTTTCCACGAGCTTCTTGGTTTTTTCGAGAGCGACTTCGCACCTTTTTTCCCACCAAATCATTTCCTAAAAACCTCACATCGGTAATACGTCTACAACTCCGACGTCCATTGTATCAGAAATTATTTTTGACTGCAATTTAATTCGGTGAATGGGAATGTTTTTCGGTTTATTTTCTCTTCCTCTGATACACACTCGCTTTTTCACGGCTGAATTTCGTCCTCTGAGTAAACATTTTCATGTTAACAGCGACTGAGATACTCCTGTACCTCTCAATAAATTTATGTCTCTGGGTGTGCTACTTTTCCTTTGGATGTAAATGGTCCGTATCCAATCAACCCTTTTCTTGCGGCAACTATGCCCTGTGGCTTGTTCGACGTTGGTGCTTGTAGGAGGACATTGTGTTTTGATAAATTATTTCCGTTTTATAGTGATATATTTAATTTTGTTTATACTTGGAAAAAGGCACATGAAGACAAATGTAGTAAAGATGTAATGATATGAAAGATGTGTAAACGATATAAAACGGCGCGGACAAAAGGAACATTCAAAACAAGCCATAGTCTCCATATTTGTTACGTCCCTCTCTCATGTCCGGACGATATTCTCGATATTTTGATATCCCTTGTCCCCGGACACGTCGTCGAAGAAGTACGTAAATGAATAAGAATTTGCTCGTAGGGATATTTCATGGATAATAATAAAAGGTATCGACAACAGGTTGAGGAATTATAACACGGAAATTATAGCTCGTATCAGAATTACTAGCAAAATAAAATCAAAATTTCAACAACATAAAATACATTTATTCCGTTAGCATTCAACTGACAAAATAATATAAACACATACTAAGGTTCAAAAGATATGCGAATAGGACTTATCTGAGAAGTTATAGTTGACCTGAAGATTCACTATCAGACTTCTTTGTTGTCCATTTTTCCGCATGTGTTTGGGCCTTTTCTTCCCAACTGCTAACACCGCATTTCTTTTTAACAGTTCATGTTACATTTCTGTTTCCAACTCTTCACACTGCGTCATTTCAAACTAAACCACCCCGTGTTCCAGTTCGCGCCGATAGGCAAAAAGGATTTTATTCTTTTCACCTCAGGGTTTCCGATCAACAATCCCCCCCCTACTTCTCTCTCAGTGTATGCTGGCTGCTGCTATGTGACCGTCACAATACATATATATTAAATATATATATATGTGTGTGTGTGTGTGTGATTTGTAAACACATTTTGTTGATAACATTCTTAAACGAGCCTAATCTCTTTTTTGCATACAGTTAAATGGTTTCATATATTGCTGTATAAAAATCAAAATCTAACATCAGCCATTTGTTAGCACACGGTTTGTTCTATTTGACCCATTGACAGAACCCTATCAAGTGCTACCACTTAGGTTTAGAATGGACCTAGGAGCAATGGCAATGAATGGATACTCAACATTCCCCAAATCTTCAAGGCTGGAGCCTCGCCATTAGATGGTTTAATATCATATCCAAGACACTCGTTGCGGAAGTCTTACCCTTTTCAATCATACATCCTAGATGCATCAAGGAGGTCCTCAGTGATGCAACTGTCTTCATTGCCGATTTCGGGTTATTTCTGCATCATATCGGCTCCGACAGTAACCCCGGCATGACTCTGGAAGAGCCAAGCCACCTCCGTGATCGCGACGTGCTACGCTCGTGCCGCAACCAAAGCAAAGAAAAATTTAAATAAAGGCCGGACTTCGGCCGTTCTTATAGACATCTGTCCTTTAGTGAAAAGCCAATGAAAACAGGGCATTCCACACTCCTCTGCTATATAATACCATCTTTACCTCATCCGGTTTCGGCTGTCTACTTCCGGAATCGGTACCGAGGTAAGATGTTATTTTTAATACTCGTCCATGATTTACACTTCACAAGACTTCTATAAAGATGCAGTCAGTGTATTCCATAACACCAGCTGTATGATGGGTGAGTATTAATTTTTGCATATGTACAGTGTATGTAAATATTTTAGAATTCTTTTTAAATGCTTCATTGCTTAGTTAATTCTGAAATTCCTTAGAGATTAAGAAGTTGTGACATTTGTGACTGATATTTTTCGTTTGTCTGGATTGCAACTGACTTGTGGGGTAAAATGCTAGTCTTCAGCGCCATCAATTCTTGGGCAAAAATAGGGAAAAGTTATTTCTGGAACCCATAACATGCGCGGATCTTTTTCTATTTTAAGATTTAGTGTCACATTTGGATAAGGAGACATTACATCTTCTTATTTTTTTTTAGTAGTAGTGGTGTTTTTCTCTCTGTTGTAGTGGTGTAGGCTATGTTATTGATGACCTGAAGGTTGTCTTCATATATTTGTTATATCTGAGCTCCATAACTCACCGCTACAATTATTTGAGCGTGAGAGAGCTATGGCAAAGCCAACTAAGGGGGATAATCTATAGGGATTTATCACCTCTTGACTGGAAAAGAGGGTTAGAATGCAAATGGCCGGTAGTTAAAACACGTGCACATCTCTACTCTTTTGAATCCTCTTCCATCCACTTGTCACCAAGTTGGTCATCACCAAACTAAATGTTACAAATATAATTACAACAACATCTTCGACTTAGTTATTTGTTATAACAGCAGGTGTTACAGAGAGGAAAACAATTCGGATACTTGTAGCAGAGGAAATGTACTATGGCTAAATATTTCCTTGTGGTAAACAATGTAAAACAATTCAAAGCTAATTAACAACAATATATTTTATTGCCTGAGCAAACTTGATAGAATGAACACAGAAATTACATAAAATACTTAAAGAGTACATTGTAGAGAAAAGTCCTATCATGTCATTGAAATGTAGGGATTACAGCTGTTTTTTTCCAGGATAATCAATTCTAATGGCCACTTGGAGGCATGACCAAAGTACCATTATAAAATATGGGGCCAAGTAGAAAGTCTTTACATCATTCTGGCCTTGACAATAGGAAATACGCACGAGTGGGTGCATCTTCCGACAGAGAGGGGTGAGCCTTTACCCTAACAAACCAAATATGGTACCATGCATTGGTGTAAGTCTTCATGCGACAATTTTCATTCTATAAAGGACTCTTCAACAACTAGATTGGTATTTCATGCAATTCCTTTCTATTAAGTTTGCTCATGTAATAGATGAGTCATTGCTAAATCGTAATGAATTTTTTAATATTTTTTTTTTATATTGTTTAGCATTTGGTGTAATAAACCATAGTGCATTTCCTCTGATATTGTGGGGGGGGTGTCCTCGTGGTGTAATGGTTAAAGCGTTGGACTGCGGAATCGTAGTACGCGAGTTCATACTCCAGTCGCGCTATTACGTTCACTTTTGGGCAAATACCCTTAGGAAAGGTATGAGCCCCCTTATCCTCCCAGCTATGGGTTAAATAGTACCACTACTGTTCTTCTAGGAGAATGGCTTTGGCATTAAATAACCTAAAAAGAGTTGATATGCCATTAAACAAAGAAACCAAACCAAACTCTGATATTGTGCCTTTCCTCTGAATTGTGCCTTTCCTCTGATATTGAGCATTTCCTCTGAATTGTTTTCCTTTCACTGTTGCAGTGAGTTGTGGGGAACGGGTGCAACAGATACACAAAGACAACCCTTCAAGTTGTCGATATCAATGCTCACTCAATCCTATCCACAGAAGAATCTGTGGGGATTATATCTCTTGCTCTCCAAATAATATTTCCAGTGGCCACCAAGTGGCATGACCAAAGCAATATATAAAAGGGCATGGCAAAGTCAAACTCTCTCTTCATGTGACGATTTTCATTCTATAAAGGACTCTTCAACAACTAGATTGGACTTTCTTTCCATGATATACTCTTTGTATTTCATGCAATTCCTTTCTATTAAGTTTGTTCACGTAATAGATGTGTCATTGATAATTCATTGTGAATTGTTTTATATTGTTAGGCACAAGGAAATGATAAACTATAGTACATTTCTTGTGTTACGAGTGTCTGAATTGTTTTCCTTCCATAATCAAATAACTTTTGCGGTGAATTATGGTACACAGATACAAAAAATACACAAAGACAAACCTTCAATTTATCGATATCAAAGCTCACTCAATCCTATCCCACAGAAGATTTTGTAGGAATTATATCCCTTGCTTTCCAAATAATATTTGCAATGGCCACCAGGTGGCATGACCATAGCAACATATAAAAGGATGCAGCAAATTCAAACTCGCTCTCTCTCTCTCTCTCACTCTTTGGTCCTGCCTCTGTAGGGATAAAAAAGACAATATCATGAAAAAATAGAATTAATAAATGCAAAAGTAACAGTTTCCCAGGAGGCCTCTGACAGCAAGCAAAATTGGTGCAAGCCTAAAAAGAGAGGGTTCCTGGCTCCAAAGAGAAACTCTTCAGTAGAAGCATTTACCACCTCAGCTGAGACAGATGACCTTTTTCTCTCTGCGGCTAGTAGGGAGCGCACATGCCAGCTGAATCCTGAACTTAGCAGCACATTGTGTCTCTCCTATTATTAGCAGCCTCTGTCAAACATACCAACTGAACACAGACACACACGACAGACACTTAACTTATAATTTGCAAAAGATAATACCTTTATACTCTTCAAACGCCTTATTTGAGGAAGCTGGCTATTTCTACTGGTTCAGAAAAACATTGCACACCACAGAATAGTCATGAACCTGAAAATAGAATTGGAGCCTAAAGGTATCCTTGTCTTTTTCCTTCTGCTCCTCAATTCCCTTACAACTTTCACAGACAAAAAGAAGAAAACAAGTGAATGTGGTAAGAAAAAAAAGAAGTCTGTTTACAAGCCTCAGAATTTCTCAACAATAACAAGAATTTACCACTACCACAAACCATGATAAACGTTTTATGTGCCTCCATACCTCCACTACCAGAAGTACGCATTAGTATATGCATTTTCCAACAAGGAGGCTTTCACCCCAATAAGCCGAGTGTCGTATAGTGCATGATACCATACCTTGATGTCAGTCTTCATACAAAAAACCCTATTCTATTAAGGGCTCAATTGGTATCAAGGCAGACTCCTCTTGTCTTTGGGTTTTTTCATATTGAATGGTCAAAAACATCTTTGTTTTAGTTTACTGTCAGAATTCATCGATCTGTATGGTTTGAATAGAACTATTTTACATTTAAACTGTGAACTTACGCCAAATCAAATTGCTGGAAATAGAACTGTTTGATCATTTAACTGTGTGTAAAATAATGACTGATGTTTAATTGAATTGAATTTAATTGGAGAGCCGTGTATTTCTACTGGTTCAGGAAAATATTTTTACCATAAATTAGTCATGAACCCCTAAATAAAATTTGAATCAAAAGGAATCATTGTTTTTTTCCTTCTGGCCTTAATTATCTTACAGCTTCAACAGACAAAAAGAAGACAAATGAATGGGGTAAGAAGAAAAAGGAGTTAGTTCACAAGCCTCAGAATTTCTCAACAATAACAAGAATCTACCACTACCACGAACTATGATAAACCTTTCATGTGCCCCCATACCTCCACTACCAGAAGTACGCATTAGTATATGCATTTTCCAACAAGGAGGCTTTCACCCCAATAAGCCGAGTGTCGTATAGTGCATGATACCATACCTTGATGTCAGTCTTCATGCAAAAAACCCTATTCTATTAAGGGCTCAATTAGTATCAAGGCAAACTCCTCTTGTCTTTGGGTTTTTTCATACTGAACGGTCAAAAACGTCTTTGTTGCTGTAGTTTACTGTCAGAATTCATAGATCTGCCAATTTTAGGATAACCTGTTAAATACTTGTGTAATGATGGACTTTTCAAGATAAATTTTTCACCAAAAAATAAGGGATTGTTCATTATATGAGATATGTTTTTAAACTTATAGCTTACCTTGTTTCTAGGCATAACATTACTGTAATTTCTATCCAAAGTATCCCTTCATAACCAATATATATATATATATATATATATATATATATAATTATTCTGTTTTAAGATTGCAGTATCTGCAGAGAGTGTACTCGATATCTGAGATAGAACATTTATTGGAAGTATAACACAGAAATTAAAACCACATATTGCAACTAATAGTTTAATAATTTCATGGTTGTCAGGTAATGGAACTTTCTGAAAAGTTACCAGTAATATGGGAGGGTGGTATATGGAAAGTATAGAATATGAATAGATATAGAATACAGAAGTATATATAAAGATATATAGAAATATATTAAATATAGAAAGAATTAGTTTAGAAATATATAGAAGTATAGAAATATGAAGTATTGAATATAGAATAAATATAAAATAAATATAAAATATAAAAGTAGAGAATATAAAAGAGAATTGAATTTATATTACAGGAAATCCAAGAAGTATAAAGTATATAGAACAATTAACTTAACAAAAATATCTTTGAAAAAATTAGTCATTCTAAAAATTCCTTATATATATATAAAAAGTACAGGATATTAAAATCTCACCTTCTTACTATTGTTTCATTGCTGTAAGTTTCATGTATTTTCTATTGAATCATCAGATGAATCAGAAAAGTTTCATCGAATTATTGTGTCTTTTGTTTCATTGCTGTAAGTTTCATGAATTTTCTATTGAATCATCAGATGAATCAGAAAAGTTTCATCGAATTATTGTGTCTTTTGTTTCATTGCTGTAAGTTTCATGAATTTTCTATTGAATCATCAGATGAATCAGAAAAGTTTCATCGAATTATTGTGTCTTTTGTTTCATTGCTGTAAGTTTCATGAATTTTCTATTGAATCATCAGATGAATCAGAAAAGTTTCATCGAATTATTGTGTCTTTTGTTTCATTGCTGTAAGTTTCATGAATTTTCTATTGAATCATCAGATGAATCAGAAAAGTTTCATTGAATTATTGTGTCTTTTGTTTCATTGCTGTAAGTTTCATGAATTTTCTATTGAATCATCAGATGAATCAGAAAAGTTTCATCGAATTATTGTGTCTTTTGTTTCATTGCTGTAAGTTTCATGAATTTTCTATTGAATCATCAGATGAATCAGAAAAGTTTCATCGAATTATTGTGTCTTTTGTTTCATTGCTGTAAGTTTCATGAATTTTCTATTGAATCATCAGATGAATCAGAAAAGTTTCATTGAATTATTGTGTCTTTTGTTTCATTGCTGTAAGTTTCATGAATTTTCTATTGAATCATCAGATGAATCAGAAAAGTTTCATTGAATTATTGTGTCTTTTGTTTCATTGCTGTAAGTTTCATGAATTTTCTATTGAATCATCAGATGAATCAGAAAAGTTTCATCGAATTATTGTGTCTTTTGTTTCATTGCTGTAAGTTTCATGAATTTTCTATTGAATCATCAGATGAATCAGAAAAGTTTCATTGAATTATTGTGTCTTTTGTTTCATTGCTGTAAGTTTCATGAATTTTCTATTGAATCATCAGATGAATCAGAAAAGTTTCATCGAATTATTGTGTCTTTTGTTTCATTGCTGTAAGTTTCATGAATTTTCTATTGAATCATCAGATGAATCAGAAAAGTTTCATTGAATTATTGTGTCTTTTGTTTCATTGCTGTAAGTTTCATGAATTTTCTATTGAATCATCAGATGAATCAGAAAAGTTTCATCGAATTATTGTGTCTTTTGTTTCATTGCTGTAAGTTTCATGAATTTTCTATTGAATCATCAGATGAATCAGAAAAGTTTCATCGAATTATTGTGTCTTTTGTTTCATTGCTGTAAGTTTCATGAATTTTCTATTGAATCATCAGATGAATCAGAAAAGTTTCATCGAATTATTGTGTCTTTTGTTTCATTGCTGTAAGTTTCATGAATTTTCTATTGAATCATCAGATGAATCAGAAAAGTTTCATCGAATTATTGTGTCTTTTGTTTCATTGCTGTAAGTTTCATGTATTTTCTATTGAATCATCAGATGAATCAGAAAAGTTTCATCTAATTATTGTGTCTTTTATTCTATAGATGAAACTTGTAGAAATAAAATGATTGTGAGAAGGCAAGATTTTAATTATTTTAGGCCAGCATCTGGGAACTTTTTTGATTTATCAAATGTTATTTAAAGGATTGGTTATTCTCATCTGTTCATTCTATATATGTGTGTTTGTGTGTGTATTTGTGTTTGTGTGTGTGTGTTTGTAGTTATATTGTGGTTATAACAAGCATAATAGATACTTGCTTTCATGTTCCATTGATATATTTGTTAAATCTTATCATTGCAACAATACATCAATAATGTGTCTACCTATGATGTGGAAAATCCTAATTGCACATAGCCAAGTTGGCTGGGGTTGTAGATTACACTGACTGCATCTCTGCAGAAGGGTAATACCACCCACCAACGAGTGTCCTGGATAGGACACTAAACAATCTGATGGAGTGGTTCCAGTAATGCCATAGCTTTGAGGAATGTAGTGTACCCCTTCATTACCATCACTCCCAGGTCCACTTGGGCTCGGAGTTGTAACGCCTGATAAGGTCCTATCTATGGATCAAATAGAACTCTTGGATATTTAAACTGTATACTTATGCTAAATTGAATTGTTTGAAATAGAACTATTTGATCATTTAATTGTGTGTACACAAATGACTGACATTTAATTGAATTGTTATTGATACATAGCAATACTTGGAACCATTTAACTTTATTGACTTATGCTAAATTGAATTATTTGAAATAGAACTATTTGATCATTTAACTGTGTGTAAACAGATGCCGAATGTTTAATTGAATTGTGATATATGGCAATACTTGGAACCATTTAACTTTTTTGACTAATGCTAAATTGAATTGTTTAAAATAGAACAGTTTGATAATTTAAATGTGTGTAAGCAAATGCCTGATGTTTAATTGAATTATGATACCAAGCACTTTGTTGACTTATACTTATAAATCATATATATCTAATATATGTAAAAACCAGATTTGGCATTAACTTACAATGTTTTATATGCCAATAAAACCAAATCAAACCACACCTAACCACACAGATTAAGAAGGAGATCTATAATTCACTTGTAAGCTACAGACTGTTTCCAGGAGAACAGAAAGGATGCCATAGAGGAATCAGAGGAACAGGTGTCTTACTGTATATTGATCAGCATGTCCTCAAGGAGATCAAAGGGAGGTGGAAAAATGTAGTCATGGCATGAATGGACAACCAAAAACATCTATGATATGGTCCTACAAATGTGGATAAAAGATTGTCTGAAAATGTTCAAATATTTGACAAAGTCATAAAATTCATCATGGACGCCATGAAAAACTGGAAAGAAGATTTGACAGCAGGAGGAAAAACTTAAGCAGAAGTGAAAATCCAGAGAGGCATCTTCCAGTGAGATGCGCTTTCACCATTACTATTTGTAATAGCAATGATGCCATTCAATCACATACCTAAGAAATGTACTGGAGTCTACAAATTTACAACATCACTAGAAAAGATTAATCACCTTATGTACATGGATGACATCAAGCTATTTACGAAATATGAAAAAGAATTGGAGAATCTGATACAAACAATAAGAATATTCAGTCAGGATATAGGAATAGAATTTGGCATTGAAAATGTGTCATGCTGATAAAGACAAGTGGAAAAAGAGAAATAACAGAAAGAATAGAACAGCCAAATGATGAAAGAATCAGAACGCTAGGAAAAAAGGAAAATTACAAGAACTTGGGAATACTGGCAATGGACATCATCAAACAAGTGGAGATGAAAGAATAGGAAAATAAAACCTCAAACAAACAAGAAAACTTCTGGAAACTATGCTCAGCAGCTGAAATCACATCAAAAGGATAAATACCTAGGCAGTCCTCCTTGTATGATACTTGGGATCATTCTTAAAATAGACTAGGGAGGAACTCAAAGAATAGACCAGAGGACAAGAAAGTTGATGATGGTGCACAAGGCCTTACATCTGAGAGATGACATAGACTATATGTGTCAAGAAAGGAAGCCGGTAGAGGACTCATCTGTATTGAACATTGCGTAGATACATCAATACTCGAGGACTACATTAAAAAGAGCAAAGAAAGACTGATTACAGCAACCAGTAATATAACTGAAAATATTTGGACAAACAGAACAACAACAAAATCTAGGAAACAGAAATGGGAAGAAAAACAACTGTATGAATATTTTGAGACTGGTGAAATCTCACACAAGAACACCTGGACATAAGTATGAAAGGAAAACCTTAAGAGAGAAACTGAATCTCCTCAAAAAACAACAACACAAGACAATGCCATAAAGACCAAACAAGCAAAAATTGATTATACACAACTGTGAATGTAGTAAACTAACACAGAAGGAGCATAAGTCTAGACACAACTAGTTGGGGAAGGTGATTGATTTGGAATTGTGCAAGAAATTAAAATTTGACCATACTACCAAATGGTATATGCACAAACTAGAATCTGTCTTAAAGAATGGGATGCATAGGATTTTGAGACACAAACAGATCATTCAACCACAACAAGAAGACCAGACTGAGTGTGAATTAAAAAAATTTAAAAAAAAATTAAAAAAAAAGAGAACTTACCATATAGAAAGCGAAAAAAGAGACAAATACTTAGACCTTGTTAGAGAATTAAGAAAGGTATGGAACATGAGGGTGATGGTGATACCAGTTGTAATTGGCACACTTGGAATGGTCCTCAAAGACTTGGAAAAGGAGTTGGAAGAATTGGAAATTAGAGGACGAATCAAAACCATCCAGACCACAGCATTGTTGAGATCAGCCAGAATACTTTGAAGAGATACTGGTAACCTGAGAATACTTGCTTTCATTCAGACTTCAGTGAAAGTCCATTAGCTAATGATGCTGTGAAAAACTTCAAAGGAGGATAATAATAATAATAATAATAATAATAATAATAATAATAATAATATATTCCAACCCCTCAATTAAATTTCATAAAATTTGAATCCTCACTTTTATTCCTCACTTAAGAAACTAAAAGAGATAAATCAAAATATTGCTACTTCTGTTTGTTAATTTAAGAACCATGAAAATATTTGAAAATAAAGTTGGAAATTTTTGAATTTTTAAATAGGTTATGTAAGGCATAGATTGGGTAGGAAAAGGGAGTGTTCTTTTTTTTTACAGGAACAAAACCTGGAGTGGACCAATTAAAAAAAAGGAATGTGGAAGGAAGTCGGTCTAAAGATAAAGCAAAACAAAACAAAACAAAAAAGTGTAGATTTTGAAATGTACTGCAAATCAGGAAGAAAGGGATAATTAATGGGCGGGAATTATTGCAAATGTTACTGACTGAAATGGTATTGTCAGTGGTCAGGAATTAATGTAAACATTAACAACAGAATTAGGTTATTTTATGTAATGTAAATGATTTTATTATAGAAATACTTTGCTTATGTTTTTATTCTATTTTATATATAATATAATGATTTTATCATAGAAATGTATAAAAGATTTTTAAAAAATAGAAAAGTGATGTAGAGGAATAAAATAAAATAAATAAATTGAAACATGATTACCTTCCTTCTCCGTTGAATTCTCGCAACTCTACCATTTTTTTTTAAGAGTGCAGAATTTATAAAATTTTTGAACAGGTTATGTAAGGTATATATATTAAGGGAAAATAGCGGTCTCTTTTTTATTTAAAGTGGAGAGGAGCCTGTTCCAATTTTGAGGGTGGGAGTAAGAGTAGGAGTGAGTAACGCACGGCAAAATCAATCTTATTTACTATAGCATTTTTATCAGAAAATTATGATGGGTCATTAAATATCTTTTAATAAAATAACAGATTATCAATGAATTTATTCTAATAAGAAAAAACTCACAATTTCAAACGGGTTTCTTCTTGATATGGCAACAGGAAATAGAAAGAGTTGTTTCCCTTGTAAAAGTTGAATTTGAAAGTCAAGGTTATAGTGACTAAATCAGGAAAAATACTTATAATGTTAAATAAGTACAAAAATAAATGAATTTTTCAAAATTTTTTTACAAAGAAAAATATTATAATAAGAATCTTTAAAAGAAAATAATAAAATATTTTCATTTAATTTTAAAGAGAATTTCCTATACTTATTTAAATGTTAACCAAGACCACATCACTGTCTGTCGATGACTTTATAAAGCAAATGTCTTCCGACTCTTTTTCATTCCTTAGGTCAATCGCATACTAATGTTGATGGGAAGATAAGACTTTCTATTATCTCTTGAAGGGAGCCATATGTGGTTCCCCAGAATCAAACAAAAAAAAGACTTCTTTAAATTATATAATCTTTACAGTTACCCGGCGATAATTGTTGTTAGAGGTAAAAATGTGAAACAAAATATTGGTGGGTATGTTATGATTGATTCTCCTGTCAAAGAAGTTGGGATTTTTTTAAAACTTATATTTTTATTACTTCAGTTAATTCGTAACAGTTTGTCATTTAATTCTTACAGGGGTGACGGTAATACGAATTATAGCTGGGGCACTTGAAACGGTCCCCAAACGTTTGGGAAAAAGACTGGAGAAATCGGAAATCAGAGGAATAATCCAGACCACAGCATTGTTAAAATCGACTAGAATACCCAGGAGAGTACTGGAGCCATGTAGTCACTCAGGCTCCAATGAGTGACCATTAACTAACGCTAGTGTTAAAAACTAACAGGGAGTAAATATTATTATTAATAATAAAGACTATCAGCTAACGCTAGTTTTAAAAAAAAAACCTCTCAAGGAGTAAGATAATAAAGATAATATATATTAATGAATACAATTGGATTTAGAAAAATGTTATAAACACCATCCAGAACTAGTAATAGAAACAAAAGAAGCTACTACTCTCTAGGATTGTACCAACAGATAATAACATATCAAAGAATAAGTCAATACAAAGACCTGGAAATACTAATGGAGAAAATGTGGCACATTAAAACCCCCGCCGTGCCAGAAATAGTTGGAGCCCTGGGTATGATCAAGAAAGGGACTGATAAACACGTTAACTAGATACCTGACAGTCTCATCCTATATGAAATACAAAAAAAATGTACTTTGCTGGACTGCTCATCTCCTTAGGAGAGTAATATCAATCCAACTGAAAAATATCACCCAAAAGAGACGGTAGAAAAAGATAATTATATATAATGGATATAATCACTATCTTCCTTCACACTAGATCTTGGGTAAAGTCCTGGTGGTAGATAAATTGAAAATTAAAAAAAAAAAAAGAAGAAGAAGAAGAAGAAGAAGAAGAAGAAGAAGAAGAAGAAGAAGAAGAAGAAGAAGAAGAAGAAGAAGAAGGTCATTGGAGGGTTGTTCTGAAAATAATGCGCTCAATTTATTTCCACGGAAATTACTACACAGGTGGTTAGTGCACATTTTCAACTAAAAACATTATTTTTCCACAGTAATCACTGATTACATATTTTCACCGGCGATGAGTATCCTGCGCGCGTAAAAATCTGTACCATCGTTGGCGACCTACTTTTTCAACAGCAGTGATGACGGTGGTATTATCAGGAAAACGTTGTCCGTGTAGTCCATCTTTTACCGACCCGATTCGTGGGGGCGAACTGATCGAAGCGCTCTTCATTTCATGGTTATCAACATAACTGGCACTACTGCCGAAGCCCTGTCAAGTGGGAGGCAGAGACAAATATCGCCACTACTACCGAAACACATTACCCTACGTATAATTATTTGTTCTGTGAACGTCCAGCAAGCGTCGATGAATACATTTTTTTTGCGAGGAAAAATTTGATAACAACTTAACTTTCATGTCAGACACCACCCTAACCTCTGGTTATCCCACGTGGTGTAATGGTTAACAAGCTAGATTAGCAGACCATAGTTAGTTCAACTCTCACCGGTTGTCCTATACTTTGGGTTTTGCGCCTAGCCGGGTTAACATGCCGTTAAAATCAATCATGTCGTTTCTTTGTTTAATGGCATATCAACGTTCATGGGTTGTTTAATACCAAAGCCATTCTTACAGAAAAACAAAAACGGTACTATTTAACCCATAGCCGGTGGGCATAGGAGAGTTCCGACCGTTTCCAACGATATTAGACGAAAAGTGAACCTCACTCCCACAGACGAAATTTGAACTCACAGACTTCAATATTAGGAACGAACATGTTAACCATTGCACCACCACAACTCAATTTGTCCATAAATAGGTATACTGGTACTTTTTCTTAGTAGGCAAAAATGCATAGCCATTAACGGTGATCGCGTGGAAGACGTAGCGTTTCATAGCTGAAAACTTGCTCTATGCAGTAACAGTGTTAGTGTGCTCGCTGTAGATGTAGTTTTTGTGGAAGTAGATAGTCGTTATTTACTATTCGACATCAAATTCAGGAGTAAAAGGGCTATTTAAAAGATGAAAATAAGCACTCCGATATTTCTTAGAAGTTCATTAAAAAAGACAAAACAAAATGTAACACGTCTCTTAATAGGTATACTGTAGTCTGTTACAAGTGTAGATGATTCAATACTCACTGTAATAACAATTTACGAAACACGCTTTAAACTATTATCGAGGCGACCCGAATGTAAGTTTATAGGTTTAATGCATCCATCAGCCGATAACAATAACAGAAGAAAAAAATAAACAGACTGATAGATAGACAAATAGAAACTTCAATATAAACACGTATTCAGAACGCAGTATACAAGTCGTCTCGGTAGCGCAGTAGGCAGCGCGTCAGTCTCATAATCATGCTTTAACATCGAGTAATCTGAAGGTCGTGAGTTCGATCCTCACCCGAGGCATGTTTTTTTTTATTACTCTAACAGTAGCTGTAGTTGGTATCCATCTGACTTACTACCTATCCAGAATGAGATACAAAGCTATTTTCTTGTGAGCATCGCGCACGAATCGAAACTCATACGCAGCTAGTTGAAAAATAACAAACTTGGCTTTGTCGTCATTCTCCTATTGCTACGCCTCAGATGCCGAGCAACTAACTCAACCCAGCAAAACAAGTAAAGGCTGGGGGAACGGCCCCGTGAGACTAAGTCTTCAATATGCATCCAACCACCCGGCATGAATGCCAAGTAGTCCGCTCGAAGGCAAGTGGAAGGTCTCTAACGGTTGCAGCAGTTATTTACATAGTTTTGCTATGTTGTGGCACAAGGCCACATGTATAGGGCACCCTGTGAGACTTGAACTCTCAAATAACGGCTTGCTGGTCGACTTTGCAAACCACGCAAGGCGCTCTTCAAAAGGTGCTGCAAACTTTTCACCTTTGCTAAGTGCTGTAAGCGAGAGACAGAGAAACATATTTTAAAGCGAACTCTGCTGTCTCGCAAGCACAGTTTGCCGGGCATTATTAGTCTTAACCGGCTCATTGGTCTAGTGTGAAGAGTGTTCGCCAATGGTCTGGGAAACCTGGGATTGAACCCAGGCCACGTCATATCAAAGACTTTAAAACTTGATACCTCCATGCTTAACACTCAGCAATATAAGGTACGTATCAAGGGTAAAGTAAAGCAATCCAGGGAAAGGAGTATAAACCCTCCCCACACACACCTCGGTGTAGTAACTATTAAAAAGGGAGCCTTCTGGTCGCCTGCGACTAGAGTCGCCAACTTTACTTACTGTACTACAATTAGTATTCTGAGTCAAGTTAAAATACGAAGCTCTCTCTGGGTCTTGAATTCAATCTTCGCCCGAATCATTTTTTTTTTTTTGGCGGAGTGGGTGTTTTTAGAAGAGTCATATAAAAATGTTGTAAAATAATTTACATTTTTCAAAGACTTACAGCATAATGATTTAATTTTTTAAGATAAAATTTGATTCTCGTCTGTGTTCATAAACTAATCAGAAGTACTAAATTATTTGTAAATTATCCAGAGTGACGTGAATTATTGTAACATAATTATATTCTGTAATATCAGGGTGTTTCAAAATTTGAAAATTGTTGATAACGCTTGCACATTCCTCCTGGGTGATGAGGAACCCGTTGCTCTACGATCTTCACAAGTGTCATGCGCTTCTAAGTTCTCGACCAACAGGGAAATTTGATTCCTCTGTGTGTATGTGTGTGTGTGTGTGAGAGAGAGAGAGACAGACAGACAGACACAGAGAGGAAAGATTTACAGATATTTATTAGCCCTTTGAATAGTGTCTCGATAATGCAGAAGATAGCACGTCAGATACAAAATCAATTGAAAATAGGAAGGCATCTGAACGTCGTATGTTCGATCCACACCTGTTGTATAATTATTTTTTTGCTTTGTTTTTTTGTGTTAATTAATTTGCGAGTTTTTCACACCAGCTAATGCTGCTGTTTTTTTTTTTTACTGAATTCTGAAAGACTGCATCATCATTATTATTGTATTACTCCATGCGAGTTTTTCACACCAGCGTTTGCTGAAGGTCTTTCACTGGAGTCTGAGTGATAGCTAGTCTCCTCAGGTTTCCAGGACTCTACTCAGAATTCTGGCCGACTGTTCATCCTCCGATTTCCAACTCCTTTAGTCCGTTTACTTAGCCTTTGGGATTGTTCATATTATTATTATTATTATTATTATTATTATTATTATTATAAACGGTTCCAAAAGGTTTTCGAAATAAGACAGTAAGAATTGGAAATCATAGAAAAAATCGATACCATTTCAAACACGACTAAGATCGGCTAGAATACTCAGTAGAGTCCTGTAGATCTGATGAGACTTGCTATCACTTACACTCCAATGGAAAATCACCTGTTAATAATACTGGTATGAAAAACCCTCAGCGAGTGAAAAAAAAAAACAAAAAACAAAAAACAAAAAAATAATTATAATAAAAGAAAAACAACAACAACAACAACAACGGCATCAAGATTACCAGGAAGCAACAATTTGATTCTTGTCAAAGTTAATAAAGTAAATAAAAAGTGCTATTTTCTAAGTAAATTGTCCTGTTTGACGGGAGCTATGCTTATTTAATTTTTTTTTTTTTTGTAGCAAGGAGTGTTAACCTCGAGGCTACTATAAATAAAAGCAAGGAAGAAGAAGGAAAAAACAAACAAAGAAAAAAAGACACATTTGACACCCAAATTGTATGGCGTCTCGGTAGCGCAGTAGGCAGCGCGTCAGTCTCATAATCAAACAAAATCAGTGAGTGATCTGAAGGTCGTGAGTTCGATCCTCACCCGAGGCACATTTTTTATTTACACTAAAGTGTGGCAAAATAATTTGCGTCGTTTTTTTTAAAGATTCCAAGCACAATTAATTGAAAAATAAATTAATAAAAAAAATGATAAAGATCTAGAAAACGACACCAAGCAACAATTTTATAGAACTCATAGATATTTGGTAGAAGTGCTAATAACAAACAAGAGAACTGTGCCGATGTAATTATATCGTATAACAATAGGAATATACAAAATATGCACTTCTTATGCGCAAAGTTATAAGATAATAACCCATTTTTCTAAAATATGAAAGATCAAAAGTTTAAATAAATTCTTAGAAAAAGTTTACATTCCAATTGACGCTTTTTATATTGTTTTTCTTGCGAGCCTCCTTAGAAAATTATCACCTAATGAAAAATCACACACACACACACACACACACACACACACACACGCACGCACGCACGCACGCGCAAAATGGAAAAATGTTATTTAGATAAATGCTTTTTTTTATTTCATCAGTCAAAAACTATTCATTCAGTATTTTTAGAATAAGTAACAAAATCCCAGTCATCTGCAGTGAGTGGAAAAGTTTATACAATTTTAGACTTGTAAAAGTTTAAGCTGATTTTTTCCCCTCTTTTATTAACCATATCCTTAGAAGATTAACCTACGAAAACGAAAAAATTTCCAAGGAGAATAATTTTTTAAAGTTAGCCGACCATAAACGAGAGCGACCCGAAGGCTCCTTTTTCAATAGCTTCTTCACAGAGGTGTAGTGGAGGGCACTACTCCTTTCCCTGGATTGCTCCATTTATCCTTGACCCATAGCTTATAATGCTGAGTGTTAAGCAAGAAGGTATCAAGTTTTTTTAGTCTTCGGCATGAGTTGACCTGGGATTGAATCCTGGGTCATTGACAAACACTCAAACCATTATGCCAATGGCCCAGTTCAAATCTACAGAATAAAATGTCCATTTTGATTCTTTAATTTTGTTGTCCTTTGACCGTGTGTTATCTATATATATATTTTAAATTAACTTGGTGTAGTTTTTGTCATGAAGTTTCTAGTGGATCGAGGATGAAGCATGGTGGTTATGGGTCAGGTGAGGACAAAATGTTTTTTTAAATGACTGGAAGAAAAATGTATCAGATGAGAGAGAGAGAGAGAGTGAGTGAGTGGGAGGAATCAAAATAGAAAATAGAAGTGGGAGGATATAAAGAAACAATAATAAATAAAAAGGAAGAGAGATGTATAGAAAAAGTAAGAACAATTGGTCATGAGAGAAAAGGAAAAAGAATCAGGAATTAAATAGCCACAATTGGTCATGAGAGAAAAGGAAAGAGAATCAGGAATTAAATAGCCACAATTGGTCATGAAAGAAAAGGAAAGAGAATCAGGAATTGAATAGCCACAATTGGTCATGAGGGAAAAGGAAGGAGAATGAGGAATTAAATAGCCACAATTAGTCATGAGAGAAAAGGAAGGGGAATCAGGAATTAAATAGCTACAATTGGTCATGAGAGAAAAGGAAGGAGAATGAGGAATTAAATAGCCACAATTGGTCATGAGAGAAAAGGAAGGAGAATGAGGAATTAAATAAACACTATTAGTCATGAGAGAAAAGGAAAGAGAATCAGGAATTAAATAGCCACAATTGGTCTTGAGAGAAAAGGAAAGAGAATCAGGAATTAAATAGCCACAATTGGTCATGAGAGAAAAGGAAGGAGAATCAGGAATTAAATAGCCACAATTGGTCATGAGAGAAAAGGAAGGGGAATCAGGAATTAAATAGCCACAATTGGTCATGAGAGAAAAGGAAGGGGAATCAGGAATTAAATAGCAACAAGTGGTCATGAGAGAAAAGGAAGGAGAATCGGGAATTAAATAGCCACAATTGGTCATGAGAGAAAAGGAAGGAGAATCAGGAATTAAATAGCCACAATTGGTCATGAGAGAAAAGGAAGGAGAATCAGGAATTAAATAGCCACAATTGGTCATGAGAAAAAAGGAAGGAGAATCAGGAATTAAATAGCCACGATTGGTCATGAGAGAAAAGGAAAGAGAATCAGGAATTAAATAGCAACATCCTTTCTTGGGAGAGAAGGAAGGAGAATCAGGAATTAAATAGCCACAATTGGTCATGAGAGAAAAGGAAGGAGAATCAGAAATTAAATAGCCACAATTGGTCATGAGAGAAAAGGAAGGAGAATCAGGAATTAAATAGCCACAGTTGGTCATGAGAGAAAAGGAAGGAGAATCAGGAATTAAATAGCCACGATTGGTCATGAGAGAAAAGGAAAGAGAATCAGGAATTAAATAGCAACATTCTTTCTTGGGAGAGAAGGAAGGAGAATCAGAAATTAAATAGCCACAATTGGTCATGAGAGAAAAGGAAGGAGAATCAGGAATTAAATAGCCACAATTGGTCATGAGAGAAAAGGAAGGAGAATCTGGAACTAAATAGCCACAATTGGTCTTGAGAGAAAAGGAAAAAGAACCAGGAATTAAATAGCCACAATTGGTCATGAGAGAAAAGGAAAAAGAACCAGGAATTAAATAGCCACAATTGGTCATGAGAGAAAAGGAAGGAGAATCAGGAATTAAATAGCCACAATTGGTCATAAGAGAAAATGGAAGAGATTCAGGAATGAAATAGCCACAATTGCTCATGAGAGAAATGGAAAGAGAACCAGGAATGAAATAGCCACAATTGGTCGTGAGAGAAAAGGGAAGAGAATCAGGAATTAAATAGCCACAATTGGTCAAAGAGAAAAGGGAAAAAAATTCAGGAATGAAATACCAACAGTTTTTTTTTGAGAAAAGGGAGGAAAATCAGAAATACAAAAATGAAAGAATTGGTCTTGTGTGTAAAAGAAATAGAATTAAGATGAAAAAAAAAAAAAATAATAAAGAAAGAATAACAGAAATGAATTAACAACAATTGATCATAAGAGAGAAGGAAGGAGAATCAGAAATGAAAAAAAACCAAAAAAACAAAAAACAAAACAAAAACAGTTGGTCCTAAGAAAGAAAGAAAGAGAATCAAGAAGGAAAAAATCAGTTTTAGGAGAGAAGGAAAGATAATCAGAAATTTAATAACAACGATTGATCTTGTGAAAGAATGAAGGAGAATCAGGAATGAAAAAAAACAAAAACGATAAAAAAAATAAATAAAACGTCAAGATGAGGAAGAAGGAGAATCAAGAAGGAAAAAACAGTTATGAAATCTCGAATGAAATAGATGCAATTTTTGAGAGAGATAAGCAAGAAGAATCTGGAATGAAAATAAACAGATAAAAACGACAAAAAAAGGAATGAAAATACGATAATTCAAGGAAGGAGAATCAAGAGGGAACCCCCCCACCAAAAAAACAAAAAACAAAACAATACAAAACAAAACAAAAAAACTAACAAAACAAAACAAAAACACTCATGAGAGAGAAGAAAAGGAAATTATGAATGAAATAAAAACAATTGATCATGAGAGAGATGTAAGAACCACAAATGAAAAATTAAAAAAAAAACAAAAACAAAGAAAGAACAAAAAAAAAACACTTGGTCATGGGAGAAAAAGAAGGAGAATCAAGAAAAAACGGTTATGAGAGAGAAGGAAAAAAAAATAATAAATGAAATAACAACAATTGGTCAGTAATAAGAAAGAAGAACCAAGAATAAAAATCACAACAAAAAGAAACAAAAATAGATTATCATGAGAGAGAGAGAGAGAGAGAGAGAGAGAGAGAGAGGGAAAATCAAGGAAGCAAAAAAAAAAAAACAAAACAAAAAAGCAATAAAAGAAATAATTGTAGGTCATGAGCAATAAAAAAGGAGAATCAAGATTAAAAAAAAAAAAGCAATTATGAGAGAAAGAAAGAAAATCAGGAATGAAATAACAACAATTAGTCATAAGAGAGAATGAAAGATAGGAATAAAAAAAAACGAAACAAAACATAACAAAAAAAGAAAAAACGATAAAAACAATTATTAATACATGAAAATTACACCATTTGGTCATGAGAGATAATGAAGGAAAAAAAAGAATTGTGAATGAGAAAGAAAAAATAAGGAATCAAATACCAATAATTGGTCTTACCAGATAATGAAGAAGAATAATATGAAAAAAAGGAGAATGAAAAAGCAAAAAATATATATATATATATAGTTGGTCATGAGAGTGAAAGAAGGAAAATCCAGAATGAAAAAAATTCAATTATGCGTGAGAAAGGGTGAAAATCAGGAATGAAATAACAGCAACTGCTCTTGAGAGAGAACGAAGATGAATGAAGTAATAAAAAAAAAAAACAAAAAAAAAACAAATAAACAAACAAACTAACAAACGAACAAAAACGCACAAAAGATCAGTTTGTTAGGAGAGGGAAAGAAAGTCAACAAGGAAAAAAATCAATTATGAGAGAGAAAGAAAGAAAGAAAATCAAGAATGAAATAATAGCAATTGATCTAGAAAAAGAATGAAGAAAAGAATGAAGAATAAATAACAGATTAAAATAGTTGATAATAAGAGAGAAAGAAGGAGAAATAAGAAAAAATATGATAGAGAAAGAAAATCAGGAATGAAATACCAACAATTGGTTTTTAAAAAGAATGAAAAAGGATCAAGAATGAAAAACAAAAAAAAAAAAAAAAGAAAGAAAAACAGTTGGTTATGATATAGAAAGATGGAGCATCAAGTAAGAAAAAAATCAGTAATAAAAGAGATAGAATGAAAATCAGGAATAAAATAACAACAAATGATCTTGAGAGAGAATGAAGGAGAACCAGGAATGAAAAACAAATACAAACAATTGATCATGTGACAGAAAGAAGGAGAATCAAGGAAGAAAAAAAGAACAATCATGAGAAAGAAAGAATGAAAATCAGGAATTTCATAATAACAATTTGATAGAAAATAAAGGAGAATCAAGAAGGAAAAAACAGATATGAAAGAGAAGAAGAGGCTCCAGTTCTGGAGATGTGGGGAATGTAGATGCAATAAATATCAATTCTACCCTATCAGAGTTCCATCTATGGACCAAACTAGCCCATTTTAAAATTATTTGTATTCATATTTATTGTCAGGGATTTAAAAAAAAATTAAAAGGTAATAACACAGAAAAAAAAAATAAATGAATATAAAAAGTAACAGTTTCCTAGGAGGCCTCTGACAGGAAGCGAAATCGGCGCATGTCTAAAAAGAGGGGATTCCTGGCGCCAAAGAGAAACTCGCCCTCAGAAGCTTTCACATCATCGGCTGAGATGGATGCACCTTTTTCTATTCGCTGCGTGTAGGGAAACATATGTGCCTTGCTGTGTCCTGAACTTAGCAGGGCGTTGTGTATCTTGTTAGAAACAGCCTCTGTTGAACCTACCCACTGAATACAGACACATGACGGACCCTCAAACTTGCAAATACAAAGAATGATTCCGTGATATTTCTTTCAGTTCCTTGTGTGTGTGAGGGGGTGCATGACTATTTCTACTGGTTCAGGAAAACATTCACACCACACGATAGTCATAAACCCCCCGCAAAAAAATTGAGTCTAAAGGTATCCTTGCCTTTTTTCTTCCGTTTTTAATTCCCTCGCCACTTCGACAGACAAATTGTGGGGCTTTTTATAAGTCCCGAAAACCCTGTTTTATTCCTACGTTTTGTAAAAGAAAAAACCGTACTTCAACAGCTGTAGGGAATTGGTGACAGCTTTTGAAGAAAGGAAGACGAACGACTTTTAGTGCAATAAAATTTATATACAACAACAACAACAACAACAATAAACAGGGTTTTACACCAAATGGAACAAACAACGAATATGTAAGAGTTCACAAAAGAGTTCAAGGTTCCGATAGGTGGTAAGGTTGTGTGAATGTTTGGTGTGTGATGGTTTGGTAAGGTTAGGTAGGTTATGTGAAGGTAAGGTTTGCAGATAAAATGCCTGCTGGAACTTAGCTGTCTGTGTGTCCGGTTCCTTTTAACTCAGCACGTGCGTTCGTCGCTCTTGGGTCCCGGCTGGTGGAAGGTACCGAATGCGTTTGCCGTCAAGGGCTGCTACGAATGGACCTGTTGCTAACAGCGATGGGAGTGGAAAATAGAGGAAGAATCTCCTGTGGAGCTCCTTTTTATAATGGACGCCACGTGACCCCAAGGGGCTGCTGCTGTTCGGTGAAACAGGATAACCAGTTCCTTAACAAAATTTCTACAAAATTAGAAGATAACAAGTGAATGGGGTAAGAAGAAAAGGGAGTCAAACACAAAGCACAAAATTTCCTGACAATACCAACAATTCACCACAACCACGAAAAACTTTATTGTACCTTATAACGGAAAACCTCATTAAGAATATTTACGGGAGCGAGCTGAAAATATGAAATTACGAGTTATCCTCTAGGCGGCTGAGTACCCTGATGTGGAGAGGCCGAGAGTAGAGGAAGAAGACAGAAAGGAAGAGACTTTAGCACGTGACTTGGGCACGGCCAGATTAGAAGCTACTAGAATCTCCTCGAAGCGAGACGTGGAAAAAGAGAGCATGAGAACAAAGGGTGTTAGCAGACCACCCAACTCTACAAACGGAACCTTGAAGACTAGTTTAAGCCCTACGAAACCAAACGTCCATAGCCCTCTTAAAACAGTCTTAAACACAACCAGAAAATATACAGAGGGAGAGCTGGACGTTCACCGGCCCCAGATGGGTGTATTGCAGTTTAAACTTTGTTCTCTCAAAGACTATTGACCGCTGGAGGAGTGTGCTTTAGCAACTCTTTCGCACTTCTTATATAAAGTATTTAAACGGCTTACCACATTACTTATTCTTTCTTGCGACCCATATGGGGTTGTCGTTAAATTTCCCATAAAAAGTTCAAAGGCGGAAAAGTTCATATGATAACGACGTATTTGCTGTTAACTGATGGGATCAGAGCTCTGCAACAGATGGGAAAACTGTGTGGACCACAAGGCTATGTTGAAAAATAACCTTACTTGATCACATTCTACGAGAGTCTGTTGGTCAGTCTATGAACCTTTCAGCGACTTCTCATACTTGAAGCTACAATTGTTTACTAAGAAGTATTATTAGTGATTTGAAATTATATAACTACGCGTACACAAATTATTATTAAATCGAAATAATTACTTGAAACTATATAATCATCTGTATTAGATAGGAATACTTCAAACCATACAACTGTTTGCAATTCATTTATGTTAGATATGAATACTTGATATCATGTAACTTCACGCAAAATAAATAAATAAATAAAGACAAACTCTAAAACTTCAATGAGTGCGTTTCTCTAACCTCGAGGCATAAAATAAACCATATCGTATTGACCTACCATTAAAATCAATTAAATAATCGATAAAATAACTGTTGGTGTCATATTCCTTAGGTACTGATACTTAGCTGAGAATACGGATATTAAACTTTGATTCTCGGCAGAAATGCTGATTCATACGTGAATAATCCAATCTTTTCTGGCAGGAAATGTACCAGTTTAATTATATCCTGTCACAAAATTGTACATTCACAACTAACAAAGAGAGAATAAATGTTTAGCAGCTGTTAGTGACACAGATCATGTCCGTGGTCTCGGTAGCGCAGTAGGCAGCGCGTCAGTCTCATAATCAAAATTCTACTTCACAGAGTAATCTGAAGGTCGTGAGTTCGATCCTCACCCGAGGCACTCTTTTTTTTTTTGGACATGACGATTTATAAAAAAAATTTGTTTTATTTTAAGATGCTGCAAATTAATTTGCGTATTTCTAAAATTTGTAATATCATTAAATGAGAAGATTTACTTGGAAAGATAAAGCTACACAAAATTAATAACTGAATAATAGTGAATAGAAATTTATAATTCTATAATTAGATTCAAACAAATAAAGTTCTGGGCACAAGTAATATTACATGGTCCCGCTCGTAAAAATTAAGAATACATTTTCTATTTTTGCTTATTTTCCACACACGATTATTTCTTTTATTCGGGGAATTTTTCAAATTCAAAATTAATTGATTTTTTATGGAATCAGCGGTAGGTGGAGGGCTTGTCTACTACATAAATACAATAGTCACTTTGATCATTGTTGCAATGCTTGGACCCCATGGGTAAAAAAGGTCATACAAAGCAGATATGACGCCATCATATGAACGTTTTCAGTTCACTCTCGTATATACTTTAATTGGGATGTCAACTGCTCGTCAGTAAGCTGGGTTTCTTGGCATTAAATAATGTTTTGGTAATGAATAATCTCCGAAGGTTGAGAAACTTTCTTGGATTATCTAATGCTAACACCTTTTTTGTAAGAGAACACTAGTGGTGCTATTTAACCCAAAACTAGGGAGAATAAGGTGCTCATACTGGTCCATTGGTCTAGTGGGTAGAGTGTTCGCCAATGGCCTTGGAGACTGGGGTTCAATCCCAGGTTTAGTCATACCAAAGACTCAGCATTATAAGTACGGATCAAGAGTAAAGTGGAGCAATCCAGGGTAAGGAATAGGGCCCATCCCTAAACCACGGTGTAGTATCTATAGAAAAGGGGGCTTTCGGGTGGCCCTTCACTACGGTCACTAACTTTACTTTACTTTACCTTTCCCAAGGGAATTTAGTTCGGAAGTAAACGCATCAGCACGACTTGAGTTTGAACTCGTTTACTACGATGTCGCAGTCCAGCCCGTTAACCACTGCGCTTTTGTAGTAAGAAAAAAAAAAGAAAAAGAAAAAGAAAAAAAATTAACATGAAGCATGTTATTACAGGACCCGTTGAAATTCAAGAGAACCTATGAATGCAAGAAAGGAGGATTTTCAATTTTATTACATATAATTCCAAGTGTTGTTTTTGTAATATTGTTGGAATTATTTTATTGTAATGGGAACATCTTCTTGGAAGGTACTTTTATGGTTGTCACCACCGAAAGGAAATGGCAAGATCTTTTTGGAACTGATACCGCCTACTGAGAGAATAACTCTTTTTTGCTCAGCTATGTCGCAGTCAAGACGTGAATTAAGTAATCCGGTGAATTTTTGCAGGATGAGCTGGTTTTTAAACCTTGCTGTTCCCTACTATTAAGGGAAAATAGTGAATAGGGAGTAAATCCCTCAAAGAATTTTGCTGCTGTGCTGGACCTCTTCTAGCGAAATATGCTGTTGCCTGTATCTGTGAATTTATGGTATCTCGACTTTAACCACAAGGTGTCCATGAACTACCCTGTTGTGCTGTATTCTTCTCAGAGAAATATGCAATTGCCTCTGTATGAGAATTTGTGCTGTCTCAACTCAGATCATGAGGTGTACAATTTAATTTGCTGTCTTATACAAGTACTGAAGGAATTGTTGAATGAACCCCCATGTGTCTGCATTTATCTCTGCATTCTTGACGGAAAAGTGAAAAAGTTTTCCCAAGAGATATTTTTCGCCTAAGAGACTCTTCGAAATCGTTTTTTTTTTCCATTCGTACAACACCCCTTTTTTGAATTGTAAGTACCAGCTCCTTTGTTGTTGAAGACATATCAGTTCCTTGTAATTCATGAGTGACCCAGTGTTTTTTTAACAGTTTGTATCATTGTTACCTGATTTAGTTTTTTGACTGTTCGCTAAAACAGCAATTAATTTTAGCAACTAGTATTTTTCTTCAAAACTTTGTAACTCCCTTTTTATTCATTTTTATTTACGTTATAATAAATAGCTCTTAGTTGTACGCAAGAAGCAAGTTCGTCTTTTAATTTTACCTTTCTTTTTTCACAGTGCTTTTATTTTCCGGGAAAGGATTCGTTTTTTTAATAAAAATTAATCATTTTGATAATTAAAAATGCAGTAACAATCTATATAATTATTAAAACACAGTAGTAGTAGTAATAGTAGTAGTAGTAGTAGTAGTAGTAGTAGTAGAGAGAGAGAGAGAGAGAGAGAGAGATGAATGAGTAAATAAAAGAAAAATCATGATGAATAATTTTTTTTCTTAAATGTCCGTCTCAACAACAAAAACAATCATTATTCTCAATGCACAAAGAAGAAAAAACTTAGATAAAGAATAATATCTGATTTTTAATTTACAAAATTAAACTGAAGATAAAACTATACCTTTTTTCTTTTTATTTCCCTTTTTTTTCTGATTGAATACTTTCAATTTTAGAGTCTAAAATAATAATTTGTTTAACAAACAATGTTTTTTGTTGTTTTTGTTTTTGTTCTGTGTGTGTATTTACTGTGGATAAATATCCGCAACATTCTTTCTTGTGAAGCTAGGAGTTAGGCCAATCACTTGTTCGAAGTGGGTAATATCCCACTTGGCTGCAGGAAGGATATGTGAATAAACGTAATGGCCGAAAGAATGAACGAACGAATGAACAAACAAAATCTCAATGTTCTAGCTACACAGTAAGGAGCGCGCAAGTCTAATAAATAAGCGAAAAGTGGGAGTGATCTGGAGGTATAATGTTCGATCTTCATCCGATGCACAATTTTAAATTATGAGGTTTCAAGTAATTATTCCTATATCGTAATAGACATTTGTTTACACGCAACTCCATGGTTTTAAGTATTTTTATCTAACACCAATAATTTACAAGCGACACCTTGATTCAAGACAAAGCCAATCAATACTGAATTGAGCAGTATTGCTGTTATAAAGATTACAATCCTTTCCAAAATGGAACTCTTAATGACTGCTAGGTAGTGTAATCGAAGTAGCATTATAAAAGGCGCGGCGAAGTCGAAACCCTTTCTCTTCATCTCGGCCTCGACAACAAGAAGCACGCATGCGCATGCGTACGTCTCCCGACAGAGAGGGTACTTTGGCTGGCCCCAACAAACCTCATATCGTACCACGCACGGCACCACACTTTGATATAAGTCTTTACACCAAAACTTTCTCTACGGTGTACTCTTAGTATTTCCTGTATTTCCTGTATCCTTTCTATTAAGTTTGCTCCGATGATAAATATGTCATTGTTAATTCGTCATGAGTTGTTTTATATTATTTGGCACGAGGAAACGTTAAATCATGATACTTTTCCTCTGCTACAAGTGTCCGAATTGTGTTCCTGATTCTCTAATAACTGTGACAGTGAGTTTTAGGACTTAGAGACGACAAATGTAAGAAGACCAACTTTCAAGTCACCGATACCAAAGCTCACTCGATCCTATCCCACACTGAGTAATTAATCCCATCTGAAGTGACTTCTGCCAGCATAATTATAACCTGTAACGAAATTATCTGCTGTGAGATCACAAAGAGAAAAAAAGAAAACATTTAAAATAGTTATTTGAAGCGTGCTCACAAGTTGTCTCGGTAGCGCAGTAGGCAGCGCGTCAGTCTCATAATCAATAAAAACGAGCGAGTAATCTGAAGGTCGTGAGTTCGATCCTCACCCGGGGCATATTTTTAAAACCCAACATTTATAGTAATAAAAAAAACTGTTAGTCACATCAATGTTAGGCAATGCAACATATTCTTTTGTAAATTTCTAGCATCTTTAATTGCAAAGTAAACCTAAACTTATAAACACTATGAACATTATCAACATCAAGCGATACTTTCATCGTATCTAGAGCTAAAAGATATAAAAGTACGAATCCCAAAAGAAATAGTCCTGTCAGACAATGACAGTGTAATTATATCATGTAACAAGATAGCCAAAGAAGAAGACGGAATCACCCGGTTGGCTTGGGCTGTAGAATATACTGACTGCACCTCTGCAGAGAGGGAAGACAACCCCGCTAACGAGTGTCCTGTTTATGACACTAAATTGCATTCGATACTGAGGTTCCATTCCCGAAGCCTTGGTGAATGTGGAGTAACCGTTCATAACCATTACTCCAAAGTCCACTCTAATCCTGATGGCATTACCTGTTAGGGTCCCATCTACGGTTCAAATAAAGCTGTACACTTATTTATTAAGGATTATTATTATTATTTGAAACAATTCAGTAACGTGAAAATTATTTACCTCTTACAGAAATACTTGATAGATAGAATTTCTTATGTTAAATGGTTTCAAATAAAAAATGTGGTCAGGAAGAGACAGAAGAAACATTTTATACAGGTATTTGATGGGGTTTATCGAGTTGTCTCGGTAGCGCAGTAGGCAGCGCGTCAGTCTCATAATCAAGCTAAATACGTGAGCGATCTGAAGGTCGTGAGTTCGATCCTCACCCGGGGCATACTTATTATTTTAAATTTCAACTCCAACAATGACTAACCTTTTTTTTCACTTCTGGTTTACTTTTTTAATGGCCACATCAATACCATACAATGAATTCTGTCTTTCAAGGATTACTAACATTATTAATTAAAAAAAATAATAGAAAATAAAGGAGAAAGCTGAAGAAACACCAGTCATTACCGACAAGAAGCGACCTTTTCATCGTAGGCAGAGCTCATAGATATTAAATTAGATTGAAGTGCTATTTCTTATGTAAATAATCCCGTCATTTCTGACCTAGAGTCTGTCCGTGTAATTAGATCCTGTAAACAAGATTGTCAATTCAGAGGTCTCAAAGGGAGAACATTTTTTTTCAAGAGATATTTGAGCAGCAAGTATGTGACTACTCGATAGAAAAGTAGACAGCCCGTTAGTCTCGTTTGCAAGCGTATATAAAGTAAGTAAAGTTGGCGACCATAGTCGAGGGTGTCCCGAAGGCCCCCTTATCGATAGCTTACTACACCAATGTGTAGGGGAGGGCGCTACTCCTTTCCCTGGATTGCTCCACTTTACCCTTGATCCATACCTTATAATGCTGAGTGTTAAGCAATGAGGCATCAAGTACCATTTTTTGAGTGTTTGGTATGATTCGACCTGGGAACGAACCCAGGTCTCCCGGGCGATTGGCGAACACTCTAACCTCTAGGACAAGCGTATATAGTGAGTGATCTGAAAGTCATGAGGTTCGATCCTCACTTTCAGCATATTTTTGTTTTCTTCTTGTCGATTTCTATTACAGCTGTGTATCTTCATTTCTTTTACTTTTTTTACTTCTTTTTTTGGATGTATACCATTTTTGTTGTATAACCGTAATACAACTGCACGTATACATATACAAATATATGCGGAACATAATCAAACATAATGAATTCAATGAACGAACGAACACACTTCTTTATAAAAATATACCTCTCACACTTTATTCTCGAAAGGGTGATGCTTCTTGTGTGTAAGAGGTGAGTTGGAGACGGGTACAGACTGTTACATATTGACCCCAAGTTCTTCTGACCCTAGCAGCACTTCTTTCACATTCTGACTGGGCTGCTCAACCGTGGGTCACTGAGGGCCCAAGACCCCTGTCTTGAGCTGGTTTTTACTCCGCTGGCATCCTATCTTCAACTGGAACTGCAACTGACTCAAGCCGTCTGTGGCACCTGGTTATATAATTGTCTCACGGCCACCTGCTTCCTGTGGGTGTATGCATCTGTCACCATCACTGAATTCAACTGCGTCCACAGATCAAGGTGATATTCCGATATCATCGACCGGATGCACCTGTTTCGCTGTTCTTCCGCTTATTTACACAGGTGCATCTCTTGATTGACGGCTCGGTCGAGGGTCAGTATGCTATATTTTTACCATATATCAGAATGCTATTTAAGGAAGAAATATTCATCATTCTAAAAGTTTAAGGCAACTTCAAAGTGTTGAAGTTGCCATGTCTTAAAGTAAGGATATGTAAAGCGAAATTAGACGAAGGAAAAATAAAACACGTGTGCTTCTTGGAAAGGAGAATAAAAGATTAATTTTATTTTACAAAAAGGAGAGTTACACAAAACAACTGCTTGGGTTATCGAACTTGATTAACTCTTTTTAACACCCCCCCGTAAGCTCTCATATTTATGCTTTTAATTTTTTCCATACATATGAGAGCACAACCCAAAAAGAGTTTAAAGTCCCCCCCCAAAAAAAAACAATCTTTTGAATCTCTCTACCTTTAAATTTGTCATGGGTTTTGTCATTATGTCAGCAATCATTTCTGAGGTTTGACAAACAAACCCCCCAAAATGACGAAATAAGCATTGTCCTCCTCCCCAAGTCGTAGACCTTCCCAAATTTTATTTAAATTCATTAGTGACTTAACGGATGAAGAACTAGCTTGTGCTACCAGAAAACCAAAGGTTCAATACTGGTTAGTATAATGTCTTTAAGTCCTACTAATTTAAAATGCCGAAAATTTACAAAATTGTATGCTGTTTTATTCTTTGTAAAATGCCGCTTGTACAGTGTGTTTTAAATGTAAAGACACTTTTACCGTAAATCCAAATTTAATATATGACTCTGGCCAATTGTGTTAGCATACACGGCACATGTGTTTCTGAATCTTTTCTAAAAGCTTAGAATGCCCACTGCTTCCCCCCACCCCATAGTAGTTTAGAAAAAAACAAAAAAACAAAACAAATCAAAACAGCCTAAGTAAAGGAAGTCCCCAATTCAAGAAAAAACACATGTTAGGGCCAGTATCAGAAGACAGATGAAAATATAACAAAAAACCCTTATAAATATACATTAGTCTTGGACTTTAACTAAGTTAAAACTTACGAGTAAAGAAAGCCCACCCCTGTTTTTACGTCCACATGGGAAGCAGCATGATGGATGTAAAGGTATGCGAATAAACCCTCTGACGGCCAAACGCAATGCCTAACCTGGTACTGGACGTACGAGTCTTGCGGCTCAACGCTCAGGATCGCCAGTTCGATCGGGGAACTACTGCTGCTCATCTATAAGAGTGGCTTCTATAGATGAGAATAAAAACAGCCATCGAAAGATAACCATGACCCACACTCAAACTACATACATAAACTGCGTTGCTCTTCGTGCGGGTAAAAAAAGGGCGCGTCCTGCTGAGGTTGGAGCCCTGGCCTTAGTGTTCGAAAAATTAGCTACAGAGCTCAAAAAACAAAAACTGCTAAAATACAAACAAACAATAAAAATAGCGACATTTGACGTTAGAACCTTAAATGAAATAGGTCAACTACCAGAGCTGACTGCATCGGCCGTAGAACATAAGATAGACATAATATGCATATAAGAACAGATACATGCACACCGAAGATATCAAACATCACAATACTGGCAATGGATGGACGCTAGCCACTTTATCAGCATGGAAAAACTCTGTCAATGCCATAGTAGGAGGGGTAGGAATGCTTATAGGACCAAGAGCTTTAAAAACACTTAATAGCATTGAGAGAATACAACCTAGGATGATGGCAGCTACGTTTAATGGCAATCCAAGAGCAACAATCATCTCCTGCTACAGCCCTACCAATGTTAGTGAAGAAACTGAACTAGTCGCCTTCTACGATGAGCTATCCTCTCTAGTGCGTAGCATTCCGAAACACAACGTGCTAGTCATTGGCGGAGATATGAATGCCCAAATCGGAAAAAATGGAAACAACAAATACAACCTACACAACACGTCAAATAGGAATGGACAACATCTAACAGATTTCATTATAGAAAATTATGGACCTACACATATGCGAACAATAGTAAAGCACAGATAGATTACGTCTTTATAAACAAGAAATGGAAAAATAGCGCAATGAATTGCTAGGCATACTCCTCTTTTGAGGGTGTGTCCTCCGATCACCGAATAGTCATGGAAAAAATACGACTAAGCCTACGAAAAAATACCACACGAACAGCGACCACCCAAAACTATGACTAGGCCCTTCTTAACAACAGAGATATTAGAGATAAATATGTATTAGAATTGAGAAACAGATTCGAGACACTATAAGAGAAGACAGAAAAAGGTACCCCAAATAACGAATATGAGAATTTCGTCAACGCACACCTCGAGGCGGCAGCGAAGTGCATTCCAACCAAACCTAGAACTAAATATAGAGTCTCATGGGAAACGTTAGCGGTTAGAGAAAAACGAGCACATGTGAAAACTGCCACCAAAAGTTATAGGAAGAACCCAACAAACACAAATGCCCTAAAACTAAAAAAGGCACTATATCAATTAGCAGGTATATATCTGAAAGAACTGACAGAATACATACAAAATCAGATAGATAAGATTAGAGACTCAGAGGAAGATAGGCAATCTAGGATAGCCTGGCAAACGATAGACGAAGTAAGTAGACGGAAGAGCCCAGCCAAAGCAAAATTGAAAGCTGCAAACCAACAAGAAAGAATAAAACTGTAGAAACAGCATTTCGAAAATCTACTAGGAAACCCACCGAAAGTTACGCATGAACCAATCACCAGAACGAAAAATAGGAAAGCAGCAGGGCTTGACGAGATTCCCCTAGAGGTATGGAAGATCGGACAATTCGACGACATACTGCTCCGACACTGCAACGCAGTCTATAATCAAAACCGGATAGACAAATGAAAGAAGGGATGCATCCTCCTCTTCCCTAAAAAGGGTGACCTCTGATTAGCCAAGAACTAGCGAGGGATAACACTTATATCCATAGCAGCCAAAATTTACAATGCCCTACTACGAAACCGCATAGAACCCAAAATCGACAACATCCTTAGGAAAAACCAAAATGGCTTCTGAAGAAATAGATCCACGACCTCACAAATATTGACCATCCGTAGAATCCTAGAAGGCGTACGGGCAAAAAACCTACCGGCGACATTACTATTTGTCGACTTTACCAAGGCCTTCGATTCCATTCACAGAGGGAAGATGGAACAAATCCTACTAGCATACAGCCTACCAAAAGAAATAACGATTCCCTATAGAAACACCAAAGTGAAAGTACGTTCACCGGATGGAGACACAGAATACTTCGACATTGTAGCAGGAGTACTACAAGGGGACACGCTAGCCCCATACCTCTTTATCATCTGTCTGGACTACGTGCTTAGAACATCGATTGATAAAATAAGAGAAAATGGCTTCGAGCTAACAAAGAAAAGAAGCAGAAAGTACCCCGCAAAAACAATTACCGACGTCGACTACGCCGATGACATAGCGATACTGGCAAATACATCCGACCAAGCCGAAACACTACTGCATAGTTTGGAACGAGCCGCTTCAGGCATTGACCTCCATCTCAATGCACCCAAAACTGAATATATGTGCTATAATCAAACAGGCGCATTTCCACACTAGACGGAACTTCTCTGAAACTGGTAGACAAATTCACCTACCAAGGAAGCAGTATCTCATCAACCGAAAAAGACATCGACACGCGGCTAACAAAGGCATGGACAGCTATCGATAACCTATCGATCATATGAAGATCAGACCTGGCCGATTAAATGAAACGCAGTTTCTTCCAGGCAGAGGTCGTATCAATACTACTGTATGGATGCACTACTTGGACGGTAACAAAACGGCAGGAGAAGAAGCTAGACAGCAATTACACAAGAATGTTGCGAGCAATATTGAACAAGTCCTGGCGGCAACACCCCACAAGGCACCAACTATACGGCCACCTGCCTCCCATCACGAATACTATCCAATTTAGACGCACCAGACATGCAGCACACAGCTGGAGAAGCAAGGACGATCTCATAAGTGATGTACTCCTATGGACCCCCACATATGGCCGAGCAAAAGCAAGACGACCAGCTCGAACATACATACAGCAGCTATGTGAGGATACGGGATGTAGCCCTGAAGACCTGCCAGAGGCGATGAACGATAGGGAGAAGTGGTGAGAGAGGGTCAGGGATATCCGTGCTTGTGGCACGACATGATGATGACAGGGTCCTTAGAGCGATTGCACCTTGGTTATCTCTAAGTATTTTCGCAGGTTCATATCTCTGTTGAGGGTCCATTCCATTTAGTAGCTGAATTAGATATAAACTCTCTCGTGTTGTTTTAGCTAGACCTATGTACCCAGATTCACAGGTGGACAGTGCAACTGTAGGTTGCTTCTTTGACTTCTGTGAGATAGGCGAGCTTTCTTTGTTTAAATAAAAACAAAATCCTGTTGTACTACGTCGATCACTCTGATCAAACGCCCAATCTGCGTCGCTGTAAGCTAAGATCCCTAACTTCTCACTTTTCTGGTAAAACAGTTCGTATTGAGATGTACCTTTTAAATACTTTAGGATATATTTTGCTGCTACCCAATGATGTTGGCATTGCTCTGATAGATACTGTGATAATTTACCTACAGCATAACTCAAATCTGGTCTAGTACATGTCATTAGGTAGATTAGGCTACCAATAATTTCATAACATTGTCATCATTTGAGTTTTGATGATATTTGTCCGTATCCTCGAAACTTCGAAGTTGCGTTTTGAATTCGGAGAACGTTAGCTCCTTACTGCTATGAGTCACATATATTGAAAAGGGATTAAATGTGCTATATAGTCCTTTTAGAACCATGGCGATTATTAAACCATCGCTTAATGTTTCTCCGGTATTTCTTAGTGCCGTTACTGTTGCTTCTGTTCTAATGATATAGTCGGTAACACCTTCATTCTGTTCCTTTTTTAATGACGTTAATTCGGTATATAAAGAAATAATTCTTGGTTTTCCCTTACCTGCGTAATGGTCACGCAATATCCTCAGAGCTTCTCTTCCATTGTTCTCTCATAATAAGGAACAGGTTTTTGTCACCCAGGAATTGTATCAGTTCGTTATATGCTTCCTCATTCCTTTCCGTATCTGTTTCGTCTCCGTTAAGGTTTTTATCTAAAATGGCGTCCTTCAAATCCAACGTGTGGAGGTACCCTTAAAACTTTGTTTCCCAAATTTCATATTTGGTCTCATCTCCGTCAAATAATAACCTGCTCCACCGATTTCCATTATCTCTTACGCTAGGCCCATAACCTGTTGAAGTTGCCATGTCTTAAGATAAGGATATGTAAAGCGAAATTAGACGAAGGAAAAATAAAACACGTGTGCTTCTTGAAAAGGAGAATAAAAGATTAATTTTATTTTACAAAAAAAGAGAGTTACACAAAACAACTGCTTGGGTTATCGAACTTGATTTACCTCTTTTTAACACAAAGTCTTTTGTACAGGCTCTTTATTTGCCTTCAAAAGAACCAAGCTAGCAATAAATATTAAACAAAAATATACTTGACAACATATTTTCATGTTTTCTTTAAATATTGAAAGGAAGCATTTTCGAAATTAATATATTAATTAAAGAATTTCTATAAAAAATGACTCATCATAAAACAGAAAAAAAAAACAACATACAATGAACAATAGTATTTAGTTGAATTTCTAAATCAACACAGTATATTTCTTTCGAAAAAAATCTCTATACACTTGACAATAAAAAGCTATATCAGAAAATATTTTCGGGAGATCGTCTGCAGCCCTTGTATTTCCGGCTGTAAAATCTCTAACTCACATAGTTTTGTCTTTCTCGGCAGGTTTTGGTCAAAATGCATGAGTCCGAGATGTCCACAAAGGAAGAAAACGATGAAAACAAAAAGCTTGAATAAATATCATTTTACAGAAGAGAGATGTCAGTGACACTTCGCAAAATGACAGTGTGTGGAGTCCTCCCTTTCGCTACGTAGGAGGCTGGCGAAATTCCCTTAACTAAAACTAAAGCTGACTGCTAAGTTTTCGAACTTGGCTTCGTTTTTCCGTTCGACGGATCTATCTGTGTCTATCTGTCATCTCTGCGTCTATCTCTATATATCTCTTCAGGTTTATCTTCTATCTCCGTTTATCTATCTTCTATCTTTTCAGCCCGTCTGCGCGTTTCTCTGTCTCTGTTCTTTGGTCCCATCAACCTGCCCGTGGTGTAATGGTTATCATCGCAGGATATGGACACGGCGACACGAGTTCAAATCCTGGACTTGACTGATTGCATTTCACATAGCACTTGGGAAAGGTATGAATCCAAAATATTCTCCCTCCAGCTATGGGTAAATAGTAGGGCAGACTAGGTTCTTCAGCCTTGGTGAGGCAACTAGTCTAGGAGAAGAAAAACTCTGAATTCAAACCTGTTAAACTCTGCTTAAAAATTGACCTTGTGTCATATCCTGCCCGAGCGGAGGGGTTGGTAAATATGATCAACCAGTCCCTGTTCTATCCAGTAGACTGACTATTCTTATACTATTTATACTATTTACCAACCCCTCCGCTCGGGCAGGATATGACACAAGGTCAATTTTTAAGCGGAGTTTAACAAGTTTGAATTCAGAGTTTTCCTTCTCCTAGACTTGTTGCCTTACCAAGGCTGAAGAACCTAGTCTGTCCTACTATTTACCCATAGCTGGAGGGAGAATAATTGGATTCATACCTTTCCCAAGGGTATTAGTGCTATGTGAAATGCAATCAGTCTCGTCCAGGGTTTGAACTCGTGTCGCCGTGTCCATGTCCTACGACGATAACAATTACACCACGGGCACCTCCGAGACTGACTATTCTTATACATGCGCGGGTGAACTTGCCTTATTTCTGGATTTCTGGATTTTTGTCTACTCATATACTGGACATGAGAATATTGGTTCCCACACAAAATACATACAGCCACCCATCCAAATCTGGCTGGGACCCTATATGGACATATACATAGGTACACATACTTGCATACATACCTATGGTCAACTTACAACCATACACATATGTATACATCAGCAATTATATACATACACACATCCATGTACTCACACCTATTCGTGTGTTTTCACTTACGTACACACATATAACTAAGTCTGCATTCTACCATCACACCAGCATCAATAGTGTTACATATTTTTTCTTCCCTGGAACTCTCTTTTCGTGAAAAAAAAAATGACATTTTATCATCTTTGTATTTGTATATATCAACAAGAAATTGATTTTAGTTTTTACCAGAACAAAAAAGTAAGAAAATAAAGAAGAAGAAGAAGAAGAAGAAGAAGAAGAAGAAGAAGAAGAAGAAGAAGAAGAAGAAGAAGAATGAGGCTTAAGAAAGAATAATTGGATGAAATGGCACGTCAAACATTATCAAACCTTGAAATTTCTTATTTGGTTGATTGGTTGGTTTGGTGATGGATTTTAACTGTATGTCAACTCCTCTGGAGTTATATTATGCCTAGAGGTTAGGGAATAATGTGCGTTGTATGTCTATATTTACATTTTTGTTGCTGACGGTTTAACACAAAGTGTTAACGTCTTTGGGGATCACGTTGAGGGGTTACTTCGTATGGTATAGATCACGTTAACCTTTATATTTTTGGTATAATTTTATTTCTCTCAGAAAGGACAGAATGTCACTCTTATTGACATTTTCAAATAGATCTTTCGTATTATTTGCGTTGAAAAGGACGTTTTCTAATGAGGGTGAAAGCTCCACATGGGAAAGTGTTTAACTGTGCAAAGTGTTTGACATATGTGCATGCCTTATTTGACAAAGGTGTGATTGGGATATAGTGTCTTGTTCTTTTCAAGACTTTCTGAAGACTTGTCTCCGTTCTCCCAAAGTGGATTTGATTAGGAAGAATTTATTGTGGATGTTGTTATTCTTGTGTTGTTGCCATTTTTTAAGAAGGAATCTATTAATTTTATGTTTCAAGTCAGTATACGGAATCTTGAATTTGTTGGGGGCCGAATCTAAAGCCGATTTGGCTATCAAGTCAGCAATTTCATTTCCCTAACTCCAATATGCCTTGGGATCCAGCATATAAGAATCTCTTCGCACGCTATTTTATTGCTGTACTGGGAGCCATTTGTAAAGATGTAATTGGGATGGTGTTTCAGGATATTGCGGAGTTTTTCTTCGCATGTACTAGGGTGGGTTTTTGGTTTAGGGAGCTCGCTTAGTTTGAGGATCACTTTAGGTCCTTTAATAATCGAAGATGGCGTTTTAGTTATGATGCTTTCTTTTATGTTTGTGAGAGAATATTAAATTCTTTCAGGCTGGGTTCCCTATGGAGGCCAACAAGTTTAACTGATTTTTCTTTCTTTTTTTTTTAAACACTACTTGTACTTAAGATTAAAGATGCAGTCATAAGCTGGCTTGGATGGATAGGATTTGAGTTTTGTGTTGTAGTGGAAGGCCAGTTTTTCACATTTGAGTTGTAAGGGTGCTTTCTGAGCCTCGGTGTATTGGTTGTCACCTGGAGAAGTTCTGAAGGTTCCTAAGACTAGTTTTAAGCCTTCGTGAGGTATAAGTTCGAGTTTTTTTCTGGGAGATCTATAGACAAAACTAGCATAGTTAAGTTGTGAGCAGATCAGTGATCAGTATAGTTTAAAGAGCGTTTGTCAGTCAGCTCCCCATTCTGAACGCGCAACCATTTGTAAGAATTGTTTTGATTTGGTGGATTTGGTGTTTAGATATTTTATGTGTGGAATGAATGTTAATTTTGTCGCCTATTACTCCAAGGAACTTATACTGGTCAACAGGTATTTCGTTGCCTCAAGTTTGATGACAGGGTTGCCTTGCATTTTCTTCAGGGAGCAATAATGCACACGCTGGATTTTGGACTTTGAGAATTTAAAACTGTTGTCTGTTGCCCATTTATTTATTTTGATGGAACTCAGTTACAATTGTCGTTCTATTATGTGAATGTGAGTGGATCTACAGCAGATGACAAAGTCGTCGACGTAGAGAACGCAGTCGATTGTCGGATTTAGGTATTTAACAATATTATTGATTTTTATGGATAAGTGAATAACAGATAAGATACTTCCTTGTAGAATACCTTCCTTTTGATTTGGCAGGAAAGAAAAAGTGGATACTACACATACACTGAAGTTTCTATGAAAGAGAAAGTTTTGTATGAAAAGTATGAAGGTCTTTGATGAAACTCTACTTCCAAGTAGTATCGTATGCCATCTTCAGGTCCAAAAGAATTGCCATCAAATGTAGCTTTTTATGGAGGCTTTCCTGATGAAAGTGACCAGACGGATCAAATGGTCAACAGTTACTTTCTTTTAACGGAATGCTGTCGGGAGGGTGGTAATTAGGCCGTGTGGTTGTAGGTACCACGTCGGCTAGTTGTTAATTATCCACTCAACCGTCTGGCAGAGGCAGCTAGTTAATACGATGGGTCAAAAGTTCTGCGAATTAGGGGTATTTTTACCGGTTTTCAGGATGGGGACAATTGTTGTCTGTTCCCATGCTTCGAGGGAAAGCGTCACTGGTCCATATGTTATTGAAGACATTTAAAACTCGTTCGGAATCTCGTCTTGGCCGACTGCTGTATTGTGGGATTTATTCATGAAATCCACTAGTTCTGTTTGGGTGAATGGCTTATTATAATCTTCGGAACTTTTTGAGATAAGATTTAATTTTTTCTTTTCTGTGCTCTGTTTGATTTCAAGGAATTTTTGTTGACCTGACTGGAAGATTTTTTTGAAAACATTCATGCAAGCAAATCAGTGATAGCCATTTGCCGTAATTTTTGTGTTTGTTATGAAGAAGTTTTTGCGGGGTGGGGTATTGCCTATTTCCATACAGTTTTTAATTCGAAGGCGGTATTCAGTTTGCTCACGTAGTGTTGCCTGGTGTTTATTTTGGCTTCTTTGGTGGTCTTAGGTGCATTTACTTTGTAGAATTTGAAGAAGATTAAATTGAAGGGTGTTGTTATAGTGTGGAATTTTCGCAGAGCTTCACGTCGTTGCTGAATAGCCTCTCTACATTCTTTCCATTCTCTGCATTTTTATAAGAAGTTGAGTTGTGTGAGATACACTTTTTTGCTCTTGGGATCAGTTTTGTGAGAAGTGGTCGGCAGAGTAAATGGTGTCATTTTGTATCAGATGTTTAAGGCATAGAGCTCTAAACTCTTCCCAGTAACCTTTGTTCAATTTCCATCGAGGATGGTCTTCTTCTTGAAAGTGGATGCAGTAAATCACAATTGAAGAAATGATCGCTTCTGCACGTATCACCATACACGTTCCTGGAAAAATCGAGGAAAATTGAGGGGTCGGAGAGTGTTAAATCTAAGGCTGCGTAGGTAGCAGAAGATGGGTCAAGATGTGTTTGAGATTTTGAGTTGAAGAGACACAGGTTGTTATTGCTGATAATGTTTTCAGTGTTCTGCTTTTTTGGTTGGTTTGTAGTTTTTAATACAGATATGGAATAGTATCTGTTAAAATCGCCTAGTAGAAGATAAGGTGTGGGTTGTTGCTGTAAAATGTTGAGTTCTTTTTCGTTAATCGGATCATGTAGTGGGATATATAATGAACACATATTAATTGTTCTGTCAAGTTGCTTTGACGGCGATTGCCTGGATTTCAGTGTTGAGGTTAATTTCGCTTTGGACTATGTCACTCCTAATTAGGATTGAGACATCTCCAGAAGCCCTGTGACCGGTGGGGTGTATATAATTGTTTCATAATTTTTAATTTAATGTCGTTCACTTTAAGGCAGATGGCGACGAGTCGTAGGTGCGTCAACAATAAAAGCAGTTTGTTGCAGAAAGAAAGAATTTAGAATTATTATTTAGCGCGGGAATTATTTTGCTGTTGAGGTTTCGATTTTATATATTTCGTCCAATGAGAATGACTGATGCCATTCTGCCCGGGTAGGTCACCGGGGCAATATAAAAGTCCGTGTATCACTCCCTCGTCCCCTCTTCTTCACTGACTCTTCTTAAAGTTTCCAGCAGCAGTAACAGACCATCACAGGATGAGATGAGCACATTCAACTTTTGGGCAAATGTTCCTTTAGGAGTCCATTCTTTCATCATTTATTCATTCCTCCTAGACCCACCGGTCCTCGAAACTTCAAGGTTAGATGTTTAATTCCGGCTCTATCATTTGCAACTGTTTTCTTCCATGTACGAACTCACAGCACAAGGGTTATCTTTCTGGCTGTCATTAAACTTCTTGAAACTCGTCAATATTCTCGTCCTCTTTCCTGTATTTCCTTTCTTTATAATGTAACAGGGCAGACTACAATTTGCCCTTTCGTTAAAAGGTCATTCCAATTGGTTTTGATTATGAGGCAGTTCCATTAAAATATTCAGTGGTTCATGATTGGGTTCTAGGTTTAAATTGTTCAGTGGTTTATTTATTTGGTTTCTATGCTTAGTTATTTGATGACTGTTTTCTGCCTCCATCTTTTCTAACAGCCTGAATTTATTTGTTGTTTCAAGGTTTTCGAGTCTAGCATTTTTTGCTTCGGTGGAAGTTTTTGCTCGTCTTTCAGTGTCTTTTTTTAGAGCTGTCTGTAGAAGCAGGCGGTCGTATTGGAGATCTTTTGTCGCTTTTGTTCTTATTTTGATGGGGATTTTGTACTTAAATGTTTTATTTATTGACTGGGCGATGAGATTACTGTCCTCTCCCCTTGGTCGATTTTCCTCCAAGAGGGGTATTTTCACTTGGCTGTTTTTGTTAATGGCGCACGGGCCTGCAGATATATCAGAAATACTGGTACCTCGTTCAGTTTTAGCCTGATAAGTTTCTCGACTAGTACAGTGCATTTTTGGCATTCTCGGGTCAGTGTAAATGTTGGTGCTTTAGTTGCATTTGCATAGGATTGAGCCGAAGATTTGGTGTTCAAGTCCTAAATATTCATTACCACATTAACTGGTTAGCATAGGATTGAGTTGGGAAGTTGGTCGCCACAATCTTGCGCGCTTCCGGGAAAGATGTGTTCCTTGTATACTTAACTTTGCTTACCTCTTTCTTTTCTTTTGAAAACTCGCAAGCTGCAGAATCTGCAACATATTTTCCCCTACAATTTGCACATTTCTGTTATTTACACTTATCCTCTGCCTGGTCAGAAGCATCCTGCCCACACTGCTTGCATATTGGGCTTCTTGCACTTTCCTGGGGTCCAAACTCCAGGCAGTTGTAACATCGCAGAGGGTTCGGAGTGTACTTTTCCATCCTGACCATTACATATCCTATTTCAAGCCTCGTTGGTAAATTTGGTGAGTTGAAGGTCATGATGATATTTACCAACCCCTCCGCTCGGGTAGGATATGACACAAGGTCAATTTTTAAGCGGAGTTTAACAGGTTTGAATTCAGAGTTTTCCTTCTCCTAGACTAGATGCCTCATCAAGGCTGAAGAACCTAGTCTGTCCTACTATTTACCCATAGCTGGAGGGAGAATAATTGGATTCATACCTTTCCCAAGGGTATTAGTGCTATGTGAAATGCAATCAGTCTCGTCCAGGATTTGAACTCGTGTCACCGTGTCCATTTCCTACGACGATTAAAGTTAAAGGTCATGATGTAGGTATGAGTGTCTATTGTTTGTCTGTCTTCTCCAATGGTTACTCCCCTGACGTCTGACACTTGGTGGCTTTTGAGACATTTTTTAAAAATTCATCTAGAGTACTGAGGGACACTTTGCTTTCTTGCTTTCTTTGTTTAATGGCATATCAACCTGTGCATTTCGCTACTTCTCAAGAGGAGTTGAGGAATCTGTGAGGCTACAATTTTATTTTGAAGTTGTGGAAAGTGGTTATCTTGATTTGGTGGTGTCTTTGTTTAAGGGTAAATCAATCTTTTAAGGTTATTTAATGCCAAAGTCATCCTCCCAGAAGAACAGTTGTGGTACTATTAAACCCATAGCTGGGAGGATAAGGGGGTTCATACCTTTCCCAGGGGTATTTGCCCGAAAGTGAATGTAATAGCGCAACTGGAGTACGAACTCGCTTACTACGATTCTGCAGTTCATCGCTTTAAACATTACACCATGAGGACACCCCCGGTTATGTTGAGGATCAATTCTGTGCGGCTCTTTTCCTCACTTCCATAACCGGCGTATTGTTTTTAATAGTTTTTACTAATTTAGGGGATGCATTCACCGAGTGGAACTTTTCTAGCACGAATGGAAAAAGTTTTGTGATCAGTTTCTCTTTCACTGATTCTGAGATAAAAAAAATTTGGAAAAGGGTTGTCCGCTTTCTCTGCATCGCTGTCCGAATCTGTCTCAGGATAATGTCGTTTGGATATTTTAGATGGCGCCATAGATGTAGCATTTTATATTCATTAATCGTGTTTCCGACCCGCTTCGTGGCCCAACAGTGGGAAGTGACCAAGGAAGAAACCTATTCGCCTTGGCACAACTGGGTTACACATTATACTGGCGCCAAGTGAAAGTACTTTCGGCATCTGGATGCCATAAGTTTTCGAATCCAAGTACGGTCGCTTAGTGGTATATTTAATTTGTTTTTATATGTGGTTGCGTGTTTTCACAAGTCGGAAGACCGCCATTTATAGCGATGGGGATAACATTATTATTCTCATTATTATTGGGGTTTTTAGGTTTAAGTTGGTTTTGTTGGTATTTCGTTGGTTGTTATCCCCTCGCTAAATGTTGATGGAAAATAAAGGTGGTGAAGAAGAACGAAGACGTTAGGTTTTTGTATCTAGGTTTTAATGGCAGCATGAAGTAAAGGGGTTTACACTGGCATGCTGCGAGGTCTCGTAGTAAGGAAAGAAGGTAGGAAGTTGTTAGAGTGTATCATCCAATTTGTTTTTTTGTTAACTAGGATCCCTTGGTCTAGAAGAATAGACCCAAAGGATCCATAAACTAGATGGCTCTCCTCATAATGGTTGATGTAGCTACTACTATTCGGGAACAGACGTTAAGACATCCGTTCCCGTTGAGGATTTCTGACCGAGAGAGAGAGATTCGCAGGCTTTCTTCAATTTTTAGTGCTGCTAGGAAATATGGTTCGGGCTGAATAGGACAGGTCATCGTGATTAGGTGAAAATATTTGGCGACTCTAACGGTCAAATTAAATTACGCGCCAAACAAAAATTCAGTTTTCTTTCTGCTACAGAAGACTGTCTAGAATAGCAAAGTCATTCGCCAATTAACCCAAAAGCCAACGGTTCCTAAGTCAGACTCTGTTAGTGTTAAGCGTGGCCAATCTCGCTGGATTAAGCGTAAAGGCAATGTAAAAGGATATAGTTAATCTGACTTAAGGCTTTGCATGAACAGCCGAGTGATTGGATCGAGTCTCTCCGACCGCCCGTCTAGCCCAGTAAGAGCCAAAATGGTGTGTTGCAAGTCACTTGACCACTCGGTTACCGGGTCAAGGACTGCTCAGCCACCAGGATCCCATCCTGAAGCATTACAGGTCACCACCACGGTCAACAGTTGGCCTTGTTAAGTGGAGAGGGAATACTGCAGAGATACTGTCGGCGTACTCTACAGCCTCAGCATTCAGGGCAGTCATAGATATTGAAATTTAATTTTCTATCTTTAAATTTTTTACATAAAATAATTGTCCCAGATAGGAGAAAAGATTTACTAATACCACTTTTTAGTTTTTATCCTCGTACTCCCTAAAATATTATCATATTTACCAACCCCTCCGCTCGGGCAGGATATGACACAAGGTCAATTTTTTAAGTGGAGTTCAACAGGTTTGAAATCAGAGTTTTCCTTCTCCTAGACTAGTTTCCTCACCAGGGCTGAAGAACTCAGTCCGCCCTACTATTTACCCATAGCTGGGTAAAAATATTATTGTTGTGCAGAGATCATCAAAGTGGTCAATATCGATCCCTTAGTGTCAATGGAACTATCCAAGGGGATGAGAAATTCCAAGGGATAAGAAGGGTTTGGTAAACATAGTGAGAATCGAAAGCTGAACTTCACTTATCGAAAGATGTTTTTAAGAAATAAAAAATGACAGATAACTCTACCTATACCAAATGACAATAAACAGGTATTTCACTCTGCGCATTTCCGTATATTTCCCGTGGCATATTCATTGATTAAGCCACATATCCACATATTTCGATGAGATCGAACGCTTTTACATTGAATTACAGAATTATGTTCAATATAATGAACATTTATCATGGTTTATTTGTTTAATTTGTTTATCGGCATATCAATTCCTTACGGGTTCCTAACAGTTGCCCGAAACTGTCCATTTTTTTTCGCGTGCTATCAGATATAAAGAGAAAACAATTTGAAGATTCACTGTATATCGTCGCTGTGACCCAGTTGAACATCAATCTCAAAAAAAAAAAAAAAAAAAGGAAAAAAAAGAAAAGAAGTGAATGCTTATAAAATCATGAGTTCAATTCTCACCCAAAGCACGTTTTGTTGTTGTCCTTATTTCGGTCCAAACAATGGCACGAAACTGTTTAATTTGCAGTCAGACAGAGAGAAAAAACATTTTGAATAGATATTTGAACATTTCCTGTACATCGTCTCGGTAGCGCAGTAGATACAATGAAATTGAGAGAGTGATAGTGTTTCTCTCACACAAGAGAGAGTATGTTGGCCCCGTAAGTGAAAATGTGAAAAAGAGAAAGAGTGTTGGAAGACGAAGTACGTGGTGCATTCAATAAGTTTCAAGACTTTCTTTGTACAGGCATTTAAAATTGTCGTAGACTCTTGAAAATTCACTATGTTATTGCTATACATCTTATGAGATGACTGACCAATTTTTATGATTTCAGGTTTAAATGAACAGCTGCAGCAGCAATTGGAATACACCCTACTAAAGCCTGATAGTTACAGCTGATGAATTTCAAAAATGCAATCTGGATGACACTTTAGAAGAACGATATGAAATAAAATTGTGTTTTAAATTTGGAAAAAAATGCCACAGAAATGTATGGAATGCTTCAGACTGCTTTTGAAGCATCTTGCATGAATCTGGCATCAGTTTTTGAGTGGCATAAGAGATTCAAGGAAGGCAGGCAGTCTGTGAGGGACGATGAGAGGTGTGGGAGGAGTAAGTAAGTCAATACACTAGAGTTGATTGGCTAAACAGTTAGGGTTAAGGTATGTTGAGGTTTTAAGGGAGTTTAGGAAGAGATTCCATCGGAAGAGGCCAGCACTCTTCAAATCGGGTCAGTGGCATTTCCACCAGAACAATGCACCAGTCCACAACTCCATCGTTGTCACAGACTATTTGACCAAGATAGGCATCAAGACAGTTTCTCAGCCTTCCCATAGTCCAGACGTTGGTCCCTGTGACTTTTGGTTCTTCCCTGAGCTCAGAAGCTGTCGTTATGAGACAATTGAGGAAATGAAAGAGGCTGTGACGAAGGTCACTGACACACTCACACAAGAGGACTTCCATGGGGCATTCCAGAGGTTGTTGGAACGGTACAACAAGTGCATTGCAGCCGGAGGATATTACTTGGAAGGGGACTGGAGTTTCATGTATGAACTATCAATAAAAGTGCCCATACGAAAAAAGTCTGGAAACTTATTTAATGATCCTCGTATGTTGTCTCGGTAGGCGAGTGGACAGTGCTTTAGTTTCATTTACCAAAAAGAAAAGAGTGAGTTAGTTGAAAGTCTGAATTTCGATCCTCACCCGACTCCTTTCTTTTATTGTTACCGCTACATCATTCCAAGCAGTTTTTATTTGCCGTGTGCTGTCATATAGAAAAAGGAAACTATATTGTATATGTGTTTGACAGTTTTGTATCAGTCGCACATTTGATTTTGCGTTATTCTTACAATCAAAGGAAAAGAATAAGTGATCTAAAAATTGTGGATTCGATCCTTATTAGACATGTTCTTTTGTTGTTAGTCCAGCCCGCAGGGTTGTGGAATACACCGACTGCATCCCTGCTGAGGGATAGGACCCTACTCTACGTGTGTCCTGGACATGACACAAAACTATCTGATGGTGAGGCTCCAGTCACTGGAGCTTTGGGGAATGTGAAGTACTCTTTCATTGCCATTGCTCCCAGGTTCACTCTGGCCCGGAGTTGTGGCTCCTGATAGAGTTCCTTCTATGGGCTAAATAGATATGTTTTAGATTTAAACTATGTGCAAATAAATGACTTATGCTAAATTGAATTGTTAGAAATGGAACTCTTTTTCCATTTAACCTATTTACCAAGCCCTCCGCTCGGGCAGGATATGACACAAGGTCAATTTTTAAGCAGAGTTTGACAGGTTTGAATTCAGAGTTTTCCTTCTCCTAGACTAGTTGCCTCACCCAGGCTGAAGAACCAGTCTGTCCTACTATTTACCCATCGCTGGAGGGAGAATAATTGGATTTCTTTTTCCATTTAACTATATATAAATGAATGACTGTTATTTAATCGAATTGTCTGTTATACAAAACAATATTTGAAACAATTTGAATATATGCAAATGAATGAATAATGTTGAATAGAATTTTTGCGAGTGGTATGTTCTTATTACTTTTGGGCGAAGAAATGTTTTAGCGCGTGTGTGTTATTCCCTCGCAAAGTGTTGTTGTAAAATAAAGGAGGAGGATGAAGGAGTAAGCAGACGAAGTCGTTTGCTTTTATATGAAGTTTTTAATGGCAACATGGAATAAAGAGTTTACGTTTATACTGCAAGTCTCGTAGGAAGGAAAGAAGTAAGGGAACGATTTGAAGTTATGAGAGAGTGGAAAAGTTGGACGTGCGAGGGAGATATGTTCGCCATAGTGTAGCAAAAGTCGTGTTTGCTGTTTGAGGAGTGAAACGTTGAAGTCACCGTGAGTTTGTGGTTCTGGTTGTTTCGGGGAGAAGCGTGAATGTCTCCAGAAAATATTGCCCAGAGGTGAAGTCGCTAGGTGTCAGAGCGGAATTATGCATCGCAGTCGACATAGCCAATTTTAGGGGTGACGTAAAGTTGTTTCTGTGTGTAGCGTATTGAATTCATCTAATTCATATTCAACTAGGAATGCTTGGTCAAAGAGAAATAGACGCAAGGAGTCTATAAATTAGACTGCTTCCCTCACTGTGTTCATGCTGCTGCTGCTGTTGAAGAGCAGACAGTGAGACGTCTGCACTGAACGAAGTTGTTCAGCCAAAGAGGGTGTTTGACGGTTTCCCCAATTTGTGCTGCCCAGAAAGGTGATACGGACTGAATAGGATGTGTCATCCTGATTGGGTGAAATTATGCGTCGACCCTAACGGTCGAATTAAATTACGCGCCAAACAAAAATACGAAATTCCTTCTGCTACAGAATCATTAATGTTAAATAACAATACTTGTAACCATTTCACTGTGTACTAGCAAATAATTAATATTGAATAGAATTATTAGGCTTAGATAGCAACACTTGCAGCCATTTAACTGTGTATAAACAATAGCAATATTTAATTGTGTGTAAACAAATTAGTTCTAACTCATTTAAAAATGTAATTGCCTTTAAACTGTCTACTTACAAATCATGAATGTATAACTATTTCAGTGTGTACAAAAAAATGACGGATGTTAAACTAAATTGTTACTGTTTCATAATAATACTTGAAACCATTTAACTGTGTGCAAACAAAGGATTGATAGTAAATAGAATTATACTTGTGTTGCGGGACTGATAAATGCATCACTCCCGTAAACGTTTGTAAATGAGAAGTGTGATTGACAGAGGACTAGAGAAATGACAGAGGACTAGAGAAATGACAAGGACAAGCGGGTAAGTTTGAGGAATATCATGAATAATTTTTGGCATGTTATAGTAAAATCTATCAAATCTCTTCTGATTTACCCACTTAACTCTTCACACATCTAACTACTAAAACACAAAATACAGACCGACAGACATTGACATTGCTGAAAAAATAACATCTACCGGATGTTGACCCAACAATAGCCAGTGTCAAACGGAGAAAATCATGGCTTCTGTGCATAGGCTCCGCGCATAGTCTATTCAAAATCCCCAGAAAATTCTCAGTTATAAAAACGGTCGATTTTTCAACCAATCATTTTTCTGGAGCCGGTGTTTGAAGTCGGGAATATATAAATAGGGCAAGCGGAGGTCACACAGGCAGTTGAATCGTCGACCGTCGCTGAGAGCGTCACCTGACTACACTATCAGATTAGATCAAAGCAACAGCTTGCCGCCAACCAGATAACCGCCCGTCAGCCGGCCAGATATTCCATTCGCTTTTTCATTTTATTTATTCAATAAACGAAATAAACAAAATCTTCTTGTCAGTATTATTTTTCTTGCAACCACACGCTTGTATATTACAGGCAAATTGTAAATTTTAGGGTTTGCAGTGTGTGTCTGTGTTCAGTCGGTGTGTTCAGCTGACGCTGCTACGGCCAGAGACACAACTTTTTGGTCTCAGCCAGCACGTTTACTCCTCTTGGCTATCGAGAGAAAAAGGTGCGTCTATTCAGTCGAAGTATCTCGAGGTAACTGAGAAAGAGTTTCTTCATAGCGCCAGGACGCCCCTCTTTTTTTTAGGTATGCGCCGATTTCGCTTCCTATTAGAGGCCTCTGGGGAGATTATTATATGTTGTTGTCTTTTTTTAAAATTTCTTATTTAATCCACACAATCAACAAGGGTTGATATGTCATAAAAAAACAAACATTCTTTTGTTGTTATCGTTATTTCGATCCAAAAAATGGTACCAACCTGTTTATTTTTGACGTTCTATCAGATAGAGAGAGAGAAAACATTTTGATGTGGAATTTGAAGACTGGGTGTTTGTCGTCTCGGTGGCACAGTTGGAAGCATATTTAGCGAAAAGAATAATTGCTATTTTTGGGCGAAAAAATGTTGTAACGTGCGTGTGTTTGCGTTGAGTTGTTTCCTTGTTAAGTTTGTAAGGTATATAAAGGAGAGAAATTCCAAGATGTCGAAGTCGAAATGTTTTTAGGAATAGTTTTTAATTGCAGCATTAAATATTTAGTTTGCGTTTGTGCTGCAAGCCTCGTGGGAAAGGAAAGAAGTAAAGAGACGAAATGGAGTCATGAAAAAGTTGAGATAGCATCGGGAGTTGTTGGACGTGCGAGGGAAGTATGTTCGCAGTATGTAGCGAAAGTCATGTTTGCCGTTGAAGGAAATAAACTTTGGAGTCACCGTGAGTTTGTGTTTCTGTTTATTTCGGGGAGAAGCGTGTGGTCTCGTGAAAATGTGGCCCAGAGGTGAAATAAGGGATAGGTGTCGGAGCGGGATTCGGCATCGCAATCGACATAGCCAATTTTTGGGGTGACGTAAAGTTGTTCCAGTGTGTGGCGTATTGAATGTATCTAATTCATATTCAACTGGGATCCCTTGATCTCAGAGATATAGACGCAAGGGATCCAAAAATTAGATAGGTTCCCTCATGTGTCCATGCTGCTGCTGCTGCTGCTATTGAAGAGCCGCCAGTGAGATGTCTGCACTGGACAGAGTTGTTCAGCCAAAGAGACTGTGTTTGGCAGCTTCCCCAATTTCTGCTACCCGGAAAGGAGATCCGAATTGAATAGGATACGTCATCCTGATTGGGTGAAATTATGTGTCGAATTAAGTTACGCGCCAAACCAAAATACGAAATTTCCTTCCGCTACATATACCAGTCTCATAATTAAAGAAAAAACTTAGTGATCTGAAGGTCTTGATTTCGGTGCTCTCCCTATACACATACCTCTTTAAATTTTACATACCTCTTTAACATGTCTTCCCACTGTATCTGACAGCAAACGGCAAAAATGTGCAGTGTAATGCCACTGTTTAGATCGAAAAAAGGAAAAACAATAATAACAAAAGTGTGTACAGGGAGAGCATCGAAATCACGACCTTCAGATCACTCAGTCTTTGCTTGAAAATATTTACCTACCCCTCCGCACGAGGTCAATTTTAAGCGGAGTTTAGCTTGAGAGTTTTTTTTTTCCTAGATTAGTTGTCATACTTAGGTTAAAGAGCTAAGTCTGTGGGGGGAGTATGTAATTTGGTTATTTCAGTAGATTGCTCTCTAAATTATTCCCACCACAAATACAACACAAAACTTTACAATCGCGTGAAAGAAGTGGAATAGAACACAACGAACATTAAACAACAAACAATTTAATATGCATATAACAGAATATGAAAACAAACAAAATATATGATGTGTAAATGGCCTTTTGGAAAATAAAGTTTGACAAAAGGAAAATAAATTTGTTTAAAGATGTGTGTATGGTCATGTTAACGAAGTCCGTAAATAAGTCGTTCTTACTTACATTAAGTTTATAGCGGGTTTTATGATTTTGGCGACAGCGTGTCGCGTTGATGAAAGAAAGTTTGTCGGTTTTTTTCTTTTGAATGTCATTCTCGGCCATTTGAAAAGAGGTCATGAACTTTAGTTGAGGAAGGAAAGGAATTGGTTGGACATAGTATCGGCTACTGGCTTAGTGGCTTGTGTTCGTCTGTGTCTTCGTTTGTGTGTAAGCTTGTGTCTTGTGTGTCTGGCTTCCTAACTCTGTGTTATTTATATCCTACTGGTGGATCAAAGAATCGCCCTAAAATCTTGGCGTGTAGACATTTATTGACCAATCAGATTTGTATTTTACTATTTTATTTTCGAGCCTAAATTTCTAGAATGTTCTATTCCATGTTTTTCGCTGATTGGTTGAAAAATATAAAAATGTAATTTAAATGCTAATGCGGGTTTGATCCTAAATTTCTAGAATGTTCTTAAGTATGTTTTTATTGCTTATTTTAAGACTAGAAGAAATTTGTATCCCATAAGTCTGTCCATAACTGAAGGGACAATAATTGGATTCATACCTTTTCCAAAGGTATTAGCGCAATGTGAAATACAAACAGCTTTGTTTGGGATTTGAACTCACGTCCATTTTCTAAGATGGTAACCATTGCACTACTAGTGCCTCCAGAGAGACCGAGAAAACATATTGATTTCGTATTCGAGCATTGGACTCGGTAGCGCTATAGAAATAAAATAAACAGGGATAAATATTTCCTTTGTTTCGTGAAAAAAAAAGTCATTTAAATCAACCAGAAAAAAATTTATCGTCTGTTCCTTTGAATTTAAATATTGTATACATCTCTTGGTAATATCATACTTTGTTGTGTACAGTATTTGCGTTCCTGAACAGGCAGAATTTCTTAATTTAATTCTGCTTTCTTATAAAACAACTTCAAAGAAAATTGACTTTAAAAGGAAACCGTTTGTTTGTTCTAGCAGCATATCGGGCAATTACCCACTTATGAGCTAAAAAAAAAAATTAATAAATGGACATAAAGTCAGGGTACACATGAAATTTAATCTATTTTGTAAATTGAATAATTAGTGTTATAAAATCGAGCAAAGAGCCATGACTGAGTATGCGTTATAGGTATATTGTAAACTGAACCCTCAGTTTATGACCACTTCCCTGGTCTTGTTTGACTTGTAGGCCTCTTTTTCAAGTACCTGCTTGCGTGAAATGTTCTCTTAGCACCAACCTCGATGAGTAATGAAAGTCTGAATCTAGTTATAATTATCAAATTCAGCAATCAATGTGTATCACTTGTCTCGGTAGCGCAGTAGGCAGCGCGTCAGTCTCTTAATCAAAGGGTATAAGTGAGTGATCTGAAGGTCGTGAGTTCGATCCTCACCCGAGGCATGGATATTTTTTCCTTCAAACGTAGATTTTTTTGCGTTTATTTTTATTATTATTATTTGTGCGTGCTGGGAGGCCTTTTTTTTATTCATTATTATTATTACTTTTGATTCGCTTTCTCGTGTTAAGGTACAAAGTTTTTATGTTTTTGCCTATACACCGTAAAATTATGCGTCGAAAATGTTTTACAGCAACTCTATAGAGCGTTAATTTAATATTATTTTTATCAAATTCTGTTGAAAGATGTTTACAGACTTTCTATTCTCTATACCCAATGGCAGACCCAGAGAAAAGAGCGTGCAGTAGGAGAAAGTGCTATGAGATTATATATATATATATATATATATATATATATTAGCTGACATGAGTTTGGCTCTTTGCTACGTGGACAATCAGAACTAATAAAAATAATTCCATTGTGCAAAAATCTAATAACATTATTTAAAAAAGTACGTTCATCTCTTCAGGAATTTTTACACAAAATATATATTTGTACACACACACACACACACACACACACATATATATATATATATATATATATGATAAAACAAGGTATTCAGTGGATGATTTTATTCATAGTCGAATTATTTGCCGACTTTAAATGTTTCGGTTTTTATATTAAACCATCTTCAGAGAGTGTTACTCAGAGAATTTGTATCTTCTGAATTATATTCAGTTGAAAAATGAAAATTAAAAATTCAATAAGAACCAACTCTTAGCATTAACCAACTAACGGTAATACTATGAGGTCCAAGGCAAGCTGTGTTGCCGTTTGCTATCTGACTCTGTTCTGAGGTTATTCTATTCTTACCCCATGACGTTGTCTTGCTGGTGTAACTCCTTGGATAAAAAGTCCGAAAAAGAATTATATGACAGAAGATAGTAACAGATAGGAGACGAAGACATATTTTTATATTTTTCCTTTATTTCTCGGTTCAACAACCATTCGATGGGTGGGGAAATTCTCCCTGAATACAATTGAAATGGTTGAATCCCCCAGTCAAGGTGTTAAAAATGCGTTAGTCGTTTCTTGGGTATATATGTGTCCTTATTCGGCATTTAAAGCTTTAACGACGTATTCGGTATTTAAAGCCTTTAACGACGTGTTAGTCGCATACTGGAAGTTTGTCCAAGTCCAGTGTTTTAGTTTGTAGTTCTATAGGTTCATTTTGATACTTTTTATATTTTGGCATACTGTTAACCGAGACGGCTGCTACTAGTGAAAGGTTAGCCAACGTGCCGCTTTAGAGCAGCCACGTGGCCTTCCAATTACAGCAAGGGAGATTTAGATGTTGTCACTCCGCTGGTCACTGCTGAAAAAGTATGAGATTCTTCCTTTTGTCGGGAAGGTCCCTTTTTTGCGCATGTGTCGCCCCTATTCCTGTCAGAGGCCTCTGGGAGTTTCTGCATATTTTAATAATCATTTTAATTTAATTAATTTTTAAAAAAAATTTATTCCCTACTGTAATATCCTAACTAATAAAAGGGAAATAACCTCTGATGTCACAGGGGTTACGGCCCCTACCACATCCGGGGGATTTGGTCAATAAAGGAATGTATCAGGCATAGCAGCAGATGTTCGTTCTCGCTCTGTCTTTAATCACCATCCATCCTATCGATTCATCTTGGTAATAGTCCATACCTAGTAAGTATCCATTACCTCAGATATAAAGACTTTACACCTACAATACAATGCTAAGACTTTCTCTCACTGTTTCCTTTCATCTTGAAGTTGAATATTTTTTCGGAAAATTCATCACATGACCCTGATGATGGTTCAAAATAAAAACCGTAATTTTTAACATTTGAAAATAATTCAACTACAAATAAAATCAACCTCCGAATATATTACTTTTTCGTATTTGAATATTCATCTACCGTCAGATTCAATTCCATTTCCCCATATATATATATATATATATATATATTTGAATTGAGATCTCGGCGGCCGTTGAACGGATGTATGTAAACAATATTAATTGTGATTCATAACCGTTTAAAATGTACTCCGTAGTTAATATTTCCTAGTGGCTAACTGGTTAGAAGCTTTGGCTTGGCGTTTCGATCCCAGCTACGGGGAGATACTGTCTAGCCACACTGATGAGTTCTGATAGAACGAAACAGATCTGTCTGTGGATGACTATATATATATACATAAAAACTACCAGAAATACAGTGATATGCAAGTCTCATCGGATGCTTGTATTTTTTGCAAATGCACGTGACACTAGTTGAAATGAGACCGTCCAAAAGAGGATGAAAAAATTCATTTATTTTCGGTTTTATCCTCGTCTACTGGCTAGTATTGAACATTTATCTAACTTATGAAAAATACTAGAATGCTTGGTGGGAGGGAAGATATTTAGTCGAGTCCCCACTCACTATAGATCGTTATTAACATTATTATATAGGAAATGATGCAATTTCCTCGTCAAAAGAATTTTCTGGAAAAAACGTATCAAAATTGGCGCAAAGATCTCCAACAAACACCCACGTTGATGTTAAAAAATACGTGCCCAAAGAATTTTCGAAAGTCAACTCGTGCGCGCGGGATCCACCTTGATGCTATAAAAACACACAATTTTCCAGACAACACAGATCAGTTACTCACGTCAACCCGGAGTGATACGTACTAACTGTTTTCTCAGTGGCACCGTGTTTTTTTGATCTTCAAACAACGATGTCATGTTACTATTTCAAGTTGGATAAAGATCTTATCCACGCTGGCACCAGAACTGGCCTTTAAGGTCGTGACTTGATACACGAATCGCTGTATACACTTCTATATTTCAGCTCCCAACAAAGGAATAAATTTCTTTATTTTTTTGTAGAACTATTGTTAATATTGTCTTTTCATTCATTACCATTAGTACACTAAAATTATATCCATGATGTATTACCACTTAACACAACGAAATGAAAAACAAGATAAGCTCATTAACACATTCAAGAACATTTGATATTTTATGCACATAATACCAGGGGTATTAAAAAAACGAGCTCATAAACATGTCCCAACAGCTAAAACCATACGCATGTTATTTCATTAATATGCAGTATGTGCAGGGGTTAAAAAAATAGCTGAAAGCTTACCTCATAAGAGTAGGTAAAAGATAGCCGTATGGGTCAGAGGTAACTTCTCTACTGTTCAAAGATTAAAAGCAATAAGTAACCGAAAATAGGTTTTCAGAACTGTTATATGACACCCTACCAGCCTCTTATTGGACATACAACTTATCAAAGGGAAATAATTAATCATTAATCATTAATCACCCGTGGTGTAATTGTTATCGTCGTGGGAAATGAACACGGCGACACGAGTTCAAATCCTGGACGAGACTGATTGCATTTTCACATAGCACTAATACCCTTGAGAAAGGTATGAATCCAATTATTCTCCCTCCAGCTATGGGTAAATAGTAGGGCAGACTAGGTTCTTCAGCCTTGGTTAGGCAACTAGTCTAGGAGAAGGAAAACTCTGAATTCCAACCTGTTAAACTCCGCTTAAAAATTGACCTTGTGTCATATCCTGCCCGAGCGGAGGGGTTGGTAGATAGGATTGTGTCTCTTCAAACACCCTCCCCACACACCAATGATGAGATTATCTCCCTTGTGCGAGAGTGAGTCAATGCCTTTTTCTTTAGTACAGGAATAATTACCGACACAGGAATATGTATAAGTAAGTAAAGTTAGCGACCATAGTCGAGGGTGACCCGAAGGCTCCCTTTTCGATAGCTACTACACCAAGGTGTAGGGGAGGGCGCTACTCCATTCCCAGGATTGATCCACTTTACCCTTGAACCGTACCTTATAATGCTGAGTGTTAAGCAAGGTGGTATCAAGTTCCATTTTTAAAGTCTTTGGTATGACTCGACCTGGGATTGAACCCAGGTCTCCCGGGCCATTGGCGAACACTCTAACCGCTGGGCCAATGTCCCGGTTAAATGTATAATACATTAAAATGAAGCAGGTTCTCTGTAGATCACATCCCTACTTTTCAACACAGTCACTATTTCTCTCAATAGCAATGTTTCATCTTCGAATGAGATAATGTATCCCTGTCTCGTAAAATTCCAGTGTCGGTAATTACTCCTGTACTAAAGACAAAAGCATTACTTTTTTTTACTCACCATCGAATTAGACACAGAGAATCTTTAAAGATTTTTTAAGAAAATAATAATTTCTATTATTGTTATATTATCCCTGTCAAGTTACGAAACACCTCTCTCCTGTTCAGAAAACAGGAGCAGAAGAAGCCAAGTATGGGTTTCTGGGACTCGCGTTTGACCCTATGAACCATCTAACGGACACATCCATTCTCTAAGGGAGACAATTATTTCTTCTATCCATAGTCGTCCAAATATCAGTTGTTTAAAAGGTCTACGTGTACATTGCTACATATTCATAGACAAATGACTGATGCTTCCCTGAATTATTAGCGATACATAGTAATACTTGCAACCATTTAACATTGAACAAACAAATGAGTAATAGAAATATTAGTCTTAAGTAGCAATACTTGTAACCACCTCACTATGTGCAAACTAATGATTAATATTAAATAGAATTTTTCGTATGAGTAAAACTTGAAACCATTTAACTGTGCAAAAGAAATGAGCTCAGGCACTTTTAAGAATGTATCTACAAAATATGTTTATAAATCATATATATGTAAAAACAGGATTTGGTATTAAATAACCAACAATGATTGATACTATTTACCAACCCCTCCGCTCGGGCAGGATATGACACAAGGTCAATTTTTAAGCGGAGTTTAGCAGGTTGGAATTCAGAGTTTTCCTTCTCCTAGACTAGATGCCTAACCAAGGCTGAAGAACCTAGTCTATCCTACTATTTACCCATAGCTGGAGGGAGAATAATTGGATTCATACCTTTCTTTCCCAAGGGTATTAGTGCTATATGAAATGCAATCAGTCTCGTCCAGGATTTGAACTCGTGTCGCCGTGTCCATTTCCTACGACGATAACGACTACACCACGGGCACCTCCATTAAACAATGATTGATAAGCCATAAAACCAAATCAAACCAATCCATCCGCGTTATTACATTTAGTTTCGGACTAATACTCTTGGGAAAGTACGAACCCCCCTTAAATCCGCCCAGCTATGAGTTAAATAGTATCACGACTGTTCTACAAGGATGGCTTTGACATTAAATAACCCACGAAGGTTGTTATGCCATTAAATAAAGAAGTTAAAGAAAGAAAAAAAAAGTCAAGTCATAATAGAAATAATCAAATACAGCCTCATGTGAAGATCGAATCCACAACCTTATCTATGGTATTATGTTAAATTACACTGGTTTACAAAGAAATTGAGGCAAGCTCAAAAATACCCGTTTTTACCTAATTTGAGGGTGCTGAATTCAAATTTGACATCCGTTTTTACTCATCACCTCTAGTTTTTTTTAGATATGCATAGTGTGTATTTTGTGCATATACGGTACATAAAGGCGTATATGAATTCAAGGTTAATTCTAATATTGTGAGACTTATGGCTTATTTTTTAGTTATTATGCACTAAATGTAAGTGCTAGCATTACATTATATATATATATATATATATATCAAGACGGATTTTGACAGTTAAGGCAGCTGGTCTCAATCCACACTCTGGCAGTCATTGGAAGAGGTTGTCTCGCAGGGGGCGCAGGAAGTTGGTGTCCCTCAACTATCGTGTTACACATCTTTTGGGTTACTAAATATTAGTATTACATTTTCAAATGCACATTTAGTTTTCAACTTTGCTTTCAACTTTGCAGTCCCGATGGTTTGGAGAGAGCCGCGAAACCACGCAGATGATTGTTATTTTTGTTTAACTAATATAACTGGTTTCAATGCATCTTCTAGGAAAAAGATCAAATATCCCAACCTTCGATCTGCTATGAGACCAGTTCCCCATTCAGATGATTTTCCTGTACCCACACCTCCAGTAGATAAGGATCTTCTTTCCTCATCAGATGAAGAAATGCCTTCAAGGGAGAATTCTGCTGAGTCAATATCTTTGGAAGATATTGAGTCTACATATTCAGGAACAAGTGGTAATGATCCACACTGGATCACGCGAGAAGACCTGAATGATCTTGCTCTTGATTTGTATCTGTCAAAACAGCAGTCAGAGCTCTTGGCTTCTCGGCTTACACAGTGGAACCTAGTCCAGAAAGATGTAAGGATCACCAGTTTCAGGAATCGGAACAAAGACCTTGCTTCCTTTTTCGACATGGAAAACAAGTTGTGCTACTGCACAAACATACCTGACTTGTTTACGTCCCTTGGTTTGCCACATAATCCTTCAGACTGGCGTCTTTTTATTGACTTTTCCAAGCGAAGTCTCAAGGGTGTTCTGCACAACGGGAATAAATATCCCAGCATTCTCATTGCACACTCTATCCATCTAAAGGAGTCCTATGACAATATGGAGCTTCTTTTAGAAGCTATTAAGTACAGCGAGTACCAATGGAGTCTGTGTGGGGATCCCAAGGTCATTGGTCTTCTTATGGGTATGCAAGCGGGCTTCACAAAGTACTGTTGTTTTCTCTGTCTCTGGGATAGTCGAGCTGTATCCAAGCATTACAAGCAGAAAGACTGGGGGTCTAGAAGCACTTTTGTTCCTGGCGAACACAGCCTCAAGGAGAATCCTCTGGTGGACATGAATAAGGTGCTTCTTCCTCCTCTTCACATCAAGCTTGGTTTGATGAAGAATTTCGAGAAGGTGTTGCACAAAAATGGTGCTGCCTTCCAACACTTGTCTACTGTGTTCCCAGGTCTTAGTGCTACTAAGCTCAAAGAGGGCATCTTTGTCGGACCTCAGATCCGAGAAGTGCTGAAGTGTACTGATTTTGAGGAGCTTCTTAACTTAAAGGAACTGAGAGCATGGGAAACATTCAAGTCAGTCTGTAGTGGCTTCCTTTGTAACACACGCGTACCAGATTACCAAGCCTGTATTGAGAAGTTGCTAAAGTCTTACGAGGATATGGGGTGCCGAATGTCACTCAAGATTCATTTTCTCCATTCCCACCTCAACTTCTTCCCGCCAAATCTTGGAGCAGTGAGTGATGAGCATGGAGAAAGATTCCACCAAGACATTACGAAGATGGAGAGCAACTATCAAGGCAAATGGAACTCCGGCATGATGGGAGACTTCTGCGGATGCTCTTGCGAGACATCCCGGAGGCAAAATACACCAGATTTTCTAAGAAAACACACTTTTGACTGTCTGTGGTACTATGAATTGTGTAATTCTGTCATCCAAGTATATTGATTCAATCAGTGTTCTTTATCTATCCTGTTTTGTCTGCTATAAGCTGCTGCAACTCATGAAATATGCACATATATTCTCTGTTTATACTAAAATGAGACTATTTAAAAGCCAGAAAAATAGATGTGATAGAGCAAAACTATTTATAAATTTGATTTCAGCACACCCAAATTAACAAAAAACACCTATGTCCATTCTTGCCTCAGACCAAAAATTTATTTTTGTGAACCAGTGTTATGAGATTGACACATTGCCTACCGAGATATCTTTCTTCGCTCATCGAATGCATGTTTAAGATGTTTATTTTTTTCCTTTAATTTCTGTTACAGCGAGCAAACGGCTTCTTGCGATCTTCTGAGCTGAACATGAAAATTTAAATTAAGTATTCATATTAAAATACTAATTAATTAAAATTGAAAAAGTTTTAATTTGTGTTTAAAGCAATTTTGTTTTTAACTTTGGAGAATACTCAACTGCAGGTAACGTTAGTGTTTCAAAAGAGAACGATGGTGTAATGGTAAGCAAGCTAGACTAGCAAACCTTCACAAGTGAGTTTGAGTCTCACTGAGTGTCCCATTCATTCGGCCTTGTACCACATCTAAGCCAAAAGCTTGGTAAATTACAAAAGAGAACGATTGGAAATTTTATGACTTTTGGAATATTGATTTTTCAATTTTAGAAGACATATCTTAATTTGATTGTTTGTTTGGGTTTATGGCATATCAACCTTTGTTGGCTATTTAATACCAAATCCATTTTTATGCAAATAAACAGCTCTATTTCAAACAATTCAGTTTAGAATAAGTACACAATTTGTCAAAAACATTTCTATTTCAAGCTATTCAGTTTATTCAAACAGTTTCATTTCAAACAATTCAGTTTAGTATAAGTATCATTTTTTGTTTACTCAGAGTTAAATGTCAAAACTGTTCTATTCCAAACAATATAGTTTAGCGTAGAGTTTCAATGTCAAAAACAGTTCTATTTCAAACAATTCAGTTTAGTATATAAAAACAGTTCCATTTCAAACAATTCAGTTTAGCGTAAGTACGCAGTTTAAATGTCAAAACAATTCTATTTTAAACAATTCAGTTTTGCATAAGTACACAGTTTAAATGAAGTAAACAGTTTAAATGTGAAAAAAAGTTCTATGTCAATCAATTCAGTTCAGCACAAGTATACAGTTCAGTTCTATTTGATCCATAGATAGGACCCTATAAGATGTTACCACTCCGGGCCAGAGTGGGAGCGAAGGCAATGAAGGGGTACTTCGCATTCCCCAAAGCTCCAGCATTACTGGAACCTCACCATCAGATTGTTTAGTGTCTATCTAGGACACTCGTGGGGTGTGTGTGTGTGGGGGGGCTTACTCCTCTGCAGAAATGCAGTCGGTGTATTCTACAGCCCAAGCCGTCAAAGCAAGCATCTTTTGAATTACATAGTCTTGGAAATAGGGAATTACAACCTGCAAGATAATACATGGGTGAAAGGTACTGCTGCATTTGATTTTTTTTTCTCTATTTTTTCTGTAAATGTTAGTCTAGTTATCAAACTCTTGTTCTTCAAATGACTTAACAATTTCATTGGATTATGAAAGAGACTCGGTGCTTACAGAATTACCGAGACTATAAACGCTGGCTTTTCAAATACTTCTTCAAAATGTTTTGTCTGTCGTTGACCTATAAGCGGATCGATTGGTTGGTTGTGTAAAAGAAATCTTGGGGATAAAATTTGATATAAAAGAATTTAGACGCAATGAAATTTAATATGAAGGAAATGACACTAACAGTCGAATTTAGTATTTAACTGGGTAATGATTTTAGGTGGCTTTAGTGTGTAATTTTAAACGGTAAGTTCCGCAGCTTTCTAGTTCGAATACTGATTCGGAAAGATAACGCAGACAACAAAATTTTTAAAAAGGAATTTAAACAAAAGAAACAAGAAAGAAAGGGGTATAAAAGATAAGATGTTGCAAATTTTGGTGTAATTTGCAGGAACTTAGGTAAGAGAAACAAAGTTCTTTGAAATCGAGTATTTTCTTTTCTTTTTAGTTTTGTCGAAATGTTTCAGTTTTCATTTAATTTCGAGTCTTCTGTAAAGTTATCTTTTCAGCAGAATTCTCGGCTGAATTTTTTTTCATTTGTTTAACTTGGTACAATTTCAATAGTCGACTTTCGTTTAATTTTAATTTTATTTCTTGGGAAGCTTCTTGCCTGTTTGAAATACTTATCGGCTGTTTAAGAAGCGAGTGACGAAATCCTTTTGCAGGCCATTTTCCCCTGCCTTTACAGTTTGGCCCTCGAATTCGTACTGAGGGTCCCAATAGTAGTTCTCGACCAATAGTGGCATATAGCTTTTTGGTGCCGTATTGTCTGGGATTACTTCTCCCATTTCTACTCTGGCCACACGAGGTCAGTTTGATTTTTTTCTTAGAAATAAATTTTTATGTTTTCCAGCATATAGTTTATCTAAAGACAATTTTTGTTTATATATATATATATATATATATGATTTGTAAACGAATAGTTTATAGGTAACGTTATTTTTAGATGAGGCAGAACACATTTGTTTGCACACAGTTAAATGGTTTCAAGTATTGCTATCTAACACTAGAAATTCTCTTCAACATCAATGGTTTCAAGTCTTGTAACTGATTGAATAGTTTTATTAGACCCATTGTTGTGCCCTAACATATACAACCACTCTAAGTCAGAGTGGACCGAGGAGTAATAACAATGAGAGGGTGTGGTGAAGTTAACTGATAGTAATGTAATAGGGTTAACTTGCTTTTGAGACTATCGTAGTGATAATTTTCTTCACAGCTGCCTGAATTGGAATAATGTGAAAAATCAGATTTTTGTAGTTTTCTCAATGAACTGATTGTTTGTTGAGAAAACTTGGTGTGACCCCGTATAGCAAGAGGCCAGACCGTGTTGTGAATTTCGAAGCTGGCAAGAGCTAACAGCCAGATGGACTGACAATATTAGAATTTTGTTTTGAGTTTGTGAGTATAACGGAAATGGCATTTGAACTTGATTTGAACAATAGCTGATTTGGGGTGTATTTTTAACTATGAAATAGATTTGGATTATGAAGGAATGTGTATATAATATACTGTTTTTGTTTTTACGTCACGAGTTAGTTTGAGTTTGGACTGTGGAAAGAACGGATTGACTCGAATTCTGAGAGTCAAAACACAAGCAATTTCAATAGTAATCAGTCGAGAGAAAACTCCAACTCACATACCTACGCACTTATAGCGGTTGTTGGGAATTAGTTATTTTCCCGAACACTATAGATTTTATGGCAACAGAAATGAATTACGAGACTATTGCTTTAACAACACACAACAGCGAAAATACTTTATTAGCAGCTTTGTGGAGGTTTGTTCTTGGTGCTGCAAGACTCGTGGTGTTTAGGCTTGTTGGTTTTGGAGACGCGATAGCTTAGCGGAATGTTGGATGGCAGCGTGTCGTGGGACGTGTGAGGGAAGTATTCAAGGCCACAGTGTAGTTTTGTGTGTCTGGTGTTTCGGGGAGAGGCGTGCGTTGTCTCCATTTATGTGGACCAGAGGTGAAATGAGAGCTAGGTGTGTCGAGAGCGAAGTGGCGCTCGGATCGACATAGTAAATTTTTGTGGTGCTTGTGGAAGGCATGCTGAACGTATCTAATTCATATTCAACTGGGATTCCTTGGTCTAAAATATATTAGACGCAAAGAATCCATAAATTAGAAGGTTCCCTCGCTGAGTGTCCATGTTGCTGCTGCTAGGGTTAAAGCCACAGTGATATGTCCGCACTGGGTGGCTTGTTTAGCTAAAGAGCATCGCTAAGCAGGGGCGACCAGAGACACGTCCGTTCTGGTCGCCGTCTCAGGCCGAAGAGAGTGGTTTTGGCTGCTCACCCGTTTTGCTAGCTGGAAGTGAAGGTCCGGGCTGAATGGGATATGTCATCCTGATTGGGTGAAATTCAGTGTTGAATTAAATAGCGCGCCAAAACAAAATACGAGATTTTCCTCTTCTCTACACACTTATCACTGAATGACTCCAGCATTTCACAAAGTTGCTAAAGTTAACTTAAGACCAACACACGTGTTGTTAGTCCAGATGCTGTATTCAGTTTTGTATAACTATAGACACCATACGATAGTTGATTGTATTTCCATCGTTTTACTGTAATCAGACTGTTTATATTTAAGCAACTGGTATTCTTGTTTTTCCAAAAAAGAGACCAACTTATCCTGTTCAGTACATTCGTCACCAGAAAAGCTAACTTCAGCTTATCGGTTTTGGAAACCCCCGTTTCCTTGGCGTATAAGGATCACAACATTTTTTTCAATATCAAGCTAGATAATCGACGATCTTACCTCTCTTCAGAGATGCAGTAGGCATATTCTACAGCCCCAGCCGATTGGGTTTGTCCAAAAAGACTGTACTATTTGGTGATAGTAAAAAAATGGGCCTTGTGTGGGGATCGAACTCACTGCTCAGACCAGTGGTACTTATCTAAAAGGTAAAGGTTTCTCAGCGGAAGGGAAAATTGTGGCTTTATGAAAGGATTCAGCATACAGTTTAGAAGACTAAAGTTTTGGAATGTTGATCTTTCTCATACTTCAATTCTAGAACTTCCCTTTGAGTCAAGTAATCTTGGAAATAAGGAATAACAATCTGAACTGTTAGATCCTATGGTTAGACACGGCAAAAAAATGCATGCCTCGGGTGAGGATCGAACTCACGACCTTCAGATCACTCACGAATTACGTTTGATTATGAGACTGACGCGCTGCCTACTGCGCTACCGAGACGAGATACAGACGAGAACTTAAAATAGCTTCTTAAAAATTTTTTTTTCATTTGCGATCTCTCAGTTGACTTACTCGTTACAGGATATAATTATACGTGCATTTTCAGTTAAAATTAACAGGACTATTTACATTAGAATGGCACTTCTCCCTAATATAATATCTATGAACTCTACCGAGAATGAAAGTTTCGTTTAATTTCAGTAATAGTCATGTCATTTCTATAGCTTAATGACTTTTTTCAATTAATGATGCAAGAAATAATCGAAAAACAGAAACCATTATGCTATATTTTGATTTATCTAATTAAAAAAAACTCTGTAAATGTTACTTTTTTAAAAAGTGCCTCGAGTAAGGATCAAACCCAAGGACTTTAGATTACCCGATGAATTTGGTTAAATAATTACGTCTTTTGTTCCTTACATTTCGTTCTGGGTCAGAATTAATTTGAGCGTCTGGTCCAACAGGCAATGCCGTCATGACAGGGCTAAGTTAATTAATTGCTTAGCGTCTGAGACGCCTGAAGATGTAAAAATGCCGAGTGGATCAAGCATTTTTTTGTGACGGACACGCGTGACCCTTGATTCGTGCTTTACCCCCTATTGTAAAATGACTTCATGTCAAATCTGACTTGGTGGGAAGTCGGATAAATCTTCCCCGCCTTACAAACAGTTCACAAGGCGATCACCGCCAGTGTCTTGTTTCGCCGATGAGGGCCACCCAACACAGGGTTTTTGTTAAAAGGACCATATTCAATGTCTCATTTTATAGAAAAAATAATTGTTTTTTTTTAATTAAAAAAATACCCACCTCTCGCTTTCTTTCTTTCTTTCTTTCTTTCTTTCTTTCTCCCCCATCTCTCTATTTTTTTTTTCTATCTACCAGTTTTTTGTTCTTGACTTTGAAACTGAAAAGATGTGCTGTCTGAATTTTAAAAATCCCCATAAATTAAGTGTTTTGTTATTTAGTAAACTTTGATTAGTCTGGCACATAGGCCTTAGGTTTCATACAAACTTCTGTACCTGCTGTTCCTAATTGGTTACTTATCTAAGAACTGAGCTGGCTAATCATTGTTCAACCTTGGGGACCTGACGGGAATGGGGGCTTTTAAGGTGGCTTAACTATAAATATTCGTTTTATTTATGGTTACTTCACTTGTTCGCACTTTGAAAGTTAATTTATGAAAAATATCCCAGAGGAAGCGAAAGCCATTTTCAAACATATGTTATATTTAATATATAAGATTTGGTTTGGTTGGGTTTTATGGCATGTCAACCATTATAGCTTATTTAACGCCAAATCCTCTTTATACATATATATCGAATATATAATTTCTAAACACATTTTTGTAGATAACATTTTTAAGCGAGCCTGAGCTCATTTTTTTTCTTTTTTGGACCCAGTAAATTGGTTTCAAGTATTGCTTTTTCAAATTACCCTGAATTTGTCACACATGGGTACGAAAATAAGGTTGGAGAAGTTAATTTAGTCGCGATTGTAGCAGTTAACTGAGATAGCAGTGAACAGAGGCTTAGTGGTGGAGGGGAGAGAAAGGTAGAAAAAAACGTATAGAAATAAGAGAAAGGGAGAAGTTACTCTATCATTAACATGCAAAAAAAAAAAAGTCGACGATAATATTTCTGAAACAAAACAAATTTTTCTCACTATAACAAATTTGTTCTCAAAGAAACAACTTTTACAAAACACTTCTATAGCTGCATTGCATATATTTCGCTATTCAGGTAGAGTTCGTAGGGGAAAGAAAAATTCGTATTTTAGTTTTGCGCGCAATTTAATTCGACACTTAATTTCAGCCAATCAGGATGACTTATCCTATTCAGCTCGGACCTTCATTTCCGGCCACCAAATCTTGTAAGCTGCCAAACACACTCTCTTTGGCTGTAGAACGCCGCCCAGTGCGGACGTCTCACTGCGGTTCCAGAATAGCAGCAGCAGGGACACAAAGAGGGAACCCATCTAGTTTATGGATTCCTTACAAGGAATCCCAGTTGAATATAAATTAGATGCATTCAACATGCCTCGCACAGGCACAACTTTATGTCACCCCAAAATTTGCTATGTCGATCTGACGCGTAATCCCGCTCTCGACACGCTAGCTCCCATTTCACCTCTGGGCCACTTTAATGGAGACCAACGCACGCCTCTCCACCAGACGGACAAAAACCATGGTGACTCTAAAACACAATCCCTCACACGTCCGACGACACACGCTGCCATCTCAACCTTCTCAACATCTCATAACTCAATTTCGTTTCAATAAGCATAACCTCTCCACGGGTCTTGCAGCAACAAAAGCAAACCAAATATTCCATGCTGCAAATAAAAACCTTATTCCAAAAAATACCTTTCGACTATCGCCATCTTACTGCTTCATCATCCTCCTTTTATTTCTCACAAACTTAGCGAGGGCCTTACAACACTCAGCGAGGAAACAACTCAACGTAAACACACGTACGTTACACCATCTTCCTTGCTAAACACAAACAACAACTTTCCCTCGCTACCAACAACTAAACCCAGTACAAGATATACACTCAATTCTTACTTAAACACAAATAAAAAATAAGCATAAAAAAGAAATAATACAATAAAATAACATAAAATAAACGAAGAGTAAAATTGGAACATGACAAAAGACTTACTCGCCGTTGAGAAAAATGATATGAAACAGTTTATCAACGATATACCCACAATTGGTATTCGAATTCAAACTTCTTTTATTTTTCTTTTCTGGTTCGTTTCTGTTGTAATTGAATATCCCACTCCCCTCTCAGTTATATAGAGAGACTATATATACAGTGAGCACGGCATTATACCTGTCCATGTTTCGGGGATGAGTAGCAAGCTTCTCAATTTCTTGTCTGTCTTATTGTATCTCTCTTGCAATAAAACGCTTTGCTTTTATTATGCGAACGTGTTGACTGTTCCTTTCCACTCAAGTACCACCTTGTGTGATTGTATCCCTTTTAATGACACAACGGTTTCAAACTACAGATAGTCTGCCTTCAGCCGGAAAAAATATTCTTCAATTTGGTGTTGAATATTTCCTTCTCACCGTGGCTTGACTTGACAATCCTCTAGGCTGGTCCTTGGAAAAATTTCAAATTTCGTGTTGTACTACTTCCACAAACCTTCTTCTCAAAAGTGTTGTTCGAAACCTACTCTCTTAGAATAAGCTGTGGTGTGCAAACTTTTTTTCCTGCGCAGAGAATACCCAGTCTTGACTTCTTTACAAATTTTATTCCGTTTCTTCGGGGCGGAGGAGTCAAACAGAAAGCATCTCCAGATTTTTGACTCGGCACAAGGGTCTTGTGTTGGCTAATAAGACCCTGTCAGGTGCTATCTCTCCAGGTCAGAGTGGACCAGGGAACAATAGCTATGAAGAGGTACTCTACATTCTCCAAAGCTTCAGCATTACTGGAGCCTTATCATCTGATTGTTTGGTATCACATTTGCGGAGGGCATTAAGTTACTCGTTAAGATACAGTGCTTTACCTCTTGGCCCACGACGGCTTTCGGCTTTCGGGCTGGACTTCAGGCGGAGAAAAGATCAACTCAGGAAAGCCAATCTGCGCTTCTACCGTTGCCAGTATTTCCAACTAATTTCGCTTCAGTTGGAGGACAGGACCGAACCTCAGCTCTAAGATGCGGACTGGTCCGTTATTCCAGCGAAAAGGGGAACGCTACTCTTTCAGGCACCCAACCACAAATCTTTGCTCTTTTTTAAACTGATGTTGGCTCCTGCTATCCGTTCGTATCTTACAACCGTCTTCTTCACCACCTCTATATCCGAACGGCAGAACACAAAGATTATGATATCATCAGCGTACGTGGAAAACTTCATGTGACAGCCGAGGAAGAGAATACCACGCTGGGCTGGATTGCCCCTCTCCATCCCTAAGCCAACGGAGCAGGGGCTCCAAAGCGAGGACTTAGAGAAGAGGGGACAGGGAGCAACCCTGCCGAACAGACCGTTTTATTGCAAAAGACTCCGAGCGCTTCCTGTTTTTATGCTGTACCACTACCGGGAGGTTATGGTATGGCATGCAGAACTCCGGTTCAAATCTGGTGGTCTCCAAAACCGATGGTCTACCCTATTGAAGGCCTTGGATTGATCTAAACTAATCAGCACGGCTTCAGTGTCGTCTTCTTTCTTCTCTAGGATCTCGCGAACCAGATGTAGATTGTTCTGGATCGATCTTCCCTTCATAGCGTAGTTCTGCTCAGGTCTGATCAGATCACTGATGACAATCTACAAGCAGTTAGATAAGATCTGAGCCAAAATCTTTAACTCTGCTAAACACAGAGTTATGAGCCTGTAACCGTCTAGCTCCTTCCAGACATGCCTGCCACCTTTCTTCATATGATCACTCCCTTGGTAATGCTGCCAGGAATAGCTCTCTGGGCAAACCAGCGGTTGAATATACCCGTCAGAATAGGTTTAAACATGTGCAAAATCCTCACGTACACTTCATAGGGCAAACTATCCAGTCCTGGCAACTTGTTGAGGTCGACCTGCTTCAATGCATTACAAACTTTACACTCTGTAACCAGGCCATCGCAGCTAGCTGCTTACGCCTCCTGAAGGTGGGAGAAGTCGGCTTAAGAACTGCGAAATTCCTGAACCGAGAGGTCAAGCAAGCGGGCAAAGCGAAAATAGACCCGGAAGGGCTCGCGCATCTCGCGATTAGACCAGAATACAAGCTTATTCGGGGACTTGAACTCGATCTACCGATGGGGAAATCTTCCCAGTTCTTCCTTACGCCGCGCGAATGCGTTGCATTTCACAGTTTCGTAGGGAACTCTTTTTCGCTTTGATCTAACTATATATCCCTTGTAGCGCTAGCTTCACGCTTAAAGTCCATATATTACTAAGGAATCACCGCTCTCCACCGTCCAGAACAGCTTATCGTGTGAGGATCGCGCCATCTTAGCCCTATCAAGTTTGAACCCTGCCGACTGGGCTTGTTATGAAAAAGAGTCTGATATCTATTTCTTTCGCTATGAGTTCTAACAAGGGGAAATAACTTCTTATTACTTATACACGGAGGAATTTCAGGACTGATATGCAAGTTAGTCATTTAAAAAAAGTGGGAAATTCTAAAAAGCATTAATGTAAACTGAATGCATACAAAAAGGTTTTTCGTAAATTATTTCTTATTGCCAATGGATCAGTTAAAATTTTTGCATCTTTTATTTTACCCCTTCCAATTATATATATATATATATATATTCCTATTGAATACCTTAGCAGACTCTAGCAACAGCCTGTCTGGTTTGATTTTTTCATTAGAGAGAACAACTTGTTAATGTCTGATTTCCACCCATCCAAAGTAACATGGTTAAAACAAAAATTATACATGGTTTTTATTCATTGTGTGATCATGCCTAATCGAAATGCAATAATCATTGTTGTACTGTTTTTTTCTTCTTCTTCATGAAATAATCTATGTTCCAAAATTACTGGGTTCATTATTTTCACAATCCCCATGTATCTATTCAAACTCCTTTCATAATCTACGTAGATTTTATTCCTGCTTGTGTAATCAATTAAACTGATTTTGAAGAATCTATGTTGATTATCTCTTGTTTAGCAGTTATTATTATTATCACTCCTTGAGAGTTTTTCACACCAGCGTTACCTTATGGTCTTTCACTGGAGTTTCAGTGACAGCAAGTCTTATCAAGTCTCCAGGACTCTTCTCAGTATTCTGGCCGATCTCAATAAAGCTGTTGTTTGGATGGTCTCCGCACTTCCTTTTATTTCCAAGTCCTCCAGTCCTTTTATCAATTGTATGATGACTGTACCAAGAGCACCAATTACAATTAGTATAAACGTCATGTTCATGTTCCACGGATTTTTCAATTCCCTTGAAAAGTCAAAGTTTTTATCCTTTTTTTCAATTTTACTCTATGGTCAGCCAGAACAGTAAAGTCCACAATTTTACAAGTTCTCTTTTTTTGTTGATTATTATAAGGTTAGGTATTATTATTATTATTATTACCAAGTAAAAGTAAAGTTAGCAACCTTTGTCGTGAGTGACCCGAAGGCTCCCTTTTCAATAGCTACTACACCGAGATGTAGAGGGGGTGCTACTCCAGTCCTTAGATTGCTCCACTTTACCCTTACCTTACCTTAAAATGCTGAGTGTTAAGCAAGGCGGCATCAAGTACAATTTTTTGAGTCTTTGGTATGACTTGACCTGGGATTGAACTTCGGTCTCCCGGACCATTCGCGAACATTCTACTTATTAAGCCAATGACTCAGTTTACCAAGTATGAAATGAGCATAACTCATTAAAATCAAAATGTCTGTCTCTACTCAACCTTCTACTATTATTTTTGTGGTTTGCTTGTTTTATTCATAATCAATTTAAATATTAACCTTTTATTACAGTATCTGGAAGGCGTTTCTGTTACAAAATTAAACTACATTTTGTTTCGAACTCGTTACTAATAATTTTTAAATTCTCGCTACCATGGAAAACTATTAAAGCAGATAATCGACGAGACTCAAAAACAAGCGATTAGTCGAATATCTTTGATATATCAATACTTAGAAGACTGGACTGTCGTTCTCTCGGTAGTGCAGAAGACCTTGTGGCAGTTTCGTAATCTAAAATCCCTGCTACCAACTGATATAAAGGTCGTGAGTTCTATCCTCACTCCAGATACACGACTTTTATTTAAATCCCAGTCTATTAAGCAGTATTGGTCAGCATATCTTGTAAACGTATCTTTTTTAACTGCTTTGGACAGGTCGAATTTAAGTCTTCCAGTCACTGAACATGATGCGGAGACACTTTCATATATAATCAAGAAATACATTTTACCAGGTATCATAATTCATAGTGACTACTGGAAGCCATATATTGGTAAGCTTGGTGCTAGGGAATATTTTTAGTTGAGTACCCACTTACCAGGAAACAATATTAGCATTAGTATATCCATGATATACTAACATTGAACGTTATGGAAGGAAAAGATAAACCTGTAGCAGAAGGCATTTTGGTTTGGCGCACAATTTAATTCGACGCATAATTTCACCCAATCAGGATGACGTATCCTATTCATCCCGGATCTCCTTTTTCGGGTAGCAGAAATTGGGTAAGCAGCCAAAAACAGCCTCTTTGGCTGAACAACACCGCCCAGTGCAAACGTCTCACTGGCGGCTCTTCAATAACAGCAACAGCATAGACACATGAGGGAACCCATCTAATTTATGGATTCCTTGCGTCTATCTCAGACCAAGGAATCCCAGTTGAATATGAATTAGATACATTCAATACGCCACTACAGGAACAACTTTATGTGCCCCCTAAAATTGGCTAAGTCAACGCGACGCCTTATTTCCGCTCTCGTCATTGTCATTGTCATTGACAAGCGTTGTATAGCACTGGACTTCTTGGTCCAGTTTAAGCTATAATCAGTCATCCGAGCCTGGACACACGTTTGAGTCCATGTCTAGCAAGGTTCACCAGGCTCATGAAGTGAGCCGATGATCAGCATAGTCCAGCAGGGTTTGAGTCTCCACGGATCGAATAAACCGAGACATCGATCACACCGCCTCTGTAACCAGCATTTGTATCATCAAGTCCATGAGCAAGCACATTGCTTGGACTAGCATCAACACCTCAAGGCCACATTGATACACACCTGGTTAACCAAAGTACTCCACAAACCGGGACATCGATCATCCAGCTTCTGTATCCAATGCGTCTACATCTTTGACCATCTCCATCAACATCTACAACCGGGTTCATTCAGTTATATGTCAATCGCAATACAAACAACTGTTCGCGGAATTGACGCTCATATACCGCTCCCACAATAATGGGATTCTGGGACTGTCATGTGATACCCCACGGGGCCCTCACTGGACATTCATATAATCTATGAGAAATAATTATTTACTGTATGTTTATACATGCATTAATTTATAAGACGATGGTTGTGATCATCACACTGTCACCGACTTAGATTTTTTAATTCGTAAACAAAATATTCACATTCACAACTTTTTCAGATCCACTCTGACCAAGAGTGGTAGTACCTGTTAGGGTCCCATCTGTGTCTAAGATTTATGTATAATATAATAAAGTGTTTACTTGTTTATAATGATTGTGAAGATACATTTTTGGGTCACATATAATTGGAGACCCCGAGGTGTATTGGTTATCGTTATGGAAAATAGACATGGAGTTCAAATCCTGGACGAGGTTGGTTGCATTTCACATAGTGCTAATGCCCTTGGGAGAGGTATGAATGCAGCTCTTCTTCCTCCAGCTATAAGTGTATAATAGAGGAGACTGACAACTGAAACCTTGGTATGGAAGAAGGAAAACTCTGAATTCAAACATGTTAAACTCCGCTTAAAAGTTGACGTTGCGCCGTATACTCCTCGTGCGGAGGGGTTGGGTAAGTACATATGTAACTGGATACCATAATTGTTAAACTGTTTCAGCATAAAATAAACCAAAAAGCGTTGACTTGCGTAAAATCAACCGCCCATCAAAAATGACAAAGTCCCAATGGTAGTGGAAGTCGTTTTCAAACAGATCCAAATGCGTAATAAGAAATTACTTCCCAGATCTATCAAATTGGACATTTAACTGAATTAAAATTAATTGATAAATCAAGATTAAAATAAATGTGACTACTGAGATGGACATTCATGTTACTGTTCAACCAGAAAGAAAGACGTTACCTACTATACATAAATAAAAAGAGACAATAAACAGAGAATGATTTAAAAAAATAGACGATCATTTGATACAATATATATTAACATTTGAGACACTGAACTCATGTGTCTCGGTAGCGCAGTAGGCAGCGCGTCAGTCTCATAATCCCAGCTTATCGCCTTAGAGTTATCTGAAGGTCGTGAGTTCGATCCTCACCCGAGGCATTTAATTTTATTTTTTTTAAGATGCACGATGCAGTATCTTAAGTGAAGATTTTAAGAAAAACCCAACTATCCTGTATCTGTCGAAAGCAGAAAAACAAATTTAGAGGCAGAAAATTGTATCGACATATTCGCAAGTAATGATTTCGTCGGACCGAAATTCAAACGCAATAGTAAATATAAAGTTTTTTTATGACTCCTAAATGGTATATGTTCAAAATTGAACTAAAATAGGAAAGTATTTCTTGTCAAAAAAGAAAAGAAATAAGTAAATTCGAAGACTTGTATAAAGAAATATACGCACAGGCAACTGTTTTGCAGCTAAAAAAAAACTCAAGCATCTAATTATCGAAAGAATTGTTTACTCCTAATTTGTATATCAATAACATCTTAAGAAGATTTGTTGGTTATTCAATATACAGACATCGATACCAAAAGTATATATATATATGTAAGTAAAAAGTTGGCGACAGTAATCGAGGGCGACCTAAAGGCTCCCTTTTTGAAAGCTACAACACCAAGATGTAGGAGCTACTCCTTTCCTTGGATTGCTCCACTTTACCCTTAATATATACCTTATAATACAGTGTTCAGCAAGGAGGAATCAAGTACCATTTTTAAAGTCTTTGGTATGACTCTACCTGGGATTGAACACCGATCTTTCGGGTCAATGAAAGAACATTTTTATATTAGTAATAGCGTTAAACAAACAAAAAGGCATTGTTTAACTAATAATAATAATAATAATAATATAATTATTAATAGACTTCGATTCGTCTACTTCCACTTTAAAGGATAAACTTCGATCTGTTTACTTCGACGGTTAACATTCAATAATATGTATGTGTATGTAAACAAATCATGTCATCAAATCCAGGAGCTGTTAGTAGCTGGCTACCCTCGGTGTAAGGGAGTAAATCCCAACACAAAATCAGGAGTAGGACCCCACATGTGGTTGGCTGGCGTATTCGTCACCTTTCAGCAGCTCTGGCACCCCTTTTCAGTCGTCTTGACATAGTCTTGCCGCTGGATCGGGCCTGCCGGGACGAAAGAGTGAGGCTGACTCCGCGCAAGCCTACTTCACTTTAACCAAAGTCAAGCGCAACTCATCGATCGACCTTTATCCTATCTTTTTACCTCAAGCCCTGTGGCGACGGGCGAGCGATGAAGCGACAGGTGTGGGTACACTGGAAGTCGTAGCCTCAGACCTGCACACAGCCGATTCAAGTTCCTTACTGACTGGGGTAAAAGTAAAGTTCGGCAACCATCTGAGTGTCTGAACAGCCCTCTCTAGGGCGGGGAACGAGCTAAAAAAAGGTTCCCCAAACATTTCCTGCTCTCTATCAGCCTGGCCGGCTTACCGCTGGTGGCATGGACCTCTCTCAATGCGGTCGAAATAAGAAAGCAAAAAAAATATTTCTGAACATCGCCGCGTGGAACGTTCGCACGCTTATTGACCGGGACAACACAGATAGACCTTAGAGACGTACCGCTCTAATTGCTTCGGAGCTTGCCAAGTACAAAATCGACATTGCCGTCTCAGGCAGGCAGGGAAGGAAGAGCTGATTGAGAAGAGTTTAGGCTATTCTTTTTTTTTTTCTGGGTTGAACGTACACCCGATGATAAACGAGATGCCGGAGTGGGCAATGCAATCAAGATTTCACTCGGAGGCAAGTTAGCCTGCCCCTCGAAAGGGATGAATGACCGCAGCATGACGATTAGACTTCCACTTCATCACGGGAAAAAGTTCGCTACTATCATCTGTGCCTATGCACCTACCATGGCCAACAAGGATGATACAAAAGTCAAGTATCATGAATACATGAAATATGTTAGTTGCCTGAATTTCTAAGACGAAGCTTGATGATTTTTATCATTAAGGGTTTTCGTAGTATTGTCTTCATCATTAATGTTATTGCCAGAAAGTTTCGGCCGATATGTCCCCCGGCCTTCTTCATGTATTTGTCGAACTCGGAAACCTACACGGAACTTCCAACTTCGTCCTTTATTGAATCCACGGGGGTTGCCTGTTGTGATTCCGTTAGCCATAACCGGGTAAAAATGTCAAGAATTCCTGTGTTGTGTTACGCCGCCATGTGCCCAGCGGGCTTGCACGGTGCAGTTCGTTCCCGCCAAGTCCACCAGTTAAAGCAGGGCACACACGTGGGCTGTGGTTTCCCAACGCTATTTAATGTTATAGGTATCACTAACTCCCTCGCTGAACCACATTTTAAAGCCACTAGGTGGGTTATAGGTGAGTAATTAAAATTCAACACAGATAACTAGCAAGCTTTCCATCTCAAATACAAGGCCTTCGACAAATATAATACTTCGAAAACAAAAGAAGACTCCGAACTGCCGTGTTTGTGTCAACAAGATTAAAATAACAATATTCTTTTATTGAACAAAAAGAAAGAAACAAGAAACAATTCAGGTAAAAGCCAGGAGCGAGAAAGTTTTCTTTTAAAGGACCGCTGGTAAAAACACAGTTCGTCAGCGCGGTAGGTACTGTCAGCTTTCCTTCAGACTTTGGGGTTTAATAGTAGAGCCTGAAATCAAAATCTCAAGTTTATCATTCGGGGAATATTCGCTTTTCTTTTTTTCCGCTATCTTATCAGAGCAATTTGTCACGTGGTCTATCACTGAGAGGAGAGAAATAATGAATTACTACTACCCCTTCGTGTTTGAATTATTAGGCTGCCAAAGACTGACCGTTAAAAAGAGGAATAGTAATGTAGGTCAATTCCTCGCGGCTGAAGTAACAAATCCAGGTCAGAATGGAAGCCAACAGATGTTTGCACTCTGTGACCGGATGGATAAAGAATTGGGTATATGGACATATAGTAGTCCTAACGAATCGCCAGACAGGGGGAGAAGAAGAAAGAGGCTAAATGATTGGCTAGAATCCTAAAGCGGAAGTAGCATCCTTTCCGTCAGCGGAAATAGGGTAAAAGAATATCAGTTTTGAAGAGAGGTGTCGCTGTGAACAGATGGGCTGAATCTCGTGCCACACTCCGGGTTAACAAGCGGAAAGAATCTTGGACAAGTAGAACCTGTGCCTTTGTATTTATGTACTATCCGCTGATAACATAGCCGACACGTTAAACACGTGTGTCCGCGTGTAGTAAAAACCTTGTTGTATTTTAATGTCCGAATGTGTTGAAATTCATTCCTTGGGTTGTCTGCCGGTCAAGTTGTCAATTGCATGCTCCTTTTTCAGCTTCGGTCATCTCATGTTATTCTCGCCTAAATTGTCCTATTCTTTCCTTCAAAAATATTATACGAGAAACCGAAATTGCAGACCACTATAATTAATATTATTATATCTAAACATATAGACCCATATCTTTTATTGTTCTAGGTGTGGGAAGAGATAGTGGTCTGGTGGGTGTGTGTGCAACGTGAAATTTGGAACCCCTTGCCAGCAGTGGTCAGTCTGGCCCCAAATTAACCCCAACATAATCTGCCAGTTTCCCTACACCCAAAAAGGGAATCTTTACTGGAACTTATTCTACGAGGGATCAAGTGCTAGGCTGCCCCGTCTTCACACGTACGAAAAATAAATTCCTGTCTTGGGATTTTAATAATTTTGCCGTCACATATTCTTTCCTTCCGTAATTTGTCTTTTTTTTATGTCAGCATGAATACAGCAAGAGAAATTTAAATATACTTCAGTTGTACGTTCTCTTTCTTGGGATTTTGCTGAGTCTTTTATCTTTTCCTCTCGTTATTGGGCTTCCATAACACGTTGATAGAAATATGCACGTCTTATTTCAGATGAGACCAAAATTAATTGTTATCTCTCTCCTCATGGACAAGTCTCTGGCTTTGGATATTTCATTTAACGAGGCCCACCAGACCCCGGAGTGCGAATTCATTTAAAGGAGAAGCTTTTTCTTTTCTCTCAGTGTTCTCTGCGCGGCATGACTTTGGAATCTGGGTTTCTTCCGTATCCCAAATTATTTGTCTTCGCTCTCCAACGAGCAAACAGCAACTGCTTATTTTCTGTAGTTTGAAAAATGACCACGTGTTGGCTTTTTGGTCGTTTATTCCTCCGCACCAATCATGGTCACTGTCTTCCTCTCTCCGCTGACGCATACATGGCTAATAGTGAGTGGGGTTCTCTCATGACCATGTCACCTAATGCTAATAGGGGAGAGTTGAAGAGAAACGGCGTTTCCACTGCCACTATTCTTGGTTACAACTATATCATTATTACTTATATTTAATAAAGGAACTTCCTGTGTACAGAAACACTTCATTCGGCGCAGCAGTGTGATAGCAGCTAACGCTATATAAACAGCACGTAGCAACCGAAAATAAAAATCGGTGGCGGACTCGCCTGAGCCACTGCGATTTCAAGGTCAAGAACAATTTCGGGGCTGAATAGTTCCTGGCTCCGGCTGGGTCACCTTCGAGTGAGTAATGATGTCATAAACAAGCATTGTATATCACTGGACCCCTTGGCCAAGTTTAAGCTATAATCAGGCATCCATGCCTGGACTCATATTTGTCCAAGTCTAGCAAGGCTTATTAGGCTCACATTGCACTAAGGGAGCCGATGACCAGCATAGTTCAGCAGGGTTCGAGTCTTGGCTCGTGCCCGACCTGCTTCTCCCTTAACTCTTACTATATACCTAACTTCAAGTCATTGACCTTGTGTCAAGTCTTGTCTGGGGTGAGGCAGTGACTAGAAGGGGCAGATTAACCAGAGGCCAGAGGAGATATCTATACCTCCACAGCGATTTCTAGGTCAAGGATAGATTTGAGGCCAAATGGCACCTAGCTTAGGGTGGGCCATCTTCGCGTGGGCGATGATGTCATTGACAAGTATCGTATAGCACTGGACCCTTTGGTCAAGTTTAAGCTATAATCAGGTGTCCGTGCCTGGACTCACATTTGAGTCCATGTCCAGCAAGGCTCCTTAGCCTCACATTGCACTAAATGAGCCGATGACCAACATAGTCCAGCAAGGTTCAAGTCTCGTTACGAGCCCGACCTCCCTTCTCCTTAACCCCCATTATAAACTGATTTTCGGGTTATTGACCCCGTGTAAAATCCTGTATGGTGAGAGGCAGAGACAAATAAACCTGAGCCCGGAGGATGTATCAGTACCTCCACTCCGATTTCAAAGTCAAAGACAAATTCGAGGCTGAATAGTTCCTGGCTCCGGCTGGGTCACCTTCGATTGAGTAATGATGTCATAGACAAGCATTGTATATCACTGGACCCCTTGGCCAAGTTTAAGCTATAATCAGGCGTCCGTGCCTGGACTCACATTTGAGTCCATGTCCAGCAAGGCTCATTAGCCTCACATTGCACTAAGTGAGCCGATGACCAACATAGTCCAGCAAGGTTCGAGTCTAGTTACGAGCCCGACCTCCCTCTTCCTTAACCCCCATAATAAACCGATTTTCGGGTTATTGACCTTGTGTAAAGTCCTGTATGTTGGGAGGCAGAGACAATAAACCTGAGCCCGGAGGATGTATCAGTACCTCCACTCCGATTTCAAAGTCAAAGACAAATTCGAGGCTGAATGGCTCCTGGCTTAGGGTGAGCCATCTTCGGGTAGGCAATGATGTCATTGACAAGCGTTGTATAGCACTGGACTTCTTGGTCCAGTTTAAGCTATAATCAGTCATCTGAGCCTGGACTCACGTTTGAGTCCATGTCTAGCAAGGTTCACCAGGCTCATGAAGTGAGCCGATGACCGGCATAGTCAAGCAGGGTTTGAGTCTCGACTCGAGCATGACCTCACCCTCCCTTAACCCCTACTATAAAGAGTCCTTCGGGTCATTGAACTTGCGTCACTTCGTGTCTGGAGAAAAGTAACTTTTTCCTCACCCACCTGCTTGGAATCTCTCCCACCAAACCAAGCTGCCGTACGTGGGGGTTGCGACCTTCCATCAGCTGAAGCAGAAGACGTCGGATCTAACCAATCACAGCTGCGGACTCAGCACAGCCAACCAGACCAATCACAGTTGCCGTCTTATTCAAACAGCTTTCTACGAGCGAACCCCAGAAAGTCTTTCGTGATCACTTTTGGTCTCCTTACTAAACCTTCCTAGCAGATACTACGAGACGAGGACGCTGCAGCCAGCAACAACTGCAGACCAGCACCAGATCCACCCAGCAGTCGTTCCTGCGCAAACATGCAACAGCATTAACTGCAGACAAGCACCATCTTAACCCAGCAGCCGTTCTTGTGCAATCAAGCACCAGCCTAACTGCAGACCAGCACCAGCTCAACTCAGCAGCCCTTCCTTCGAAGACCAAACAAGAACATTTGCATCACCTAGTCCACGGATTGAATAAACCAGGACATCGATCACACAGCATCTGTAGCCAGCATTTGTATCATCAGGTCCATGAGTAAGCACATTGCTTGGACTAGCACCAACACCTCAAGGCCACAGCGATACACACCTGGTTAACCAAAGTACTCCACAAACCGGGATATCGATCATCCAGCTTCTGTAACCAATGCGTCTACATCTTTGACCATCTCCAGCAACATCTACAACCGGGTCCATGCAGCAACACCTAATATCTGCACCAATTATAGAGACCATCTTCACCTTCTAGACACGCTGTTGCCACAAACTCATAAACTGCTGAGTCTATGACTTTTCTACAGCACAAATATTCAGCACCTAACAGAGACTACACCGACGTGATATAATAATCGCAATTCTTCACTCATACACCTTTCTTCTACAATTTGCTCAATAATGGGATTCTGGGACTGTCATGTGATACCCCACGGGGCCCTCACTGGACATTCATATAATCTATGAGAAATAATTATTTACTGTATGTTTATACATGCATTAATTTATAAGACGATGGTTGTGATCATCACACTGTCACCGACTTAGATTTTTTAATTCGTAAACAAAATATTCACATTCACAACTTTTTCAGATCCACTCTGACCAAGAGTGGTAGTACCTGTTAGGGTCCCATCTGTGTCTAAGATTTATGTATAATATAATAAAGTGCTTACTTGTTTATAATGATTGTGAAGATACATCTTTGGGTCATATATAATTGGAGACCCCGAGGTGTATTGGTTATCGTTATGGAAAATAGACATGAAGTTCAAATCCTGGACGAGGTTGGTTGCATTTCACATAGTGCTAATGCCCTTGGGAGAGGTATGAATGCAGCTCTTCTTCCTCCAGCTATAAGTGTATAATAGAGGAGACTGACAACTGAAACCTTGGTATGGTAGAAGGAAAACTCTGAATTCAAACATGTTAAACTCCGCTTAAAAATTGACCTTGCACCGTATACTCCTCGTGTGGAGGGGTTGGGTAAGTACATAGTTAACTGGATAAAATAATTGTTAAACTGTTTCAGCATAAAATAAACCAAAAAGCGTTGACTTGCCGTAAAATCAACCGCCCATCAAAAATGACAAAGTCCCAATGGTAGTGGAAGTCGTTTTCAAACAGATCCAAATGCGTAATAAGAAATTACTTCCCAGATCTATCAAATTGGACATTTAACTGAATTAAAATTAATTGATAAATCAAGATTAAAATAAATGTGACTACTGAGATGGACATTCATGTTACTGTTCAACCAGAAAGAAAGACGTTACCTAATATACATAAATAAAAAGAGACAAAAAACAGAGAATGATTTAAAAAAATAGACGATCATTTGATACAATATATATTAACATTTGAGACACTGAACTCATGTGTCTCGGTAGCGCAGTAGGCAGCGCGTCAGTCTCATAATCCAAGCTTATCGCCTTAGAGCTATCTGAAGGTCGTGAGTTCGATCCTCACCCGAGGCATTTAATTTTATTTTTTTTAAGATGCACGATGCAGTATCTTAAGTGAAGATTTTAAGAAAAACCCAACTATCCTGTATCTGTCGAAAGCAGAAAAACAAATTTAGAGGCAGAAAATTGTATCGACATATTCGCAAGTAATGATTTCGTCGGACCGAAATTCAAACGCAATAGTAAATATAAAGTTTTTTTATGACTCCTAAATGGTATATGTTCAAAATTAAACTAAAATAGGAAAGTATTTCTTGTCAAAAAAGAAAAGAAATAAGTAAATTTGAAGACTTGTATAAAGAAATATACGTATAGCGTGTTTTGTGGGAATTAGTTATTTTCCCGAACACTATAGATTTTATGGCACAAGAAATGAATTATGAAACTATTCTTTGGTAACACAACAACGAAAGTTCTTTATTTGCAGCTTTGAGGAGGTTTGTTCTTGGCGCTGCAAAACTTGTGGTATTTAGGCTTGTGGGTTTTTTGGAGACGCGATAGCTTAGCGGGATGTTGGAAATGGCAGCGTGTCGTTGGATGTGTGAGGGAAGTATTCAAGGCCACCGTGTAGCTTCGTGTGTCTGGTGTTTCGGGGAGAGGCGTGCGTTGTCTCCATTACAGTGTACCAGAGGTGAAAAGGGAACTTGTCGAGAGCGGAGTGGCGCTCGAATCGACATAGTAAATTTCTGTGGTGCTTGTGGAAGGCATGTTGAACGTATCTAATTCATATTCAACTGGGATTCCTTGGTCTAAAATATTAGACGCAAAGAATCCATAAATTAGAAGGTTCCCTCGTTGAATGTCCATGTTGCTGCTGCTAGGGTTAAAGCCACGGTGATATGTCCACACCGGGTGGCTTGTTTAGCTATAAGGCATCGCTAAGCAGGGGCGACCAGAGACACGTCCGTTCTAGTCGCCGCCTCCAGCCGAAGAGAGTGTGTTTGGCCGCTCACCCGTTTTGCTAGCCGGAAATGAAGGTCCGGGCTGAATGGGATAAGTCATCCTGATTGGGTGAAATTCAGTGTTGAATTAAATAGCGCGCCAAAACAAAATACCAGATTTTCCTCTTCTCTACATACGCACAGGCAACTGTTTTGCAGCTAAAAAAAACTCAAGCATCTAATTATCGAAAGAATTGTTTACTCCTAATTTGTATATCAATAACATCTTAAGAAGATTTGTTGGTTATTCAATATACAGACATCGATACCAAAAGTATATATATATATGTAAGTAAAAAGTTGGCGACAGTAATCGAGGGCGACCTAAAGGCTCCCTTTTTGAAAGCTACAACACCAAGATGTAGGAGAGGGCGCTACTCCTTTCCTTGGATTGCTCCACTTTACCCTTAATATATACCTTATGATACAGTGTTCAGCAAGGAGGAATCAAATATCATTTTTAAAGTCTTTGGTATGACTCTACCTGGGATTGAACACCGGTCTTTCGGGTCAGTGAAAGAACACTCTACCTACAAGTACAGTTTTATATTTGTAGTAGCGGGGGTATAGTTAAACAAACAAAAAGGCATTGTTTAACTACTACTACTAATAATAATATAATTATTAATGGACTTCGATTCGTCTACTTCCACTTCAAATGATAAACTTTGATCTGTTTACTTCGACGGTTAACATTCAATAATATGTATGTGTATGTAAAGTCATGTCATCAAATCCAGGAGCTTGTTGCGGAGCCGATAAGTATGTCGACCCCGCAAATGAATTATGTGAATGAGAACAGCCAAAGCAATATGAAGGAACAAAGGCGAGGTAACAATAATAACAAGTGACAATTTATTTGTCGTATTTACAAGCGTGTATGTAAATGTCCGTGGCGGTTGTATGTAGTCTTCAGCTAGGATGGGTTATGTCGTTAGCTGGTATAGTAGCGTTGTAGACGTTCGCAGCTGGGCGTTCGACGAGGGTCGCTGGTGTAGGTCGAGTCGTGGAGATTCAGCTGGGTGTCGGATGCTGGTAAGCTGAGGTCGGCTGAGTCGTCAAATACAGCTAGATGTTTGATGCTGGTAAGCTGAGGTCGGTCGAGTCGTTGAGTTCAGCTAGATGTTGGATACTGGTAAGCTGAGGTCGGTCGAGGTTGATAGATCGATATCCCCGGTTATGACAGTACGTTGGGTTAACCGGGGGTGTGTTGATCTGGTTTCTGGCTCGTACAGCGGGTCGTACGTGAGTCAGGTGTTGCAGTGGTAGGACAGTCCGTAACAGCGAGTCGTTACGTGGACTGCGTGGTACCTTGCAAGAGCGTCGAGTTCGGTAGATCGACATCCTCGGTTATGACGGTATGTTGGGTTAACCGGGGGTGTTGATCTGGTTTCCGGCTCGTACAGCGGGTCGTACGTGAGCCAGTTGTTGCAGTGGTAGGACAGTCCGTAACAGCGAGTCGTTACGTGGACTGCGTTGTACCTTGCAAGAGCGTCGAGGTCGAGGAAAGGCTAGGGCCTTGCTGGGCCCCCTAGCCGTGCGGACGTATCGGACGGGAGCGAAAGCTTTGCCGTGTCAAAGCCGTGCGGACGAGCGGACGAGCGAACGAGAGCGAAGGCTTTGTCGGGTCAAAGCCGTGCGGACGAGCGGACAGGAGCGAAGGCTTTGTTGGGTCAAAGCCGTGCGGACGAGCGGACGAGAGCGAAGGCTTTGTCGGGTCAAAGCCGCGCGAACGAGCGGACAGGCCAGGAGGCCGAGGCTAAGATGGGCGTTATCTTAGCGCTGCGCAGATTGCGAAGCAGTAGCTAAAGGCTGGACCGTGCCATTAGCGCTGCGCAGCTTATCGGACAATCGGAACCGAGGTTAAGACCGGTTGGTCTTAGAATCCGTCTTCGTGTTTGCCGCCTGGCCGTCTATTTCGACTGGTCATTACTGACCAGTCAGAGATGCTCTGACCCGCAGACAGAGACCTCTTGTGGTCCTAAAAAGGACCTTTGTGCTTACCTATGTAGGTGGAAGAAAGGCAGGTCTACCACGAGAAGTGGGACTAACGCCGTAAGTTAAGGTGAATGCGACCGCACAGAATGCGGGATTCCTCCTTAATGAGCTTCGCCAGGAGAGCGCCGAGTATTTGTCGCTGCCTCCCACCAGACACGACTTGACACAAGGTCAAAAGCCCGAAGGCCAATTAAAGTGGGGATAAAGGGGAGGGGAAGGTCGGGAACGAGCCGAGACTCGAACCCTGCTTGTCTGTGCTGCTCATCGGCTCACTTAGTGCAATGTGAGCCTGATGAGGCAAGCAGTTTCACGAACCCAAATGTGGGTCCGGGCACGTATGCCAGTTTGCGGCTTAAACTAGACGCTTGGTCTACTGCCGTACAAGGGGGACAAAGGAGACAAAAATGCAGCTCGCCCACCCGAAGGTAGCCTAGTCGAAACTAGGTGCCTAATTAAAGGCCCCAAGTCTGCCATTGTTCCTTTTCCAGGGCCACGCTCTGGACCGAAGTCCAGGACAGGCCCCGGGGCCTCGCAAAAAGCTAAAAGCCGGGTGCGCTGTATTTATCCTACGTCCCACCAACGTACGAATATGGCACAAGGCCGTGTTTAAGGTGGGTCCTGTCGCAGGGCCGTAGCCCAACGCGATAGGCAGTTCCAAAAATGCCTCGGACCCCGTCGGCATTCCCCTTTTCGGGGCGCCTCAGGCGCCGGGCGATAAACCCAACCCCTCCGAAGAGAGTTAAAGCCTGGGGGACAGCCCCCTGAGGCCAGAGGTGATGTATCCAGTGGTGGAACACACCCGACCGAACCGTGCAGCACGCAACCACAGCCGGTCGAGAGCGCCCCACCACAGGACACAAAAGAACGCTACCCAGGATAAAAGCCGGGAGCACGCCGTAGTATTTGTCGCTGCCTCCCACCAGACACGACTTGACACAAGGTCAAAAGCCCGAAGGCCAATTAAAGTGGGGATAAAGGGGAGGGGAAGGTCGGGAACGAGCCGAGACTCGAACCCTGCTTGTCTGTGCTGCTCATCGGCTCACTTAGTGCAATGTGAGCCTGATGAGGCAAGCAGTTTCACGAACCCAAATGTGGGTCCGGGCACGTATGCCAGTTTGCGGCTTAAACTAGACGCTTGGTCTACTGCCGTACAAGGGGGACAAAGGAGACAAAAATGCAGCTCGCCCACCCGAAGGTAGCCTAGTCGAAACTAGGTGCCTAATTAAAGGCCCCAAGTCTGCCATTGTTCCTTTTCCAGGGCCACGCTCTGGACCGAAGTCCAGAACAGGCCCCGGGGCCGTACAAAGGGGACAAAAGTGCAGCTCGCCCACCCGAAGGTTGCCCAGCCGAAACTGGGGGCCTATTCGGCCCCGAGTCTGCTCTTGGTTTCGAGCACCCATCCGGCACGAATGCCAGACGGCCCAGCTAAAAAGCCGGGAGCACGCCGACGAGCGTTGAAAAGGGCCTGTTGATATCACAAAAGTGCTGTGACACACAGCCCAGCCGCATGAATATGGAATTCCCTGATAAAAAATGAGTGTAGCCATAAAGTATTTTTCTAACCTGCAATAGGCTGGCGACGACTATTAGTTCCAGGCTTATCTAGTTATTTTCGGCCGAAGTGCTTTGTAAATGTTATTAATTTTAATTCATCCTTTTCTTCTGGCTATAACGAGATGTCAAGGTCGTTAGAAAGAAAAAGGGCTTAGTCAGTTCCGGCCGTACCCGGATATAATTGTCCTACAGCGGGCGTGTAACTTGATATGTTTATGTTTATCGGCAGGTCGCGGCAAGCTGTTAGTAGCTTGCTACCCTCGGTGTAAGGGAGTAAATCCCAACACAAAATCAGGAGTAGGGCCCCACAGGCGGTTGGTTGGCGTATTCGTCACCTTCCGGCAGCTCCTGCACCCCTTTTCAGTCGTCTTGACTTAGTCTTCCGCTGGATCGGGCCTGCCGGGACAAAAGAGTGAGGCTGACTCCGCGCAAGCCTTCTTCACTTTAACCAAAGTCAAGCGCAACTCAACGATCGACTTTTATCCTATCCTATTACCTCAAGTCCTGTGGCGACGGGCGAGCGATGAAGCGACAGGTGTGGGTACACTGGAGTAGAAGTAAAGTTCGGCAACCATCTGAGTGTCTGAACAGCCCTCTCTAGGGAGGGGAACGAGCTAAAAAAAGGTTCCCCAAACATTTCCTGCTCTACTTCACCCTGGCCGGCTTACCGCTGGTGGCGGGGACCTCTCTCAATGCGGTCGAAATAAGAAAGCAAAAAAATATTTCAGAACATCGCCGCGTGGAACGTTCGCACACTTATTGACCGGGACAACACAGATAGACCTTATAGACGTACCGCTCTAATTGCTTCTGAGCTTGCCAAGTACAAAATCGACTTTGCCGTCGCAGTGAGGCCAGGCTGGCAGGGAAGGAAGAGCTGATTGAGAAGAGTTCAGGCTATTCTTTTTTTCTGGGGTTGACGTGCACCCGATGATAAATGCGATGTTGGAGTGGGCGATGCAATCAAGACTTCACTCGGAGGTAAGTTGGCCTGTCCCCGGAAAGGGATGAATGACTGCCTCATGACGATGAAACTTCCACTTCATCACGGGAAAAAGTTCGCTACTATCATCTGTGCCTATGCACCTACTATGACCAACACCGATGATACAAAAGACAAGTTCCATGAATACATGAAATATGTTAGTTGCCTGAATTTCTAAGACGAAGCTTGATGGTTTTTATCATTAAGAGTTTTCAGACTATTGTCTTCATCTTTAATGTAATTTTCACACAGTTTCGGCCGATATGTCCCCCGGCCTTCTTCAGGTGTTTGTCGAACTCGGGAACCTACACGGAACTTCGAACTACGTCCTTTATTGAATCCACGGGTGTTTCCTGTTGTGATTCCGTTAGCCATAACTGGGTAAAAATGTTAAGAATTCCTGTGTTGTGTTACGCCACCATGTGTCCAGCGGACTTGCAGGGTACCGTTCGTTCCCGCCAAGTCCACCAGTTAAAGCAGGGCACACACGTTGGCTGTGGTTTCCCAACGCTATTTAATGTTATAGGTATCACCAACTCCCTAGCTGAACCACATTTTAAAGCCACTAGGTGGGTTATAGTTGAGTAATTAAGATTCAACACAGCTAACTGGCAAGCTTTCCCTCAAATTCAAGGCCTTCGACAAATATAATACTTCGAAAACAAAAGAAGACTCTGAACTGCCGTGTTTGGGTCAACAAGATTAAAATAACAATATTCTTTTATTAAACAAAAAGAAAGAAACAAGAAACAATTCAGGTAAAAGACAGGAGCGAGAAAGTTTTCTTTTAAAGGGCCACTGGTAAAAAAACCGTGCGTCAGCGCGGTAGGTACTCTCAGCTTTCCTTCAAACTTTGGGGTTTAATGGTAGAGCCCGAAATCAAAATCTCAAGTTTATCATTCGGGGAATATTCCCTCTTCTTTTTTCCTCTATCTTATCAGAGCTATTCTTTCCTTCCATAATTTGTCTTTTTTTATGTCAGCATGAATACAACAAGAGAAATTTAAATATACTTCAGTTGTATGTTCACTTACTTGGGATTTTGCAGAGTCTTTTATCTTTTCCTCTCGTTATTGGGCTTCCATAACACGTTGATAGAAATATGCACGTCTTATTTTAGACGAGACCAAAATTAATTATTATCTCTTTCCTCATGGACAAGTCTCTGGCTTTGGATATTTCATTTAACGAGGCCCACCAGACCCCTGAGTGCGAATTCATTTAAAGGAGAAGCTTTTTCTTTTCTCTCAGTGTTCTCTGCGCGGCATGACTTTGGAATCTGGGTTTCTTCCGTATCCCAAATTATTTGTCTTCGCTCTCCAGCGAACAAACAGCTACTGCTTATTTTCTGTAGTTTGAAAAATGACCACGTGTTGGCTTTTTGGTCGTTTATTCCTCCGCACCAATCATGGTCACTGTCTTCCTCTCTCCGCTGACGCATACATGGCTCATAGTGAGTGGGGTTCTCTCATGACCATGTCACCTAATGCTAATAGGGGAGAGTTGAAGAGAAACGGCATTTCCACTGCCACTATTCTTGGTTACTTCTATAGTCTACCAGCATGTCACACTTCCTTTCCCCACAACCCAATGTATGAGGGTGTCGTATTTCTTGTTACTCGCCTTGAGTCAGGATTGAACCTGCAACCTCCAGATGATTGTCTCCTTAATATCTTAGGGAACCAACACCTATAACCGTTACGCTATATATCCTGCTGGATAGTTTTAGAGTGAATTTTTGGGACTTATAAACTTAATGTTCTTACTTGACTTGGATTACAGTTATTACGTATGATTTTCATTTTCATGTGCTCATTTTCAGATTTTTTTTTTATTTTACCTTTTTAATTATCAGTTTCCATACCGGTGGACCATATGTGGAAGTAAAAAAGAGAAACCATTTTCCCTTATGAGATGAAGTTGAAATAATAGATAGAAAAGAACATTGGGGGATTAGATGCTTTAAGGAATCAGCACATATGTTTGGCTACAATGACCTGTTGAGTAGACCAAGTATAGAGATGAATACAATATAAGCAAGATGCTAGCCAGAGTCCTTTTGAATCGCATCAACAACCATCTTGAACATGGAATCTTGCTGGAGAGATAATGGGGATTCCGTAAGGAACGTAAGACTGTTGACATGGTGTTTGCAGCTAGACTGCTGCAAGAGCAGTGTCAGAAACAGAACACCGACCTCTTCTCGACTTATGTTGATCTGACCAAGGCATTTGACATGGTCAGCAGAGACGACCTTTGGAGAATCATGGCAAAATATGGCTGCCTCAAAAAATTCATCATCATCGTTAGACAATTTCATGACGGCATGCATGCAAGTGTGCAAAACAACAGAGAAAGCTCCGTAGCCTTTCCCGTCACAAATGGGGTTAAGCAGGCCCCCACTCTTTTCAGTATCATGGTTTCTGCGATGCTGTTTGATGCATTTAGTGACTCGAATAATGGAATCGACATTCGATACGGCACTAACGGCTTTGTCTTCAACCTCAGAAGGTTTCAAGCAAAGACCATGGTAAAGACTGCTATCATCAACGAGTTTCTGTTCGTGCACTGAACGCTACTACCAAAGCCAACAAGCAAAATAGTGTTGACAAGTTCTCAATGGCCTGTGACAGTTTTGGCACAAAAAATACAGAAATTATGTACCAGCCAGCGCCTGGAAAACCATACTTCGAGCCCAACATCACCATCAAGGGACAACGACTGAGTTGGGTAGAAAAGTTCACCTACCTTGGCAGCACCCTCTCAAAGTCTATCGTCATGGATGACGAGGTAAACACCAGATTCACAAAAGCGAGTGCAGCCTTTGGCCGACTCAACAGGAATGTGTGGAACCGGAGAGGCATATTGGAGACAACCAAAATCAAGGTATACCGAGCTATCATTCTTACCACCCTCCTTTATGGCTGTGAAATATGGACAACTTATCAACGGCATATAAAGAAACTAAACTTTCACACGACCTGTCTGAGGAAGATTCTCGGTATCCTATGGCAAAAGCACATTCCCGACACCGAACTCAGGCTTCTCTTCCAGGCATCTGCACTATCTTGAAACAATCACAGCTTCGTTGGGCCAGTCATGTTGTCCGCATGAAAGATCACCGCCTCCCGAAGAAACTGCCCTACGGGGAACTGTCTCAGGGCAAGCGCTCTAAAGGAGGCCAGAAAAAGCGCTTCAAAGACACAGTGAAGGTCTCCATGAAATCTTTCGGTATCGATCCTAATTGCCAGGAATATCAGGCACTGGACAAAGAGTAGTGGCGTGAAGTTGTCAAACTTGGAGCGAAAGTCTGTGAAACCAGAAGAAACGTAGCAACTGAGCTGCGCAGGGAACTTAGAAAAAGCACTGTCACATCAGCTACTGCCGCCACCATTCCATGTTCTCACTGCTCAAGACTCTTCCGTGCACAGATTAGTCTCATTAGCCCTCTGCGCACTCGTGGATGCCTTCCTCAATCATAAGGTTGGTCAGATGGTCCTCATCGATTACGATGGACAAAGAAGAAGAAGAAGTGTATCTAAATAGCAAATTTTCTTTAAGATATATTTTATTAAAGTTGACAAACGAGGATTTGGAGTTGAGTTTTTTTATTAGTCCTGCTTTTCTTTTTTCCTGTTTTATTTTTCGTTAATGAGATGTCGCAAATAAGAATAAAGGTTGTGTCATAATTGTCAGAAATTGTAATTTACTAAGCTTTTTGCTTAGCTGTAGCACAAGGCCGCATGAATGGGGCACCTAATGAGAATCAAACTCACTCGTGAAGATTTGCTTGTCAAGCTTACTAACCATTACATCACCGAGAAATCTCTGATATTACGACCCTAGAACAAGTACAGTTGACCTTCGTTGGTCATTGACGAGGATGTGAGTATGACCACACCATAGTGTGATCAATGAATGATTGCGTTCATGGCGTGAAGTTGGCGTCGTATTTGAACGGTTATCTACCTTAAGTAGTTCTTCGCTTTTGTAAAATAAAACATTATTTTATTATTCTCCTTTTCAAGATAACACACGTGTTGTTTATTTCTTCGTCTACTTTCACTTTATCTTTCCTTATTCCACGACATGGCTACCTCAACAAGTCCCCGTGGCGTAATGACTAACGTGTAAGACTGCGACATCGCAGTAAACGAGTTTGAACTCCAGTCGCATCATCAATGTCATAACATTAACTTTAAGGAGGTGCCCGTGGTGTAATGGTTATCGTTGTAGGAAATGGACATGGCGACACGAGTTCAAATTCTGGACGAGACTGATTGCATTTCACATAGCACTAATACCCTTGGGAAAGGTATGAATCCAATTATTCATCCTCCAGCTATGGGTAATTAGTAGAGCAGACTAGGTTCTTCAGCAACTAGTCTAGGAAAATGAAAACTCTGAATTCAAACCTGTTAAACTCCGCTTAAAAATTGATCTTGTGTCATATCCTGCCCGAGCGGAGGGGTTGGTAAATATGATAACATTAACTTTCGAACTGATACCTTTGGGAAAGGTATGAACCCTCTTACTCCCTACTAGCCATGGTTTAAATAGCACTACAATTGTTCTTCTACAGAGATGGCTTTGGCATTAAATAATTAAAAAAAATATGCCATTAAAACCAAAGAAAGAAAACAAGCTTTCACGACTATAAACAATATCTCTTGTTTCAGCACTCGAGTAGTTAATATATATTACAGAATTGTAGGTCACGCATGAAATTTTAAAAACATTCTGTTATTTTACGACCATCTCACGCAGTTGCACTTTTTAAAGTTAATTTTTCTCACGAATTAAAAATTACCCAAGAAAAGTGAACATAATTTTTCAATTCAGTAAGTATTGAGATGTTACGAAAATATATTTTTATAAGAAATAAAGGTACGTAAAAATCAACTCAACCTTAACCGAATAAATGCCGTGATTACTTGTGTATAAGACGCACTACTTTTTCCAGATTTATCAGCCTACAAATTATAGAAAATATATATACCTAAGGTAAATGGGTTGTCTCCTTTGGTCGACTCCACTCTATAAAGGACATGTATGATACATATAACTAACCAGTCACTGGCTTGCGTATGTTGGCACCAGATGCAAAAGACATGTCTAGCTCTCTTTTTCCAACCGATCTCTGTAACCAGCAGACGTTAAAATTGTCTATTCTACAGTTCCTGCAGTAAATGAGAGAGCCGTGTGACGTACTTTAAGCTTTACTATATATGATACAAGAACTTCAGTTAAGAGGTCTATAATATGTTTATTCTTGTATAATATTATGTTGCCACAAACAGAATAATTTGTTAGCAACAGTAATATAACACTATAAAATTTCCAAAATATTCATGCTTTTTTCTGATACTAACTTTCTTCTGTTTTCAACTTAACCAACAAATTTTGCGGCCTAAAACACCACATTTTGCATTCAAATTCCCACATTTTGCAAACAAATTTGTAATATTTTGCAAACAAGTTTGCAGTAAAGTTAGAGATACGTGTTATACACGAAAATTGTGTAATTAACTTTTTCCGGTCATATGCCTCACCATATTCGGGATGGAACGAGTGAAAGTAAGTTATATCGATAGTTTCAATAGAGACGTTCGTGGTATAATGGTTACCGTCGTACGATAATGCATAAGGTGACACGAGTTCAAATTTTAGACGAGACTTTATTTCACATCGTACTAATATACTTGGGAAGGTGTGAATCCAACTCTTCTCCCTCTTGCTATGGGTAAATAGAAGCGCAGGTCGGGCTCTTTAGCCTTGGTATGACAACCGGCGTACTTGTTGACAATTTTGTTTCTTCTAATATAAGCTTATTTTTGCTAAAAGCCCGTTGCATTTTTGTGTAAACATGTCCGTGTGTTTGCACAGTAACATTGCGTAGGATTTATTTCTTAAAATATAGTGTATGCTCAATAAATTCTTATTTTTAGTCAGAGCGAACCAATAAAATGTCGAACAAACGCTAAATTTAGGTTGAATTTAATAGCTGCAAATTCTAAAAAGTCACTGCTTATTTTACTCGAGAATTTTGTAATCCAAAATTAAGAATGCATGTTATATATTATTATTAGGCTGCTATTAATACTTCCTGTTGCAGTAAATTACGGTGAACAAATATAATTTCTGGGAAAGATATTGATGTTAAAGTTTGACCAGAAAGTAATTAGTTAATTGATATCCATAATCAAAACACAAAATTAGCTGGGGATAAAGAAAAGTAATTATTTGATTGAATATATTATATGTCAACATTTGTCTCGGTAACGCAGTAGGAAGCGCGTCAGTCTCATAATCTTAAATCTTCACCCAAGAGTTATCTGAAGGTCGTGAGTTCGAGGCATACGAATATAATTTTTAAAAATCTAAATCTCTCCATGATGCAGCATGTTTTTTAAAGTACCGTGATATCGTCTCGAATTAGAAATCTTAACTGTGAAGCAAAAAAGTGACAGCAACATGCACACAAATGAGTTTGTAAGGTTTAAATTCATACATAAAATTGTGGTATACTAACGCAATTCTATTTAGTACACAAAATTGGATACTGGTAACAATGTTATATTTTGACCTTCGACCCGGCCCAAAAATACTATTCCAAGGTAATACACCGGAAGGAAGTGACACATTCCAACGGCCAGTAATCGAAAGAGATCGCGTGGGCGGATTAAGGCTTATGATATGGGACAAGGTGAAGGTCTCATTGTGCCATTACAGTCATGCACCGGAAGAGAGTAACCTCTGAACTGCATGACAGTTATTTCCGCTTGATGACGATTAAACATCCGATTCAAAGATCCAGTAGGCGATCGTGTGGGCGTTGAGTTATTATTTAACTCAGTTGAGTTTGGGTCCCAGGGCAGTTGCCAGCAGACTCCCAGAGGGTTAGAGACGAGATGTGATAGGGAAGGCCACACCCGACCAAGGGGGACCTCGGAAACCCCCGAAGCAGTTGCCAGTCGAATTCCAGACAGCTAGAGACCAGATGTGGTAGGGAAGACCACACCCGACCGAGGGGGCCCTCGGAAAAGCCCCGATGGAGTGGACCCCAAGACCTCTGGTTGAGCATCTAAGAGAACAAGAAAGACACAACGTGACGGTCATAACAGTGGGGTCAAAATATGAAGTTTACGTTCGGTCTCCAGCATCCTCTCACACGCTAACCTTTCGAACCCTTGCAATAAAGTGAGAGGTGAATATTTTTCTAAAGAAGTCCTTCATGCGTCCTTCATTCCTGTGTTATCCTTCATGCGTCTATCTTTCTGCGTGCGTCCGTATTTACTATTATTGAGTCGTTATGATACGGCAAATGACTATACAACAACAACAACAACAATAATAATAATAATAATTCAAGCCTTCTTTGAATTCCATTCTGGAATTCTGAAGGAAACGCTAAATCCTTCAAGTGGACTTAATTCTTGTTATTTAGCTCCATTTGAGTTGAGGAGTAAAAAAACGCAACCTATTTCTAAGGCCTCCTGTTTCCAACTGACTACGGTTGATTTCGGCGGGTAACGCCAGGGGCAACAGCACCCACCCGCGAGACTCCGGCCAATTAGATCAAAGCTTCTCTGATACACACAAGTTTTCACCAAACACAAAAGGTAGCCAGCAGTAAAAGAAAGATAATACAAAATAGGCCCCGAACTGACTCAGAAATGTTGGCGCTCCATTCAATAAACTAATCTACTGATAAAATTTCCACAGTACAAGACGATCTACAATTTAAGTCGACCTCAAGATTTTTCGCTCAAAATTCTGGGTGAGACCAGTGCTTGCTGTATAAGTCGACCCCCAAACACAGAAGGCTACTGGTTGGCCAAGTAACCTCTGTCAATGTGTATATATTTGTAGCGGTTTCGGTGAAATTAGTTATTTTCCCTAACACTATATTTTTTGGGCACCACAAATGAATTACGAAACTTTGCTTTAACAACAAAACAACGAAAGTTCTTTATTTGCAGCTTTGAATATGGTTTGCTCTTGGTGCTGCAAGACATCGTGGTGTTTAGGTTTGTTAGTTTTGGAGACGAAACGGCTTAGCGGGATGTTGAGATGGCAGCGTGTTGTTGGACGTGTGAGGGATGTGTTTAAAGTCACCGTGTAGTTTTGTATCTGGTTTTTGGAGGAGAGTCTGCGATATCTCCATGTTGTCGAGAGCGGAGTTACGCTCGGATCGACACAGTCAATTTTTGGGGTGACATGAAGTGGTGCCTGTGGAAGGCATGCTGAATGTTTCTAATTTATGTTCAACTGGGATTCCTCGTAAAGAATCCATAAATTAGATGGTTCCCTCGTTGAGTGTCCATGTTGCTGCTGTTAGTGTTAAAGCCACAGTGAGATGTCCACACTGGGTGGCTTGTTTAGCTAAAAAGCATCGCTAAGCAGGGACGACCAAAGGCACGTCTGTTCTGGTTGCCGTCTCAAGCCGAAGAGACTGGGTTTGGCCGCTCACCCGTTTTGCTAGCCGGAAATGAAGGTCCGGGCTGAATAGGATCAGTCATCCTGATTGGGTGAAATTCAGTGTTGAATTAAATAGCGCGCCAAAACAAAATACGAGATTTTCCTCTTCTCTACATATTCAATAAACTACCATCATGTCTTATTAAAGCTCATCACTGAAGTAGTATATGTTATTCGAAAATTTTCTCTAAAATCAGAATTACATCAGCCATATATGAAACATGCGAATATTACACATTTGTTCTTATATTCATATGGACTGACAATCTATTGGGCTATAATGAAATTGCCCGTGGTGTAATTGTTATCGTCGTAGGAAATGGATACGGCGACACGAGTTCAAATCCTGGACCAGACTAATTGCATTTCACATAGCACTAATACCCTTGGGAAAGGTACGAATACAATTATTCTCCCTCCAGCTAGGGGTAAATAGTAGGATAGACTGGGTTCTTCAGCCTTGGTTAGGCAACTAGTCTAGGAGAAGGAAAACTCTGAATTCAAACCTGTTAAACTCCGCTTAAAAATTGACCTTGTGTCATATCCTGCCTGAGCGGAGGGGTTGGGTAAATATGATAATGAAATTGCGCAGATAAGCAACAAACGGTAATTATCCAATTGGCCAACTGGCTGCAGTGACGTTTCTGTTAGTGTTTACTGTTAGTGCGTCAGCTGTTGGAAACAGCGTGCATATAGCGTTAATATAATGCTTAATTTATATTAGTTTTATTATTTTATATTAATCTCTGTGTTCATTTATTAAATTTGTTCACCAAACACGTTAAAGGATTTTATTTTTTACCCCCCCCCAAAAAAAAAGAAATCCTTCAACGAAGAAAAAAACCACACTGTAAGGGAGATAACTCATAGCCATTTATAGCCTGAAATAAAAACCCTTTCACCTATGTCGCAATTTCAAAATCCAAAAGTTAACCTAAAAATAAAGGAAACTCGCGCGTCCAACAAACGATTTATTTAGAAGTAAAAAAAAAAAAATGCAAAATTTACACGCTATATATATATATATATATATATATATATATATATATATATATTAAGTTGGGTGAAAGCACTCACTGCTAAAAATTTTACACTTTAGCGCTCAGCCAAAGGACTGAAACAATTAACAATTAACAATTGTTACCGAAAATGATTTGGGCCAAAAAACGAACAAAACAAAAAAAAAAGTCTAGATTTACACAAAAAATAGACCCTCACAAGTCAACATGAACTATACACCAGGAAGGAAGCAACGAAATAAAAGAACTTGAATTTAAAAAATAGTTTCTTACTGTGAAGCAAAAGTCTTTAAAATGGAACCTTTTCGACCATAACTACTTCAGAAGAGCAGCAGCAATTATATAGATGTGGAAAAAATAGCGAGGACAGAATTCAACAATTTGTTCCATAGAAAGTTCTTTCATCAATATTCTTGGAGTGGAGAACACCGGCTAGGATCGGTTACAGCAATTACAACATTTTGAGTCACGGCACAGCAATTCAGACAATAGTAAACTTGATAGAATTCCATAAAAATAATTTTGAGTAGGAAATGTTTGTGGCAATTTGATTGAGTTACAGTAAGGGATGTATATCGATTGTTAGGCCTACTGTTCTACTGGTTCACCATTCTGTGGTAAATGTTTAAATTTTAGCCCTGCTGTATAAGTCGACCCCTAGTTTTGTAGAGATTTTTTCGAGCTTAAAAAGTCGACTTGTACGCTGCAATTTACTGTATTAGGGAAGACTAATAGCAGCCTATGAATAATAATAGAAAATTAATGTTTTTGTAATCATAGATTGAAAGATACCAAAGGAATATGAAGTCCGTGAGTTCGAACCCAGTCATATAACTCTGTTGGTATGCTTGATAGTAGTTTGGATATTTTATCGAGTCCCCATTCGCCAAGGGCCAATATTAGTATTAGTTCATCTGTAATGTACTAACACTGAACAAACGGAAGGGAAGACAACATAAATTCAATTACACAGAGTAACATATACAATACACATGCAGGTTACCTTGTTCGTAGCTCTTTGCAACCTTACGATGGCCAGCCAATGATCGTCTGGACCTCCCACGTCATCGATGATGATGATGATGATGATGATGGTCCAACTCTTTTCTTTTAATTGTGGACTCATTCTGTAAATTCAGAGACTTCCCTTGCCAGGAAGAATAATCAACAGTTTCCATTTTGTGCACACGTCTTACTTTATTGCATATTTAACAACGACGTCTTCTTACAATTTACCCGATGTATACTCGAGGAGAGGTTCTTCTAACACCGGTTGGAAAATAACGCACAGCTATCGTCACACGGCGTTCACAAACCGACTGATTTACTGTTCAACAATTTTCCCGGTATCGTTTGATCATGTAACTTCTTAACCCAATCATAACCATGGATTCGAATCTCTATTGGCAGTGGAGCAGGGGTTACCGTCTGTTACTCAAACCGAGTGACATTCTACACTATCTTTCCACCCCCTTAACGGTGAGACTTATTTGAATTACCTATATAGGTGACGGAACGCTTCGGCTACACCTTGCATCTGCTCATTACATCGTGTGACTCCACGCTGTGTTCATTGCACAACATCCGAGGCTGTGTTATATCAGCGTTTGATTGCAAGGAAAGAACAAAAATAGAGTTGCAAAAACAAAGAACACGAAGACAAGTAAAAATTTTAACAATTGTATTGAAAACAAATAAGTAAAAGTTAAAAATAACAGGGTTTGTATAAACGTGTCGAAATGGAATTAAAAGGTAGAAAATATCCTATACTTAATGGTGGTAGGATTGTTAGAGTTACACGCATCCAGTCAATCAGATGTTTACGAGTGCGGAGAGGAGAAGGGTGTTTGGTGATTTACGTCTTAGTCGCTTCCTTCAAAGTGGAGAAGAGTAAAGTTAATGTGGGTGATGCGTGGTTTTGAGTTTCGCCCCTCCTCTCTCTCTCTCTCTCTCGGAGTTAGGGTTCTAGTCTGCGTTGTCTGCCTTCTTTTGATCTGCTCCGCTGTCGAGAAATTTGTCTTTTATATCGTTTTTTCTCTTCTGATCGGATCAAATTGGGTTTTCTTTGTTTTTTACCGCGAAGATCACGGATTGGCCGAAAAATTACTTTTAATTATTTTTATTTTTTGACAAATTTCATCGACATTTCGCTATGCTCTGATCCTATGCGCAGAAGCCCCTTTTTCCATTTTGAAGTAAGTCTCAGCATCGATAACATCCGGTGAATGTTTCTCATGAGCGCTAGTTGCAATCATTATTTTGTGTTTACGATAAATTAGAAGAGACCTCTTTCGGTCATATAATAGCTGTAACACAAAAGATGAAGAAAAAAAGGAAAAGTCGAACTTAAGATTTGAAGGGCTGAATTTACCGAAGGAGAAGGCTGTTACTTCGGACCTTCCTTTAGCTTCACCTACCTCCCACACGCGTCCGGCGTGAATTCTACTTTGCTAGATCTTAACAGATCACTCTTACTCTAAGGGCGCTAGCAAACTCTCCGTTTATCTTTAACTTCGGCTGCATTCTCTGATCAACCGACTCCGGAGGGTTTCTTTGGCCAACTGACAGCACTCGAGCCTTAGCCACTCTACGCGAGAAACAGGAAGCGCTGAGTCATTTCCTGTTTCTTAGCTCCCCTTTCTCTCGCTGGTAGCCTCACGCATATTTAAGGTCGAGAGGTCGCTTCGTTCAAACCCATATTGACCCACTGACCGGCCAAGTCGGGGTTGAGCGGACTAACTGCCTCCACCCTCCTTGTCTTGTCACATACCACAGGGATACATTTAAACACATATGTATACACCCAGATACACATCTATATATTTACGTACACCTACTCGTATGTCCACCTACATACACATAATTAGATACACCACAGGCGCCTCTGGTGGTGTAATGGTTAGCAAGCTGGACTAGCAAACCTACACGAGTGAGTTCGAGTCTCACTGGGTGCCCCTTTCATATGGCCTTGTGCCACATCTAAGCAAAAAGCTTAGTAAATTACCACATATACCGAACTCTATACTAACATGTCAAAGGTCCATAGAGTTAAACACCTTCCTCAACTATTTTTGTCATTTATTCAATGAATTACAATCTACAAAAAATTGGCACAATGCTTCTCAGGTCAGTGTGCAACCGAGAAAAAAAAAAAAAAACGTCATTTACAATTGAAAAAAAAAAACAACAACGTAACAATAGTACAATTAACATGATGCATTTTCCATACGCTATAACAATACATTATCTAAGGGTTCTTAATCGCCCCTCAACGGGGGGGGGGCTTTCAATGACTCCATTAAAAAAAGAAAAAAAGAAAAAAAAAAAAAGAAAGAAAATGAACTGTGTAGTTTAATCAATTACCCCTCATAAAACAAACCAAAAAAATGACCTGTTTTTTTTCCCCGTCCCTTGTCTTTTTTTTTTTAATTGCTCTCAAAAAATACTGGTGGGCCCAACTATCTCCAATCCACCTTTATGAAAACAGAATACAATTCCAGGGGACACTTAACTTATCCTCAACCAAATAAACGGAGGGGACTTTTAATTCTCGCCCAAAAATGAATAAATAAATAAAAGTCCGATTCTGGCAGGACACATGGTGCAGTGGATAAGGCATCTGGTTGAAAAAGTGCTTTCGAGTAAAATGATCTGGAGGTTACAGGTTCAATCCCAGCTATAGGTAAGAATAACAAGATATGCTTTATATCTTAACACTTACACCTGGTCATCTTTAACAGAATTAGAACAATCTGTCCCGCTATATATCAAATAAAGGGTTTATTTCGGGTTTCTGTAAGGGTTACCGAGTTCAACTTGAAACATCTGAAGAAGGCTGACAGACATATCGGCCGAAACGTTGTAAGTATAACAAAGAAGAGAATTATCCGAATATTCAAAGTGATAAAAATTCCGAGGTATTTCATCACCTCCAGCACTACCAGAAGCATCTAACGTTCGTCGTTACTGGAGATGTCAACTCATCTGACCATCCAACATTTTACCCCACCCCCACAGAAAAACAAAGAAGGAATTTCCATTTGGGAAAAAAAACATAGGAAAAATGAAAATGAAATTATAAAAATCATGGAGCGATTTGAACGTAAAAAATCGATTGTGTCCTTAACAATTTCCAACAAAAAAATGAACAATTAAAACAAACAAAAAGAAAATCAAACTCATTCAGTCAACGTTAACTGTCCTTCAGAGTTTTTAGGAGCTCTACACCCACATCCACTTGCACCCATATTTCTGCGTGGCAGTGCATTGACAAGTTGCTTCTCTATTTAGCTCTTTTTTCTCTTTTCCGTTGAATTTTACTCTCTTCCCTTTCCATATAACTCGTTCTCTCTTTTTCTTTCTTTCTATAATCCCTTTCTTCATTTATCCATCGTAAATTTTCTGCCTTTTTCTTTTACTTTTTCTTCTCTTTTCTCATCGTTCTCTCTTTCCTCTTCTTCCCTCCTGCCTCATCTTAATTTTCCTCCCAATATCTATCAGTTCTTTAACCTTCTTTTTGCGTCTAAGGAAATCATCTGATTTTCCTTACGAAAAAAGTGTTGATTTTTTAACAAATAAATAAAATAAAATAAAATAGGCCCGCGATGTTGTAATTTTTTAATCTATATTTTTGCTCTTATGACCAATTACCGTGTACACGCTAATTAAATTTTTTTCTTTGAGAATTTGCAAATGTCAGTATTTGAAGGATCAAAACTCAAAATGATGTAAGAAATCTTTTCCCGCCTAGATTGTTAAAAATATAATTTTAACCACTTAGATTCATAGGTAAATCAACTTTTTTTTTAGATGTGATTTCAAGCCCACTTTAATCTTTTAGCGAGGAAGTTTGTTACGTTAGTTCCTCGCTATATTCGAAGGAAAATAAATGAGTTGAACCAAGATATAGAAAAGATTTTATGAGGGTTAAATGACAGCCAGAATAAAGGGTACCTTTATGCTGCAAGTCTTGTAGGAAGGAAGGAATGAAGGAAGAAAATAGTGATTGAGTTGATAAGGAATTATAGCAGCTTGTAGAGAAGAGGAAAATCTCGTATTTTGTTTTGGTGCGCAATTTAATTCAACACTGAATTTCACCCAGTCAGGATGACTGATCCTATTCAGCCCGGACCTTCATTTCCGACTAGCAAAACGGGTGAGCGGCCAAACCCAGTCTCTTCGGCTTGAGACGGCAACCAGAACAGACGTGCCTTTGGTCGTCCCTGCTTAGCGATGCTTTTTAGCTAGACCAGCAACCCAGTGTGGACATCTCACTGTGGCTTTAACACTAGCAGCAGCAACATGGACACTCAACGAGGGAACCATCTAATTTATGGATTCTTTACGAGGAATCCCAGTTGAACATAAATTAGAAACATTCAGCATGCCTTCCACAGGCACCACTTCATGTCACCCCAAAAATTGACTGTGTCGATCCGAGCGAAACTCCGCTCTCGACAACATGGAGATATCGCAGACTCTCCTCCAAAAACCAGATACAAAACTACACGGTGACTTTAAACACATCACTCACACGTCCAACAACACGCTACCATCTCAACATCCCGCTAAGCCATTTCGTCTCCAACACTAACAAGCCTAAACACCACGAATCTTGCAGCACCAAAAGCAAACCAAATATTCAAAGCTGCAAATAAAAAACTTTCGTTGTTTTGTTGTTAAAGCAAAGTTTCGTAATTCATTTGTGTTGGCCTAAAAAATATTGTGTTAAACAAATACCTAATTCCCCGAACAGCAATAAGCTAAATGGCCGAGCGATATGTGCGTCGTTACAGTCAAGGCATTGTTGAATGTCTGAATGATATATGCGTCGCAATTGATGTAGCAATAGTTGTGTTTACTGGTTAAGGACAGGAATGATGTAGTCACCCATAAATGTGTGATCCTGGTTGCTGTAGGAGAGAGGCATGAAAGTCTCCAGATAATGTTGCCTAGGAATGAGGTAGCTGGATGTCTGAGCGTAATTACGCGTCGCTGTAGACATAGCAAAAGTTAGAGGCGACATAAAGGTGTTCCTGTAAGTGGCGGATTACATGCATCTAATTCATGTTCAACTGGGAAACCTTGGTCAAAGAGAGTAGACTCAAGAGATCCATAAATCAGACGGCTTCTCTCATGGTGTTGTGATTCTGCTGCTATGCAGGAAGCGGACAGAAAGTACCTCTGTCCTTCTCAAAAGGTTCTGAGGAAGAGAGAGTTTGGCGGGCTTTCACCATTTTTATGTTGTCCGGGAAAATGGTCCGGGCTGAATAGGATAAGTCATCCTCATTGGGTGAAAATATGCGACGACAATAACGGTCAAATTAATTTACGCGCCAAACAAAAATACGAAGTTCCTTCTGCTACTATCTTATTAATAGCTATATAATAATAGGAAACTCACCGAAAGTTACACATGAACCAATCACCAGAATTATTAGTAAGCAATTGGGCATTAAACTAGGACCGTTAACACAAGAAGAACTCGACTCGGTTCTTAAAAAATTTAAAATAGGAAAGCTGCAGGGCTTGACGAGATTCCCCTAGAAGTATGGAAGACCAGACAATTCGACGACATACTGCACCGATACTGCAACGCAGTCTATAATCAAAACCCGTGGTATAATTGTTATCGTCGTAGGAAATGAACACGGCGACACGAGTTCAAATCCTGGACGAAACTGATTGCATTTCACATAGCACTAATACCCTTGGGAAAGGTACGAATACAATTATTCTCCCTCCAGCTAGGGGTAAATAGTAGGACGGACTAGGTTCTTCAGCCTTGGTGAGGCAACTAGTCTAGGAGAAGGAAAACTCTGAATTAAAACCTGTTAAACTCCGCTTAAAAATTGACCTTGTGTCATATCCTGCCCGAGCGGAGGGGTTGGTAAATAGGATAATCAAAACCCGATCGACAGATGGATGAAGGGATGCATCCTCCCCTTCTCTTCAAAGGGTGACCTCGGATTAGCCAAGAACTACCGAGGTATAACACTTATATCCATAGCAGCCAAAATTTACAATGCCCTACTACGAAACCGCATAGAACCCAAAATCTACAACATCCTTAGGAAAAACCAAAATGGGTTCCGAAGAAATAGATCCACGACCTCACAAACATTGACCATCCGTAGAATCCTTGAAGGCGTACGGGCAAAAACCTACAGGCGACATTACTATTTGTCGACTTTGCCAAGGCCTTCGATTCCATTCACAGAAGGAAGATGGAACAAATCCTACTAGCATACGGCCTACCTAAAGAAACCGTAGCAGCAGATTATCTATAGAAACACCAAAGTGAAAGTACGTTCACCGGATGGAGACACAGAATACTTCGATATTGTAGCAGGAGTACTACAAGGGGACACGCTAACCCCATATCTCTTTATCATCTGTCTGGACTACGTGCTCAGAACATCGATTGATAAAATCAGAGAAAACGGCTTCGAGCTGACAAAGAAAAGAAGTAGAAGGTACCCAGCAAAAACAATTACCGACGCCGACTACGCCGATGACATAGCAACACTACTGTATAGTTTGGAATGAGCTGCTGCAGGCATTGGCCTCCATGTCAATGCACACAAAACTGAATATATGTGCTTTAATCAAACAGGTGACATTTCCACACTAGACGGAACCTCTCTGAAACTGGTAGACAAATTCACCTACCTAGGAAGCAGTGTCTCATCAACCGAAAAAGACATCGACGCGCGGCTAACGAAGGCATGGACAGCTATCGATAAACTCTCGATCATATGGAAATCAGACCTGACCGATAAAATGAAACGCAGTTTCTTCCAGGCAGCGGTCGTGTCGATACTGCTGTATGGATGCACCAGTTGGACGCTAACAAAACGGCTGGAGAGAAGCTAGACAGTAATTACACAAGAATGTTGCGAGCAATATTGAACAAGTCCTGGCGGCAACACCCCACAAGGCACCAACTATACGGCCACCAGCCTCCCATCACGAAAACTATCAGGGTTAGACGAACCAGACATGCAGGACATTGTTGGAGGAGCAGGGACGAGCTCATAAATGATGTACTCCTATGGACCCCCACATATGGCCGTGCAAAAGTTGGACGACCAGCTCGAACATACATTCAGCAGCTCTGTGAGGATACGGGATGTAGCTCTGAAGACCTGCCGGAAGTGATGAACGATAGAGAGAAGTGGCGAGAGAGGGTCAGGGATATCTGTGCTAGTGGCACGACATGATGATGATGATGATGATGATGATGATGATCGCAGATCTACTCTGTATTTACTCAAAAATGTTTGGTTTTATTTCTTTTGAGTGAAAATCTGCTTTTTTTACCTTTAAGAATGTGTTGCATACTCATGTGTAGATTCATGCATGCATAAAGAATCATAACGACATTATGAAGATGAGCGAAGACACTTCTTTAGAAAAATATACCTCTCACTTTATTTGAAAGGGTTATGTATCGAGGGAGTCGGAGACCGAACAGAACTGCAACATATTGACCCCCACTCTATTGGCCATAACTGCGTTTCTTTCCCGTTCTCCTAGGCTGCTCAACCGGGGGCCAAGCCTCTCTGGGACATGTTCCCATTCCACCATCTTCTCCCAACTGGTCTGTTCTCCAACTCGTCTGATCCCCAACTGCAACTGCTCAATCGGGGGCCTGAGGGACCACTCTGCTGGGTACTGGCTTTATCTGCCGCATCTTGTCTCCAACTGGCCTGGTCGCCAAACTGCTCAGTCGGGGGCCGGATTGCCCACTCTGCTGGGTGCTGGCTTCCTCTACAGCACCTTGTCTCCAACTGGTCCGGTCTCCAAACTAACTGACTTCCTGTCTTCACTGAGTTATATAATAGTTCAACGCTCCCTTCTTTTTGTGGGCGTCACAATTGCACTCATTCAACCCATCCACGGTCAAGGTTATAATTCTGATATTCCTCGACCGGATGCACCTGTTATTTACATAGGTGCATTTCCTATTTTGACAGCCCGGCTGGGTCGTAAGCCAATATACAACAGATGCATCAATTTCAACATCAGTTAATTACCTGAAATTGAACGAATATGTTATAATTTATACAAATTTATGAATACTGCTTGTGGGCAACCTTAGTTGAGGGTGACCCGAAGGCTCCTTTTTCAATAGCAATTACATCGAAGTGTAGTGGGTGCGCTACTCCTTTCCCTTGATTGCGCCACTTTACTCTTGATCCTTACCTTATAATGCTGTGTTAAGTAAGGCAGCATCAAGTACCATTTTTTGAGTCTTTGGTATGATTCCACCTGGGACCAAATCTCGGTCTGCCGGACCATTAGCAAACACTCTATTCATTAGGCCAATGGTCCGGATCAAATTCAATTGCAGCAGCATACATGTTTTAGGCATAAATACATTTTTTCTCTTCATAGTAACACTCTCACATCAGATCTTTTACACATAAAAAATCTATCAATGCAGGCTTAGACAACACAAACCACTACTTTGAATGTATCATCTCTTTTTATTCTTATAACATAAATATGGATAAATATGTACGCTCTGATTTATTTTCTTACCAGAAAAGACTTCGTAACTTCTGTTTTTCAACAAACTTTTCACTCATTTTAAAGAAATGATAAAATTTAAATTTGTAGATCGGTGTTTTATTCGATCATTTCACATTTTTGTCCGCTACACGTCTCTCTTTACTTTTCTTTCTCATTTCTTGCTATCATTATCCCTGTTATCGTTATCTTTGTCCTTTTTCGAACTTGAAATCAAGGACCCATTAATTCCTCCTTGTTTCTTTTTATTCATTCAAAAGAAAAGGATTAGAGAGAGAGGGGGGCACCCTAGAAAAAAGGATTATTAGAGAACTTCTCCCTTCTCGTTTTTACATTTTTTAGGAAGCCTTATCAGTTTTCTAGAATGAAAAAAGTATTGTAAAACTTCTCCAATCAGAACTATATATATACACACACAAGCACAAAACTGACTGCAAAACCTTTTCACCACTAAATGTAAAAACGCGAGAAAGAGTCAGAGAGGGAAAAAATAATTCTTGTTTTCATTTGCAGTACCCACAATACGAAAACAACAAAAAAAAAAAAAGGTTCTCCCAAACAGTTTGATAACACTCCCACAAAAAAATTTAATTATTTATTTGTTTGTTCTTTTTATTCTATATTTTTCACTAATTAATTTTTCAGTCAGGTACAGAGAATGGGGGTTGGGTGATTAAGGCGAACTCCTTACCTTAGCAGGTTTCTTCTCTTTTTGTGAGGAGGTGGGGGGGGGGCTTGAAAATTATTAATATTGAATGGAAATACTTGAAACTATATAAATGAGTGCAAAATTATTGGTATTATAAGTTAAAATTGAATTGTTTACAAACTACACAATTGCATACAACAAATAAAAGACTGGTTTTGTCATTAAATATCCAAACAAGGGTTGACATGGCGTAAAACCAATCATTCATTCATCCATTCATTAGATGATAAAGGTTAATTATTATATGTAAAAAGTAAAAGATCTCCAACACGTTTGCATAAACGTATTAAAAAGTTTTAAAAAATAAAGCTTCCGTCTCGAGGAATTTTGAATCCCCCCTCTCTCTCTCCACACACACACACACACACACACACATATATATATATATATAGAGAGAGAGAGAGAGGGAGAGAGAGAAAGATAGATAGAGAGAGATAGAGAGAGATAGAGATAGGTAGATTGATAATGCTATATACTGCCAGGTTACGCTGCCGAATAACTCGCTAGAAAGACGCCATTTTTTATCAGTTCGTACGCAAGAATTTCAGAGATGCTTTAAGTATAAATACCATTGATGTAATAGATTTAGGTAAACTTCCTGAAATAGCCGTTATTTCTGCTAAGATGGAAATATATTGATATTAGTTTTGTTGCTCAGCACATATGAAGGACAGCTTACCTCGTGCATCGGGAATTTTTGCCAAGAAAAATTACAATTATTTTTGTCTCTTTCAGACAGTAGCTGAAAAAAAAACTTATCTTGGGAGTTTCCTCATTGCTTTCATACCTTTCCATCTTTTCGGTAGGACTTAGAATACGTTGACTGTATCCTCTGTAGGGGGGTAAGAACATCCCTCATGCTAATAAAAAGTTGTCCTGGGTATGATACTAAATTGCATCTGGTAGTGAGGCTCCAGTTCTGGAGCTCTGATAAGTGTAGTTACTCCTTCATTACCATTACTCTCAAGTCCACTCTGAACTAGAGTGGTAGTACCTGTTAAGGCCCTATCTATGAGTCAAATAGATCAATCTGAAAATTATTAATATTTGATAGGAATACTTGAAACCATATAATTGTGCAAAACAAATGTTTATTATTAGATAGAAATATTTAATTTAAACTGTATGGTTGTGTATAAAATTATTTCTAGGGAGAGTCAAAAGATTTACAATATTTTAGAAACGTAAGGCACAATTCGGCTGCTTCAAGGTCATGAAGGTGACGAATCAAACTGAACTGTGTGATGCTCAGCTCGTCTGATACTCCCGAGATCTACGAGTTGGATTTTTCTCTATTGTTAGAAGAAAGGCATCAGAAGCCACGCTTTTAGATCAACTTGACCTTGCCTGATTGTTGAGGTTTTTGCAACCCGAACGAAATTTCTTGATCCATCTGGTTACTGTACAGTGATTAACTGCGTCTTCAGCTTTTACGCAACAAATGTTTTGGTTGCTTCTACGGCGTTATGGCTCAGTTCGAACTGGTTAAGCATAAGTTCCTGAATTAGACTACTTTGCACATTCATTTGCGTGGCTTTCAAAACATACATTGAGAGAAGCAATGCGCAACGTATCAGCACAACAACTACCACAATACTACCAACCATAGCAAGTACTTTTCACGACTTCAACTGTTTTGGTCACGTGATATACACGTTGCCAAGTAGCACGTATCAAAATACTTTGAAACCTTTGACACGGCCTTGTAGTATTTGATAAGTTTAGTTTCGGTTTCTTTGATTGCATATCAACCTAAAATTAGACATTGCCCAGTTGGCTGGGGCTGTAGAATACACCAACTGCACTTCTGCAGAGGGGTACCCCCCTGCAGCGTGTATCCTGGATATGACACGAAACAATCTGATGTTGAGGTTTCAGTAATGTTGAAGCTTTGAGGAATGCAGAGTACCCCTTTATTGCCATCGCTCCCCGGTTCACTCAGTCCCGGAGTGGTAGCACCTGATAGGATCCTATCAATGGGTCAAATAGAACTAAACTGTGTACTTATGCTAAACTGAATTGTTTGAAATAGAACTGTTTTGACATTTAATTGTGTGTAAACAAAAATTCTTCTTCTATCAAGCTGAATCATTTGAAACATTTATCAAAATGACTTAATTCAGTGTTAAATGACCCGAAAAAAGTTGATATCCCGTAAAACGAACGAATGAACCAACCAACCAACCAACCAACCAATATTAGATTGGTCAGCATTATGCTGAAATATACAAGACCCACAAATGAACTATAAACAAACCCTTACCGGACTTTGACAAACTTCCAAAAGAAAACTAACCCTTATGGAAGCCCGAAATACCAAATTCGGACAAATACATACATGAAACGATTTAACGTTTTTTGATACCTTAACTGGGAGATTCAACCATTTCAATGTATTCAGGAAAAACTCCCTCATCCATGGAATGGTTGTTGAACCCAGTAAATGAAGGAAAGTATAAAAGAAACGTCTTCGTCTCTTATCTGTTACTGTCTTTTCTCTTGTATAATTCTTTTTGGGACTTTCTTTCAAGGCATTACACCGACCAGTCAACGTGGGGTAAAATAAACTAACCAAAAATATGGAGTTAGATATTCAAACGGCAACACAGCCTTACCCATTGCCCCTGACCTTAAGCCATACACCCCACACCTTCTACAAGGATAGCTTTGTTTTTTAAATAACCCATGAAGGTTGATATATCATCAAACAAACCTTTAAGCAAAATATTCTAGCCTGAGCCTTTATTTTACTTTACGCCATGAGCCTAATATTTTGAGACCGGGGAGATCGTGACCAGCTTCGCGGTAAGAAGTGAAGATTTTATCTCCAAATGGAAAATGTAAAATACCGAATAAAAAGAAGAAAACAGATATCGTTTTCCCTCGTCAGCAGACTGTTAAGTCTCTTAAACTGACTCGAAATATCGGAAGGATAATAATATTATTAATTATTTTCTGTTCCTTTATTCTATTAAACAATTAGAGTCGAGCGAAGTTTTTATAATTCATTTGTTATAATTAGCCTTAAAAGAACAGCTAGACACAATATATGTATTTACCAACCCCTCCGCACGGACAGGATGTGACACAAGGTCAATTTTTAAGGGGAGTTTAACAGGTTTGAGTTCAGAGTTTTCCTTCTCCTAGTCTGATTGCCTTACCAAGGATAAATAACCCAGTCTGCCAAACTATTTACCCATAGGATTTGAACTCGTATCGCCGTGTCCATTTCCCACAGCGATAACCATTACACCACGGGCACCTCCTGAACACTACGTGCACCTCCTAAACAGCACAATATAAAGATTTATAGAGATATGCCATCAAAAGAAAGAAACCAAATTAGTGATTTATAAACAATTAGATCGTTTACAGTAATTATTCCAATTTGACAATCATTTGCTTGTGCAGTTATAGTGTTTCAAGTAATTAACCATCATCATCTCACAACTAAGATTCCCCCCTCCCTCTCTCTCGCTCCATACATCCCTTTCGTCCATCGATCCCGCCTGGTCCTCCAAACTACATCAAGTGTCTTCAAAGAGCTAATTTAAGTCCTTGCAGGTCGGCCAACGCTGGCACGTCCATGTGTAGCGGTTCACTGAAGAACGTCGCTTATGAGATCGTCTTTTCTTCTCCAGCAGTATCCCGCATGCCATGTTCGTCTTACTTGGATAGTTTGGGAGATGAGATGTAAGTGGTCGTATAGCTGCTATTTTGTGGGGTATGGCTTCCTGGATTTTTTCAAAACATCACCTAACATTATTGAGTAGTTCCCATCTAGCTTTTTCTCCAAGCGTTTTATTAGCGTTTTTTTCTTATGAACTCCTATACATGGACACACTAGTACTGGCATCTATACAGAGGTATTGATATTGCCACAGCTTCGGAAAATATCTCGTTTTATTTTATCGGAGATATCAGATTTACATATTACCGATAAGCTGTTAATAGCCATCCAAGCCTTCGCGATGCGTATGCTGAAATCAACTTCAGTAGATGAGATATGGCTGCTGAGGTATGTGGATTTGTCTCCTAATTTTTGAGGCCTACTACTTTATGCACATTCACGTAAAGGCCAATGCCTCCAGCTGCTTGCTCTAGGCTATGCAGTTGCGATTTGCCCTAGGCAGGCGTATTTGTGTGAAGAGCTGCGTAGTCTTTTTCTGTTATAGCTTCGGCTAGATATCGTCTGCTTCTAGCCTTTTTTAGTGTAAGACTATTTTCGTTTATCGATTAATAATCCAAAGTGATTAATTTCAGTTTCCAATAACTTAATATGAATAATCTAAGTAAGTTATATAAATAAGTTATTTAGTATCAAGTTTTCTAGCAAATACAATGATTTTTACACAGATCTATTTGAACCATAATTAGATACAACCACTTCAGTGAACCTGAGAATAATGGTGATAAAGAGGTACTCCACACTCTTCAGACCAGGAGCCTCACCACCGGATGAAGTTTACTGTCATACCTAGGACAAAGATCGAAAAATTAATGTTTTGGTTTCTTTGTTTAATGGCATATTTACCTTTGTGGTTAATAACAATGCCAAAGCCATCCCTATAGAAGAACAATAGTGACACTATTTAACCTATAAAAGGGGATGATAAGGGGGGTTCATACCTTTCTCAAGGGTATTAGTCCGAAAGTGAAGGCTGCTAGAGATCAAATTCGTTTACTACAATGTCGCAATCAAGCACGTTACCACTTTACGGCAACTCATTCCTCATAAAGTAGATGGTTGGTTGGATTGGTTTACGGCACATTAACCCTTGTAGGTTATTTAATTCCAAATCCTGCTCATATGTCCATATGATTTGTAAGCATATTTTGTAGATAACATTTTAAAACGAGCCTGAGCTCATTTTTTCTTCTTTTTTTTTTTTTGCGCACAGTTAAATGGTTTCAAGAATTTTCTATATATCAGTCACAATTCAACATCAGTCATTTGTTTGCACATAGTTTGTCGATAATTTCATCTGAAAACGAATTAGAACTAATTTGTTTGCACAATAGCATTGCTATTGTTTCTACTCAATTAAATGGTTTCAGTTTTGGCTATCAAACACGAATAATTCTATTTATTATGAATCATTTGTTTGCACAAAGTTAAATGGTTTAATGTATTGCAATGTAACAGTAACAATTTAATATCAGTCATTTTGTTTGCACACATTTAAATGAATGTCCATATACGATTTGAAAGTAAATAGTTTGTAGGTAATTTCATTCTTAAATGAGTTAGAACTAATTTGTTTGCACATTAGTATTGCAACTGTTTCTACAGTTAAATGGTTTCAGTTATAGCTATCAAACACGAATAATTCTATTCAATATAAATCATTTATTTGCAGATAGTGAAGTGGTTACAAATATTGCTATTTAACACTAATGATTTTATTTAACATTACTCATTCTTTTGCACAGAGTTAAATGGTTCCAAGTATTGCTATTTAATACTAATTATTCTATTCAATTCAATTCATTTATTTGCACACAGTTAAATGGTTTCAGTTATTGCTGTCTGACACTATTAATTCTATTCAATATAAATCATTTATTTGCAGATAGTGAAGTGGTTACAAATATTGCTATTTAACACTAATGATTTTGTTTAACATTATTCATTCTTTTGCACAGAGTTAAATGGTTCCAAGTATTGCTATGTATCACTAACAATTCGATTAAACATCAATCATTTATTTATACACAGTTCTATTTCTAACAATTCAATTTAGCTTAAGTCATTTGTTTGCGCACGGTTTAAATGTCAAACAGTTCTATTTGACTCATTGATAGGACCCTATCAGGTGCTACTACTCAGGACCAGAGTGGACCCGGGAGTAATGGCAATGAAGAGGTACTCTACATTACCAAGAGCTCCAACACTGGAGCCTCACCATCAGATTATCTACTATTATATCCAGGACATTTGTGAGGAGGGATCTTACATCTCCGCAGAGATGCAGTCGGTGTATTCTACAGCCAAAGCCGACAGTAGAGTTATGTAACTGAGTTGTGAGATGCTTACAAAAAGAAATCTTTTAATTATGAATATGCCCCTCTTTGGTAAAGAATTTCTTATTTTACAGAGTGTCAAGTTTCAAGCAAGGAGCAAGAGAGCAAAAACCTTATTCCGGAAGTTGAAATGAGGAGGGAACGGAATAAAAGGATTTCTGGTGGGATAGACGAAAACTGAGTAAAGGTATTTCTGGGGTTTTTTCTTTCCTTTTATTATTTCACGTCTTGCGAGTTTTTCACATCAATTTTAACTTGTGGTTTTTCACTGAAGTCTAAGTCATAGCAAGTCTCCTCACATCTCCAAGACACTTCTAAATATTCGAACTCATTTTGACAGTGCTGTGTTCTGGATCATCTCAATTCTCCCACTAATCTTTAGCATATCCAGTCTCTTTTCCAGGCCTATGTTGACCGTTCCAAGGGCTCCAAGTACAATTGGTATCACCGTCATCTTCATGTTCCACTACTTTTTCAACTCTCTAGCAAGATTCGGGTATTTGTCTGTCTTTTCATTTTCTCTCTCTGATTCGCCGGGATGTCAAATTTCATTCGATGACAAGTTATTTTCTTCTTATTAATCAATACTCGATAAGATATTCTAGCTTGGTTGTCTGCTTGTATCTCAAAATCCCGGTGAATTTTATGCATCTTATTTCTAGAAAAGATTCTAGATTGTGCATATACCATTTGCCAGGATGGTCAAATTTTAATCTCTATCACAATTCCCAAAGGACGACTTTTTACACCCAGTCACTCCTACTATTGTGTTCATTTTGTGCCAATTTGCTGCATTCGCTTATTATGAGATTAATCTCTCTCACCAAATAATCTACTTGACACCCTTCTGCATATTTTCGCTTTGAAATAATTGGTTCTTACGGCATTATTTTGTGCTGCTATTATAAAGAGATTTTTACTCTTGTAAATTCTTTTCGTTCCTTTTCGTTTATATATATTTTTTTTTCATTAAAAAATTACTTTAAAAGTTGGGTTGAGTAGGGTGGCCATAAAATAAGGGTTCAGTTAACATTATATGCATAACTTGTATATATATATATATATATATATATATATATATATATATATATATATATATATAACATGCCCATTTAATGGTTAGAGTGATCACCAATGATTCGGGAGACCGAGGTTCAATCCCATGTCGAGTCATACCAATGACTCAAAAAAAATGGTCTCCTTGCTTAACACTCAGCATTATAAGGTACGGATCAAGGATATGTGGAGCAATCCACAGAAAGGGGTAGCGCATTCTCCAACACTTCGGTGTAGTAGCTAATGAAAAGGGAACGTTCGGGTCGGCCAACTTATATATATATATATATATATATATATGTATATTGGTGGTGGATTATATCCCTTGCCAGCCAAATATTACTTTTAATGGCAGCTAGGAGGAATGACCAAAGGGACATAAAGGAGCGTCCGCCTCAACAACTAGAAGAACGCACGAGTGTATGCGTTTCTCTAACCAACCTCGTGTCATTTGGCGCACGGTACTGTGTTTTGACGTAAGTCTTCACGCAACAACTTCCATTCTGTCAGCTTATACTGACTTTTCGGACACTCCTTCACACAACTCTTTATAAGCTGTTTCTTACATCTCATGTCATCCTAATAATATTCGTTCAAAGAACTTTGCTCTGGCAATAAAATATGTCGTTGTTAATTCATCGTAATTTTTTCCCATTGTTTAACACGAAGAAATATTAAACCATAACACAATTTCATCTGTTACAAATGTCCGAATTGTTTTCCTCTCACATTCACAGTGGTAAATTATGCTTGTTTGTTTATTTGGTTTGTTGTTTAATGGCATATCAACCTTTTTGGGTTATTTAATGCCAAATCCATCCTTCTAGAAGACCAGTAGTGGTACCATTTAACCTGTGGGGGATGTATGTAATTTTGGTTATTTCAGTAGATGTTCATTCATACTTTACGGGTATTGCTCTCTTAATTATTCCCACCACAAATACAACTCAAAACTTTACAATCGCGTGAAAGAAATGGAATAGAAAACAATGAACATTAAACAATAAACAATTTAATATGCATATAATAGAATATGAAAACAAACAAAATACATGATGTGTAAATGGCCTTTTGGAAAATAAAATTTGACAAGAAGAAAATAAATTTGTTTAAAGATGTGTGTATGTTCATGTTAACGGAGTCCGTAAATAAGTCGTTCTTACTTACATTAAGTTCATAGCGGGTTTTATGATTGTGGCGACAGCGTGTCGCGTTGATGAAAGGAGTTTGTCGGGTTTTTCTTTTGAATGTGATTCTCGGCTATCTGAAGAGAGGTCATGAACTTTAGATGAGGAAGGAAAGGAATTTGCCGGACATAGTATCGGCTATTGGTTTACTGGCTTAATGGCTTGTGTTTTAGTCTTCGTGTAAGTCTGTGTGTTAGTCTGTGTGAATGGCTCCCTAACTGTGTTATTTATATCCTACAGGTGGATCAAAGAATCGTCCTAAAATTTTGGCGCGTAGACATTTATTGACCAATCAGATTTGTATTTTATTATTTTATTTTCGAGCCTAAATATTTTCTGTTAGTTCACTTCCGATCCTATTTTTCTAGAATGTTCTATTCTATGTTTTTAGCTGATTGGTTGAAAAATATGAAAATGTAACTTAAATGCTAATGCAGTTTTGATCCTAAATTTCTAGAATGTTCTTAAGTATGTTTTTATTGCTTATTTTAAGACTAGAAAAAATGTGTATCCCATAAACCCATAGCTGGGAGGGGAATTATGGTACTCAGACACGATAAATATACGAAGACAACCCTTTCAAGTTATCAATACCATAGTCCACTGCTACCAAATACACACATACACTCTCTCTCTCTCACACACATTCACACATAGATAGATAGATAGATATGAGCAGAATGAGATAGATAGATATGTGCGTGTGAACATGAGCGTGTGTGTGTGTGTGTGTGCGCGCGTATATCTGTGTGTGAAGCATTTTTAAAATTGTTTTCTATCGTTTTCTTTTGACAATTCTTCATATTTTCTGATTGTTTATAAGTCTAAAACAATGAAACAGAACCGAGTAAAAAAAAAAAGAAATTAATAATTGGAACTGAGACATCATTATCATTATCAGCATCCTCCTCCTCATCATCATCAGCAGCAGTAGCAGCAGCACCACCACCACCACCACTGTGGGGATTTATAAATCAATAAAATGCATAAATGAAAAAAATAAAACAAACAATAAAATGCAAAAATCAGATAAAATAAAATATCCAACAATTCCACCTTCGTTGAAAGTTTTACTTTCGCCGTCATAAAGAAGAAGTCATCCTCTTTCGGTGCTTTGCCAACTCATTCGACACATGATTTTTAAGCGAGCAGTCTATACAATTTTAACTTTTATAATATCGATTCATAGGCTAAATAATTTTTTAAAGCATTACAGAGAAGACCATACTACCACCACCGATAGGAGTAGTAGTTGTTGGTGGTGTTGTGGTAATGTTACCTGCGTGCGCTCACGCAGAGGACTTTACCTACTGTCATCCATTTATTTGTCTGTGTGTTCGCTCCTTTCTTTTCTCTGATAGTATAACATTTTTTTTATTCATAAAATGTTGGATAAAATTGTTTGTATACGATACTTAAACCTTGGAGATTCCGCGGAAAACAAATAGAATGCAAGTTTTTATTTATTTTTGTAAGGAAAGAAAAAGATGATAAAAGTATTGCCTCGGGTGAGGATCGAACTCACGACCTTCAGATTACTCTCTACAAGTTTCGTTTGATTATGAGACTGACGCGCTGCCTACTGCGCTACCGAGACTTCTTACTCTCGAGCAGGCAATACACTTTAAAGATTTTGTTGTCTGTGTGCGTGTGTCTGTGTCTTCTAATCGGAGCCAATCGGTCGACAGCCTTTCAGAGTTGAAAAACAAAAGTTTCTCTCAGTTTGACTTAATACTCAGTATTCAGTTGCAAATGAGCAACCAACAGAAAGATTTTTTTCGCTTTATTTGTTGAACTATGTTTCATAAATTATTATTGTTATTGCTATTATTATTGCTACTGTTTTGCGGGAGTCCCAGTTACGTAGTTACTTATGTGCTGGACTACGACAAAGTCGTAAGCGAGTTCGAACTCAAGTCGCGGTATAACGTTCACTTTAATATTAATAACCTAGGGAAAAGCATGAACCCCCTTATCCTCCAATTTAGGGGTTAAATAGTACCATTGTTCTTCTATAAGTATGGATTTGGCTTTAAGTAACCCACGGAGGTTGATATGCCATTAAACAAAGAAACGAAACCTTAGGAATGGTATGAACTTTATCCTCCCCAGCTATGGGTTGAATAGTACCACTACTGTCCTTCTATAAGGATGGTCTAAGTATCAAATAACATATGGAGAGAGTCCTCGTTGCGTAGTGGCTAAAGTGCTGGACAGTGACATTGTAGTTGACGAGTTCGAACTCCAGTCGTGCTATTACGTTCACTTTTGGACTAATACCCTTAGGGAATATAGAAACTCCCTTATCCTCCCAGCTATGGCTTAAACAGCACCATTACTGTTCTTATTCAAAGATGACTTCCACTTTAAATAACCCACAAAGGTTGATATGCTATTAAACACCGAAACCGAGTCATTATGGTAATCTGTTTGCAGAATATAGCGATTTGTAAACAAAACGTGGTGATTTTGGCCGCAAAATATGTTGGTTAAATTGAAGACTGAAGAAAGTATCAGGAAAAAGCATGAACACTTTGCAAGTTTTAGAGTATTATATTACATTTGTGGCTATATAATATTATACCAGAATAAACGTATAATAGTTCACTTAACTCAAGTCCCTTTGTCGTAATCGTATTTGCCAAAGTTTAATGTACTTCACACGGCTCTCTTATTTGCTGCTAGAATTGTGGTAGAGACAATTTTAACGTCCGTTTGTTCTGGAGTTAGTTAAGAAAAAAGGTCTAGACATCTTTTATGCATCTGGCACCAACGTATGCGGGCCATTGGTTGGTTAGTTTGAAAGGCGCATCGATCAATTAAATGTGTCATACATTGCTTTTAGAGAGTAGGGTCGACCAATGGAGATAACCCAGTTACCTTAGGTATACATACTTTTTTTTTATTACATTAAACTTCAATGATTTGCTGGATTAGGAAGTGAGAAGAGCAAAAAGATGAAAATATTTTTAATGACGAAGAAGGACTTCTTTCGACGTGGCAGTGAAATATCTAACATACTAGGCTTCGCAGTCCATTATTACTGAATGGTAAATTCGTTCCTTACTGGGTGCCCCATACTATGCTTGGATTTTTCTAAAAAGAATTATTTATTGTGGAAGTACTGTTGACGTAATAGTTATCAATTGATTCATTGATTGATTTTAACGGCATATAACCTGTTTAGGGTTATTTCATGCCTAGAGGTTAGGGATTTACGTTCATTGTACGTTTATATTTACATTTTTGTGTAGTTGTTTCTTAAGATTGATTGATTGATTTTAATGGCATGTCAACTAATCTAGGGTTATTTCATGCCTAGAGGTTATGGAATTGCATTCATTGTACGTTTATATTTGCCTTTTTGTGTAGTTGTTTCTTAAGACTGATTGATTGATTGATTGATTTTAATGGCATGTCAACTAATCTAGGGTTATTTCATGCCTAGAGGTTAGGGAATTGCATTTATTGAATGTTTATATTTACATTTTTGTGTAGTTGTTTCTTAAGATTGATTGATTGATTTTAATGGCATGTCAGCCTATCTAGGGTTATCTTATTCCTAGAGGTTTGGGAATTGCATTAATTGTAGGTTCAAAGATTGATTGATTGATTTTAATGGCATGTCATAGTGTCTAGGGTTATTTTATTCCTAGATGTTAAGGATTCGCGTTCATTGTACGTTTATATTTACATTTTTCGTACTGTCTATAGGAAATGATGCAATTTCCTCAAAAAAAAAGTTCTAAAAAACAGATCAATTTTTGCACAATTTTTTTCATAGAAAACGCCCCCGCATGTGTTCTAGAAAAGTCAAGTATTTGGAAAAACCCAACTTAAAAAAACAAAACAATTAACCACCTTTTTTGACCAATCGGGTGTGCCAAAAAATATGCGGTTACTTTCTTCATTAGGAATTTGTGGAGCTAACACGCGCGTGTGTGATCCTCCTCCCCACAATACTATGAAGTCAAAACATCTTCAAAAAAACTTCAGAACAGTTTACTTTACAGGTAAGACAGATACAACTATCTCGAACTCTCATAGCAGCCCCCTTGCTTGACCGCTGGATGACCCGTATCAAATTACGACTGTCAACTTGGACGATAACCTTTCAAGTCTGCGCGAGTGGTAATAATTCACTACAATCTGTAGTGTTTTCAGATCTATCCAAAATAAACCTCTATTTTGTCGCACTCGCGTTTTATTAACAATAGTGCGCTACATTGTTGTTTCTCGAGAGTTTTTTTTAGGGACACGATTGTATGGTTTCAAGTATCCCAATTAAATACTAAAAATCCTATGGTACGTGTAAAATTTTGGAATAGCGTTAGAGTATACATTGTGAGTTCTAAAAAAAAGGATTTTTTTTTCAGTCATATCTCGTCAGAGAAACTCTGTGACATGCAAGCAGTAGCAAGGAATTAATCAAGGTAATTTTTTTCCTTTTTTTTTCTTTTCTTTTTTCCTTTATCGTCAATTACCTTCATTTATTTTTCGCCACTGCTTGCATGTCTTGGGGTTTCTCGGACGAGAGGTGACTGAAAAAAAAAAGGAATTTATGTATTTACCAACCTTTCCGCACAGGCAGGATGTAACACAAGGTTAATTTTAAAGCAGGGTTTAACAGGTTTGAGTTCAAAGTTTTCCTTCTCTTGGTCTGGTTGCCTAACCAAGGCTAAAGAACACAGCCTGCTTTACTATTTACCCATAACTGGAAAGGGAATGATTTGATTCATACCTTTCTCAATGGTATTAGTACTATGGATTTAAATTCGAATCGCCGTGTCCATTTCTCGCGACGATAGCCATTACACCACGAGCATATCCGGAACTCAGAATGAATGCTCTACTTTTCAATCATACATCCTAGATGCATCAAGGTAGGTCCTCAGTGATGCACTGTCTTCATCGCCGATTTCGGGTTTTTGCATCATATCGGCTCCGACAGCAACCCCGACATGACTCTGGAAGAGCCAAGCCGCCTCCTTGATCGCGACGTGCTACGCGCCATGTCTTTGCCAAAGCAAAAAAACCGTAAGGCCGGACTTCGGCCGTTCTTTATAGACATCTGTCCTTCTGTATCAGCCAATGAAAAACGGAGCATTTCACACTCCTCTACTATATAATACCATCTTTACCTCATCCGGTTTCGGCTGACTACTTCCGGATTCGATACCGAGGTAAGATGGTATTTTTAATACTTGTCCACGTCCATGATTTACACTTTAACAAGACCTACACGTATCCCACCCCAAATCTATCCTATACTAATACTTAAAGCGATTCTAATATTTAATTCTAATAATTATATGGTTTCAAGTAATAATATTCATTTAATAATAGTCATTTGTTTGCCCACGATTATATGGTTTACCAAGTAATTAATAATAATCCTTAGTAAACAACTATAGTTTCAAGTGACTTTTCTTAATACAAATGATTTGCACACAGTTATATGGTTTCAACCGACTGATCATAATAACCCTTAGTAGGTAATCATAGCTTCAAGTATGAGAGTCGCCTGAAAAGTTCATAGGCTGACCAAGATATTCTATTCTTCGCGTCTTTGTAAAGCATCGTTATAGAAAGAAAACACATAAGACACGAAGGTCATTCATGATTCGATCACATGGTAGTGACACTGATTTTTTACGTTGTCTCAGGAGTCTTGCAAGGAGATAGATTGGCACCATTTCCAAGACAAGAAACTGTTATAAATGCAGACTACGTAAATGATCTAGGGCTTCTTGGAAATGTACCAACTCAAACCGAAACTCTGCTGCATATCCTGGTACAGAGAGCAAAAGGAAATGGTCTCGACCTGAAATCAAATAACATGGAGATCATGTGTTTTAATCAAGATGATTCCATCTCTTCATAAAATGTCAAGCCTCTGAAATTTGTAGACCAGTACATATACTTCGGTCGCAATATCTCATCAACTGAAAGCGATATCAACATACGCAGAGGTAAAGCATCGATTATTATTGCTATTAACGACCATATAGAGATCTGATCTCTCATAATGATAAAAAATAAAAAACGAGAATTCTTCCAAGCAGTTACTGTATCAGTACTACAGTATGATTGCACCCCTCGGGCACTGAGGAAATGCTTAGAGAAAAAGCTAGATGGGACCTACACAAGGATACTAAATGATGTTTTAAATAAATCCAGGAAGCAACACCCGACAAAACAGCAGCTATACGGCCATTTACCTCCTATCTCACAAACCATCCAAGTAAAACGAGCAAGACACGCTTGCCACTGCCAGATAAGCAAAGACGAACTCATAAGCAACCTCTTATGGACTCCTACACGTGGACACACTAGTGTTCACTGACCAGCAAAAACTTGCACTCATCAACTCTGCATGGATATTGGATGCCATCTAGAAGACTTACCAAGAGCGATGACCGATAAAGACAGGTGATGAAAGAAAGTCAAAAGAATCCATGCTGTGGGTACGCTTTAATGATGAGGATCAATTATTCTTAATATAAATGATTTACAGTCATAAGACATTGAGTATTCCTGTTTTAATACTTATAATTTATACGCAAATATTTAGTTTAAAGTAATTATTCCTATTTAACAATGATTACTTGTTTGCACAAATATGATTTCAAGTAACTAATAATACTCTGTGGGGTTTAAATAAGAAATAAAGAAATAATAGCATAAAAAATAAAATAAACACAAAATAAAATAAATAAATAAATACAAAAATAACAATCTCCCAGGAGGCCTTTGACCGGAAGCGAAATCGGTGCATGCCTAAAAAAGGGACTTCCTGGCGTAAAAGAGAAACTCTTTCTCAGTTCCTTTGGCATACATCAACTGAGCGGACGCATCATTTAAAGCTATCCCTGTCTTTTTCTTTTTCGTCCTTAATTCATTCTGCTTCAACAAACAAGAAGATAACAAGTGAATGGGGATAGGAAAAAAAGGAGTCAGTTATCAACGTCATAAGTTCCTGACCAACATCAACAGTCAAACTATCTTCTACCCCATAGCTCCCTACGTTTCAAGTCTTAATATAATTAATTTTTGTCAATAATAATCATTTGTTTGCATACATTTATATTATTTCAAGTAACTAATAATAATCCCTACGTTTCAAGTCTCCCTAAAATTAATAATTTTATTTAATAATAATCTTTTGTTTGCACACATTTATATGTTTTCGTGTATTCTTATACAGTACAACTAATTTTAAAATAGATCTATTTGACCCATATATGGGAACCCTAACAGATTCTATCACTCTGTGCCAGAGTAGACCTGGTAGTAATGGTAATAAAGGGGTGCCTCTGACTCCTCAGTGATCTCGAACAGTAGTCTCACCATCAAACATTGTTAAATGTCGTACTCAGGACATTTTTTTTTTTGAGGAGGGGTCTTCAGTTTTCCTTCTCCAAGACTGGTTGCCATTGCAAGGTTAAAGAGCTAGTCTGCCCTACTATTTACCCATTGCTGGAGGGAAAATTGTTGGATGCATACATACACACAATATATAAAGAAATTGGAGTTGCCTTTCAATTTCAAGGAGATCCTCGTGGGGTAGTAGCTAACGTGCTGGCTTATTCATACTTACACATACACGCGCATGCGCGCGCGCACACACACACACACACACACACACATGTATATATATATATATATATATATGGCTCTCTACACCATATTCTTCCGCATGATGCTAAACAGGCGACAAAAGATCTTGATCATGGAAATGGAGTCTATATAAAATAACTGTCTTGTTGACAATCTGTTTAATGTCCGACGATTACAGGCTCCCACGAAAAACCTGGAGTAACCGATCCGAGACCTCAGCTTTGCGGTCCATTCTACCCAAGTTGCTCACACAAAAAAAAAAAAAATGCTATGCAGTGCATTACTTCCTACATCGCAGAAGCTGCCTAGCTTTATGGACTAGAAGTCAGCTTAAAGAAGACTGAGTACCTCAAAAGCCTGTACTAAAAAAAGAGTACCGCCCGTCTCATAATGCCATTGGCGTGACTGAGCTGAAGGTGGTTCATAAGTTCGCCTACTTGATATGTATCATCACGTCAGATGCTGGGTTCAACAAGGAAAGTGACAATAGGCTTGCAATGCACTTGGAAGACTGTATAAACGTATGTGGTGCAACAGTCACATGAAGAAGGGTACAAAAATTTGCGTGTATAGTGCCATAGTCTTTGACGCACTCTTGGGTCACTCATCGTCATCACCAACGGCTTCTGGAAAAGTTCTATTAGCGCTGCCTGTGAACCACACTCACCATCCAATTGAGTGACTTCGTCACCAATATTGAAGTTCTTGAAAAGACGACCACCAGCATCAAAGCCATGCTACTGAAGTCCCTGCTGCGCTGGACAGGATACCTGGAAAATAAAGAATTATCGCCTGTTCAGGATCATACTGTAGAGTGAGTTCTTAACTGGTTATAGCGACAGAGAGGCACCAAAGAAGTGATTCAAGGACTTCTTGAAAAAATCTCTTTGTACCTGTCATATAGAACATTGTTAATGGTCAACTTTAGCTGAGAACCGTGACGCGTCCCACCACCAACCATGTTATCTTCTCCTTTGAAAACACTTGCAGGGCCACCCTCAAGGACAAGACGCACAGGAGGAGAAGCAACACTATGCCGTCAAGCCCTGATGACCTTCAGCTGCAGCCGCTGCTAACCTGCCTGCTTATCCTCCATCGGCTTTATCAGCCATAATGCGCCTGCAGTCGGCGTGGACCACCCCTTTCTTGATCCTCGTTCACGAAGCCAACCCATGATATATATATAGGGAGGTAATTGGATGTTTGGTATGCGAAATTTTATTTCGACTGCTATAAGCGGCGATATCCTAATCATTTATTTAACAAAGCCCATTAACTTATTAATTAGCTTATGTTAATTGTTTCTGCCGAATGTTGCCCACTAATGAATTAGGTTTTGTTAATTATAAACTGGGGAAATAACAATTCTAAGGGAAATGTCTATAACATAGAGTTTGAATCAAAATGTTGGCAAGAAGAAGAAGAAGAAGAAGAAGAAGAAGAAGTTGGCCATTTTGAAATTTCATTTCACATCTAGTGTTATCATTTCCATTGCGAATATTGTATCAAAAATGTCAAACACATACAGAAGTTACCAGTTATTTTACGTGTCGTAAAATACATTGGTCCGTCTGGGTCACCATTTATTGAAATGGTTAGTGCTACGAAGGATGTTTAGTTGCATCCCGACTTACCAAGGTTCAATATTAACATTAGTATATCCATTGATACAATAGCACTGAATAAACGAAAGGAAAGGCAAGATAGGCTCATTTACATATATAGAAACATTTAATACGTGTATAATATACATACAATAAGTAGTGACAAGAAAACACAAGAATGTTGCTAATAATAAAATGTATACTTATTGTTTCATGAACAGGCAATCAAAACAGTAAAAAGTTTAACTTGATAAAGAGAAGTACGACGTTGCGTAAAGACATTGCCGGGAGATGTGACAAAGTCTCTACTGTTAAAAAAAGCATATCTTAACTGTTCGAAGAACAGATACAACCATCTTTACCGTTCAAAGGAAAGTGACAAAAGACACCGATATAGATTCTGGGATTTTCATGTGACCACAAGGTGTTCAAAAGATTCGCCCTCAATCCAAGAGAGACAATTATCTATTGCCTCTTTACAACACCCACAATCATCTGATTGGGGTTCCACAAGTGATTTAATGGCTAGCGAGCTAACTACATGTTCAGCAATGAGGAAAAGAGTTCTACGATATATATATATATATATATATATATATATATATATATATATATATATGTATATAAATCTTTTTTTTTTCATCATACAACGTGTGAAAGCACGTGCGATACCCTAGTCTCATCAGCCGCCAACCAGGGTGATAACACAGTTTCGGTAGCTCAAGGCGGTACTGCCGCTCCTGGCGCTGCTGAGCAGCTTTTGCCACCGGATAGGGTATTTAAAAGAAATATATATCTATGTATACACAATATCAACTAAAAGCAGACATTACATTGGACGTTCGTTCATCTTCATTTTGGTGCAGTTTGTGATTTAAAAATGCGTTTACTTACGGCCGTTAGATGTCATAGCAACCGTTTCTTGATTCTGCGTAATTACACGAGAAAGGTGGTTCCGCGTGTATAACATTCATGTTGAAATCCTTTCTATATCCGTTATCTATTTGGTTCGTTTTCTTTCATTTATGCGTTACTGCCCAAAATCACTCGAGACAAACGTCAGATATAATTCTGCTGAAAGATTTTATTTGTTGATCAATGGGCCCTCAAGATGGGTGGTGAGTAAAAAGAAAGCTCCTGGTCTAAGTTTATCCAGGTAGCTATCCTATTACCCTTGGGCCACTAAATTCTTAGCTTGCAAGAAATGTCTCCAGGACGCTGATGGTCAGAAATGGGCTCGTGAATACAGTGGGGGTAAACCTGATTCATAGGCCCATCATTCGATTTACATTCTCCGGCAGGAGAATTACGTTGTTCAATATATACAATTAAAATTTATCTTTTAAACTGTTCTCAATCAGAAAAAATATTATGCCCTATGCATAAGAATGCTGAGCCATATCATGAGAACTGGAGAATAAAATAAAGCTGGGGAAAAACATTGTGAGCGAGTTTGGTTCTCACTGGCTGCTCCATGATTCAGGTTTGGTTTGGCTTTTTTGTTTGATACTATATCAACCTTCGTGGATTATTTAATGGCAAAGCCATCCTTGTAGAAGAATAGTAGTGGTACCATTTAACCTCTTGCTGGGTTTCTTTGTTTTATGGCATATCAACCTTCGTGGATTATTTAATGGCAAAGCCATCCTTGTAGAAGAATAGTAGTGGTACCATTTAACCTCTTGCTGGGTTTCTTTGTTTTATGGCATATCAACCTTTGTGGATTATTTAATGGCAAAGCCATCCTTGTAGAAGAATAGTAGTGGTACCATTTAACCTCTTGCTGGGTTTCTTTGTTTTATGGCATATCAACCTTTGTGGATTATTTAATGGCAAAGCCATCCTTGTAGAAGAATAGTAGTGGTACCATTTAACCTCTTGCTGGGTTTCTTTGTTTTGTGGCATATCAACCTTTGTGGATTAATAAATGGCAAGACCATCCTTGAAGAAGTATAGTAGTGGTACCATTTAACCTCTTGCTGGGTTTCTTTGTTTTGTGGCATATCAACCTTCATGGATTAATAAATGACAAGACCATCCTTGAAGAAGTATAGTAGTGGTACCATTTAACCTCTTGCTGGGTTTCTTTGTTTTGTGGCATATCAACCTTCGTGGATGAATTAATGGCAAGGCCATCCTTGAAGGAGAATGATAGTGGTACCATTTAACCTCTTGCTGGGTTTCTTTGTTTTATGGCATATCAACCTTCGTGGATTATTTAATGGCAAAGCCATCCTTGTAGAAGAATAGTAGTGGTACCATTTAACCTCTTGCTGGGTTTCTTTGTTTTGTGGCATATCAACCTTCGTGGATTATTTAATGGCAAAGCCATCCTTGTAGAAGAATAGTAGTGGTACCATTTAACCTCTTGCTGGGTTTCTTTGTTTTGTGGCATATCAACCTTTGTGGATTATTTAATGGCAAAGCCATCCTTGTAGAAGAATAGTAGTGGTACCATTTAACCTCTTGCTGGGTTTCTTTGTTTTGTGGCATATCAACCTTTGTGGATTATTTAATGGCAAAGCCATCCTTGTAGAAGAATAGTAGTGGTACCATTTAACCTCTTGCTGGGTTTCTTTGTTTTGTGGCATATCAACCTTTGTGGATTATTTAATGGCAAAGCCATCCTTGTAGAAGAATAGTAGTGGTACCATTTAACCACTTGCTGGGTTTCTTTGTTTTGTGGCATATCAACCTTTGTGGATTATTTAATGGCAAAGCCATCCTTGTAGAAGAATAGTAGTGGTACCATTTAACCTCTTGCTGGGTTTCTTTGTTTTATGGCATATCAACCTTCGTGGATTATTTAATGGCAAAGCCATCCTTGTAGAAGAATAGTAGTGGTACCATTTAACCTCTTGCTGGGTTTCTTTGTTTTGTGGCATATCAACCTTTGTGGATTATTTAATGGCAAAGCCATCCTTGTAGAAGAATAGTAGTGGTACCATTTAACCTCTTGCTGGGTTTCTTTGTTTTATGGCATATCAACCTTCGTGGATTATTTAATGGCAAAGCCATCCTTGTAGAAGAATAGTAGTGGTACCATTTAACCTCTTGCTGGGTTTCTTTGTTTTGTGGCATATCAACCTTTGTGGATTATTTAATGGCAAAGCCATCCTTGTAGAAGAATAGTAGTGGTACCATTTAACCACTTGCTGGGTTTCTTTGTTTTGTGGCATATCAACCTTTGTGGATTATTTAATGGCAAAGCCATCCTTGTAGAAGAATAGTAGTGGTACCATTTAACCTCTTGCTGGGTTTCTTTGTTTTGTGGCATATCAACCTTTGTGGATTATTTAATGGCAAAGCCATCCTTGTAGAAGAATAGTAGTGGTACCATTTAACCTCTTGCTGGGTTTCTTTGTTTTATGGCATATCAACCTTCGTGGATTATTTAATGGCAAAGCCATCCTTGTAGAAGAATAGTAGTGGTACCATTTAACCTCTTGCTGGGTTTCTTTGTTTTGTGGCATATCAACCTTTGTGGATTATTTAATGGCAAAGCCATCCTTGTAGAAGAATAGTAGTGGTACCATTTAACCTCTTGCTGGGTTTCTTTGTTTTGTGGCATATCAACCTTTGTGGATTATTTAATGGCAAAGCCATCCTTGTAGAAGAATAGTAGTGGTACCATTTAACCTCTTGCTGGGTTTCTTTGTTTTGTGGCATATCAACCTTTGTGGATTATTTAATGGCAAAGCCATCCTTGTAGAAGAATAGTAGTGGTACCATTTAACCACTTGCTGGGTTTCTTTGTTTTGTGGCATATCAACCTTTGTGGATTATTTAATGGCAAAGCCATCCTTGTAGAACAATAGTAGTGGTACCATTTAACCTCTTGCTGGGTTTCTTTGTTTTGTGGCATATCTAACGTCGTGGATGAATTAATGGCAAGGCCATACTTGAAGAAGAATAGTAGTGGTACCATTTAACCTCTTGCTGGGTTTCTTTGTTTTGTGGCATATCAACCTTCGTTGATGAATTAATGGCAAGGCCATACTTGAAGAAGAATAGTAGTGGTACCATTTAACCTCTTGCTGGGTTTCTTTGTTTTGTGGCATATCAACCTTTGTGGATTATTTAATGGCAAAGCCATCCTTGTAGAAGAATAGTAGTGGTACCATTTAACCTCTTGCTGGGTTTCTTTGTTTTGTGGCATATCAACCTTTGTGGATTATTTAATGGCAAAGCCATCCTTGTAGAAGAATAGTAGTGGTACCATTTAACCTCTTGCTGGGTTTCTTTGTTTTGTGGCATATCAACCTTCGTGGATGAATTAATGGCAAGGCCATACTTGAAGAAGAATAGTAGTGGTACCATTTAACCACTTGCTGGGTTTCTTTGTTTTGTGGCATATCAACCTTTGTGGATTATTTAATGGCAAAGCCATCCTTGTAGAAGAATAGTAGTGGTACCATTTAACCTCTTGCTGGGTTTCTTTGTTTTGTGGCATATCAACCTTTGTGGATTATTTAATGGCAAAGCCATCCTTGTAGAAGAATAGTAGTGGTATCATTTAACCTCTTGCTGGGTTTCTTTGTTTTGTGGCATATCAACCTTTGTGGATTATTTAATGGCAAAGCCATCCTTGTAGAAGAATAGTAGTGGTACCATTTAACCTCTTGCTGGGTTTCTTTGTTTTGTGGCATATCAACCTTTGTGGATTATTTAATGGCAAAGCCATCCTTGTAGAAGAATAGTAGTGGTACCATTTAACCACTTGCTGGGTTTCTTTGTTTTGTGGCATATCAACCTTTGTGGATTATTTAATGGCAAAGCCATCCTTGTAGAAGAATAGTAGTGGTACCATTTAACCTCTTGCTGGGTTTCTTTGTTTTGTGGCATATCTAACTTCGTGGATGAATTAATGGCAAGGCCATACTTGAAGAAGAATAGTAGTGGTACCATTTAACCTCTTGCTGGGTTTCTTTGTTTTGTGGCATATCAACCTTCGTGGATGAATTAATGGCAAGGCCATACTTGAAGAAGAATAGTAGTGGTACCATTTAACCTCTTGCTGGGTTTCTTTGTTTTGTGGCATATCAACCTTCATGGATTAATAAATGGCAAGGCCATCCTTGAAGAAGAATAGTAGTGGTACCATTTAACCTCTTGCTGGGTTTCTTTGTTTTGTGGCATATCTAACTTCGTGGGTTATTTAATGGCAAGGCCATCCTTGTAGAAGAATAGTAGTGGTACCATTTAACCACTTGCTGGGTTTCTTTGTTTTGTGGCATATCAACCTTCGTGGGTTATTTAATGGCAAGGCCATCCTTGTAGAAGAATAGTAGTGGTACCATTTAACCTCTTGCTGGGTTTCTTTGTTTTGTGGCATATCAACCTTCCTGGATTATTTAATGGCAAGGCCATACTTGAAGAAGAATAGTAGTGGTACCATTTAACCTCTTGCTGGGTTTCTTTTTTTTGTGGCATATCAACTTTCGTGGATTATTTAATGGCAAAGCTATCCTTGTAGAAGAATAGTAGTGGTACCATTTAACCTCTTGCTGGGTTTCTTTGTTTTGTGGCATATCAACCTTCGTGGATTAATTAAAGGCAAGGCCATACTTGAAGAAGAATAGTAGTGGTACCATTTAACCACTTGCTGGGTATCTTTGTTTTGTGGCATATCAACCTTTGTGGATTATTCAATGGCAAAGCCATCCTTGTAGAAGAATAGTAGTGGTACCATTTAACCTCTTGCTGGGTTTCTTTGTTTTGTGGCATATCAACCTTCATGGATTAATAAATGGCAAGACCATCCTTGAAGAAGTATAGTAGTGGTACCATTTAACCTCTTGCTGGGTTTCTTTGTTTTGTGGCATATCAACCTTCGTGGATGAATTAATGGCAAGGCCATCCTTGAAGAAGAATAGTAGTGGTACCATTTAACCTCTTGCTGGGTTTCTTTTTTTGTGGCATATCAACCTTCGTGGGTTATTTAATGGCAAAGCTATCCTTGAAGAAGAATAGTAGTGGTACCATTTAACCTCTTGCTGGGTTTCTTTGTTTTGTGGCATATCAACCTTCGTGGGTTATTTAATGGCAAGGCCATCCTTGTAGAAGAATAGTAGTGGTACCATTTAACCGCTTGCTGGGTTTCTTTGTTTTGTGGCATATCAACCTTCGTGGATGAATTAATGGCAAGGCCATACTTGAAGAAGAATAGTAGTGGTACCATTTAACCACTTGCTGGGTTTCTTTGTTTTGTGGCATATCAACCTTTGTGGATTATTTAATGGCAAAGCCATCCTTGTAGAAGAATAGTAGTGGTACCATTTAACCTCTTGCTGGGTTTCTTTGTTTTGTGGCATATCAACCTTTGTGGATTATTTAATGGCAAAGCCATCCTTGTAGAAGAATAGTAGTGGTACCATTTAACCTCTTGCTGGGTTTCTTTGTTTTGTGGCATATCAACCTTTGTGGATTATTTAATGGCAAAGCCATCCTTGTAGAAGAATAGTAGTGGTACCATTTAACCACTTGCTGGGTTTCTTTGTTTTGTGGCATATCAACCTTTGTGGATTATTTAATGGCAAAGCCATCCTTGTAGAACAATAGTAGTGGTACCATTTAACCTCTTGCTGGGTTTCTTTGTTTTGTGGCATATCTAACGTCGTGGATGAATTAATGGCAAGGCCATACTTGAAGAAGAATAGTAGTGGTACCATTTAACCTCTTGCTGGGTTTCTTTGTTTTGTGGCATATCAACCTTCGTTGATGAATTAATGGCAAGGCCATACTTGAAGAAGAATAGTAGTGGTACCATTTAACCACTTGCTGGGTTTCTTTGTTTTGTGGCATATCAACCTTTGTGGATTATTTAATGGCAAAGCCATCCTTGTAGAAGAATAGTAGTGGTACCATTTAACCTCTTGCTGGGTTTCTTTGTTTTGTGGCATATCAACCTTTGTGGATTATTTAATGGCAAAGCCATCCTTGTAGAAGAATAGTAGTGGTACCATTTAACCTCTTGCTGGGTTTCTTTGTTTTGTGGCATATCAACCTTCGTGGATGAATTAATGGCAAGGCCATACTTGAAGAAGAATAGTAGTGGTACCATTTAACCACTTGCTGGGTTTCTTTGTTTTGTGGCATATCAACCTTTGTGGATTATTTAATGGCAAAGCCATCCTTGTAGAAGAATAGTAGTGGTACCATTTAACCTCTTGCTGGGTTTCTTTGTTTTGTGGCATATCAACCTTTGTGGATTATTTAATGGCAAAGCCATCCTTGTAGAAGAATAGTAGTGGTACCATTTAACCTCTTGCTGGGTTTCTTTGTTTTGTGGCATATCAACCTTTGTGGATTATTTAATGGCAAAGCCATCCTTGTAGAAGAATAGTAGTGGTACCATTTAACCTCTTGCTGGGTTTCTTTGTTTTGTGGCATATCAACCTTTGTGGATTATTTAATGGCAAAGCCATCCTTGTAGAAGAATAGTAGTGGTACCATTTAACCACTTGCTGGGTTTCTTTGTTTTGTGGCATATCAACCTTTGTGGATTATTTAATGGCAAAGCCATCCTTGTAGAAGAATAGTAGTGGTACCATTTAACCTCTTGCTGGGTTTCTTTGTTTTGTGGCATATCTAACTTCGTGGATGAATTAATGGCAAGGCCATACTTGAAGAAGAATAGTAGTGGTACCATTTAACCTCTTGCTGGGTTTCTTTGTTTTGTGGCATATCAACCTTCGTGGATGAATTAATGGCAAGGCCATACTTGAAGAAGAATAGTAGTGGTACCATTTAACCTCTTGCTGGGTTTCTTTGTTTTGTGGCATATCAACCTTCATGGATTAATAAATGGCAAGGCCATCCTTGAAGAAGAATAGTAGTGGTACCATTTAACCTCTTGCTGGGTTTCTTTGTTTTGTGGCATATCTAACTTCGTGGGTTATTTAATGGCAAGGCCATCCTTGTAGAAGAATAGTAGTGGTACCATTTAACCACTTGCTGGGTTTCTTTGTTTTGTGGCATATCAACCTTCGTGGGTTATTTAATGGCAAGGCCATCCTTGTAGAAGAATAGTAGTGGTACCATTTAACCTCTTGCTGGGTTTCTTTGTTTTGTGGCATATCAACCTTCCTGGATTATTTAATGGCAAGGCCATACTTGAAGAAGAATAGTAGTGGTACCATTTAACCTCTTGCTGGGTTTCTTTTTTTTGTGGCATATCAACTTTCGTGGATTATTTAATGGCAAAGCTATCCTTGTAGAAGAATAGTAGTGGTACCATTTAACCTCTTGCTGGGTTTCTTTGTTTTGTGGCATATCAACCTTCGTGGATTAATTAAAGGCAAGGCCATACTTGAAGAAGAATAGTAGTGGTACCATTTAACCACTTGCTGGGTATCTTTGTTTTGTGGCATATCAACCTTTGTGGATTATTCAATGGCAAAGCCATCCTTGTAGAAGAATAGTAGTGGTACCATTTAACCTCTTGCTGGGTTTCTTTGTTTTGTGGCATATCAACCTTCATGGATTAATAAATGGCAAGACCATCCTTGAAGAAGTATAGTAGTGGTACCATTTAACCTCTTGCTGGGTTTCTTTGTTTTGTGGCATATCAACCTTCGTGGATGAATTAATGGCAAGGCCATCCTTGAAGAAGAATAGTAGTGGTACCATTTAACCTCTTGCTGGGTTTCTTTTTTTGTGGCATATCAACCTTCGTGGGTTATTTAATGGCAAAGCTATCCTTGAAGAAGAATAGTAGTGGTACCATTTAACCTCTTGCTGGGTTTCTTTGTTTTGTGGCATATCAACCTTCGTGGGTTATTTAATGGCAAGGCCATCCTTGTAGAAGAATAGTAGTGGTACCATTTAACCGCTTGCTGGGTTTCTTTGTTTTGTGGCATATCAACCTTCGTGGATGAATTAATGGCAAGGCCATACTTGAAGAAGAATAGTAGTGGTACCATTTAACCACTTGCTGGGTTTCTTTGTTTTGTGGCATATCAACCTTTGTGGATTATTTAATGGCAAAGCCATCCTTGTAGAAGAATAGTAGTGGTACCATTTAACCTCTTGCTGGGTTTCTTTGTTTTGTGGCATATCAACCTTTGTGGATTATTTAATGGCAAAGCCATCCTTGTAGAAGAATAGTAGTGGTACCATTTAACCTCTTGCTGGGTTTCTTTGTTTTGTGGCATATCAACCTTTGTGGATTATTTAATGGCAAAGCCATCCTTGTAGAAGAATAGTAGTGGTACCATTTAACCTCTTGCTGGGTTTCTTTGTTTTGTGGCATATCAACCTTTGTGGATTATTTAATGGCAAAGCCATCCTTGTAGAAGAATAGTAGTGGTACCATTTAACCACTTGCTGGGTTTCTTTGTTTTGTGGCATATCAACCTTTGTGGATTATTTAATGGCAAAGCCATCCTTGTAGAAGAATAGTAGTGGTACCATTTAACCTCTTGCTGGGTTTCTTTGTTTTGTGGCATATCTAACTTCGTGGATGAATTAATGGCAAGGCCATACTTGAAGAAGAATAGTAGTGGTACCATTTAACCTCTTGCTGGGTTTCTTTGTTTTGTGGCATATCAACCTTCGTGGATGAATTAATGGCAAGGCCATACTTGAAGAAGAATAGTAGTGGTACCATTTAACCTCTTGCTGGGTTTCTTTGTTTTGTGGCATATCAACCTTCATGGATTAATAAATGGCAAGGCCATCCTTGAAGAAGAATAGTAGTGGTACCATTTAACCTCTTGCTGGGTTTCTTTGTTTTGTGGCATATCTAACTTCGTGGGTTATTTAATGGCAAGGCCATCCTTGTAGAAGAATAGTAGTGGTACCATTTAACCACTTGCTGGGTTTCTTTGTTTTGTGGCATATCAACCTTCGTGGGTTATTTAATGGCAAGGCCATCCTTGTAGAAGAATAGTAGTGGTACCATTTAACCTCTTGCTGGGTTTCTTTGTTTTGTGGCATATCAACCTTCCTGGATTATTTAATGGCAAGGCCATACTTGAAGAAGAATAGTAGTGGTACCATTTAACCTCTTGCTGGGTTTCTTTTTTTTGTGGCATATCAACTTTCGTGGATTATTTAATGGCAAAGCTATCCTTGTAGAAGAATAGTAGTGGTACCATTTAACCTCTTGCTGGGTTTCTTTGTTTTGTGGCATATCAACCTTCGTGGATTAATTAAAGGCAAGGCCATACTTGAAGAAGAATAGTAGTGGTACCATTTAACCACTTGCTGGGTATCTTTGTTTTGTGGCATATCAACCTTTGTGGATTATTCAATGGCAAAGCCATCCTTGTAGAAGAATAGTAGTGGTACCATTTAACCTCTTGCTGGGTTTCTTTGTTTTGTGGCATATCAACCTTCATGGATTAATAAATTGCAAGACCATCCTTGAAGAAGTATAGTAGTGGTACCATTTAACCTCTTGCTGGGTTTCTTTGTTTTGTGGCATATCAACCTTCGTGGATGAATTAATGGCAAGGCCATCCTTGAAGAAGAATAGTAGTGGTACCATTTAACCTCTTGCTGGGTTTCTTTTTTTGTGGCATATCAACCTTCGTGGGTTATTTAATGGCAAAGCTATCCTTGAAGAAGAATAGTAGTGGTACCATTTAACCTCTTGCTAGGTTTCTTTGTTTTGTGGCATATCAACCTTCGTGGGTTATTTAATGGCAAGGCCATCCTTGTAGAAGAATAGTAGTGGTACCATTTAACCGCTTGCTGGGTTTCTTTGTTTTGTGGCATATCAACCTTCGTGGATTATTTAATGGCAAAGCCATATTTGTAGAAGAATAGTAGTCGTACCATTTAACCACTTGCTGGGTTTCTTTGTTTTGTGGCATATCAACCTTCGTGGGTTATTTAATGGCAAGGCCATCCTTGTAGAAGAATAGTAGTGGTACCATTTAACCACTTGCTGGGTTTCTTTGTTTTGTGGCATATCAACCTTCGTGGATTAATAAATGGCAAGGCCATCCTTGAAGAAGAATAGTAGTGGTACCATTTAACCTCTTGCTGGGTTTCTTTGTTTTGTGGCATATCAACCTTCGTGGATGAATTAATGGCAAGGCCATCCTTGAAGAAGAATAGTAGTGGTACCATTTAACCTCTTGCTGGGTTTCTTTGTTTTGTGGCATATCAACCTTCGTGGGTTATTTAATGGCAAAGCTATCCTTGTAGGAGAATTGTCGCGATAGATAGAGAGTTTAAGGGGGTTCATTCTTTTCTCAAAAGTTTTAGTCCAAAAGTCAACGTAAAAGCGCGGCTTGAATTCGAAATGTTGAAGGGCAGCAGTTTAGCCACTACGCCACGGAGACTACACCCTCATATTTTTGATCTTGTGACAAATTAAATTAGGCTGAGTGAATGAGTGACATCAGCAAAGTAATAATCTAAGAAAAAAATAGATACTTTATTCTTTGCCAGATTTTAAAGAGTTTCCGTAAGCAGGGCGTTCATCTCATAATCATTGAAGTTTAACTGTGAGTGATCTGAAGATCTTGAGTTCGATTCTCCACCCCCTAAACATTTTAGAAATATATTATCTTTCTCTCTCTCTCTCTCTCTCTCTCTCTCTCTCTCTCTCTCACACACACACACACACACACAAACACTGAATGACTTCTTTCCTGTTGAATACAACACACCAGTTTCATTTAGGTTCTTACCATCGGACGAACAGGAAGTTTTTCCTCAAAATATTGCTAAAACATATATTTTTGGATACTTTTATTCCAACGGCCTTAGATGTTTGTACATTATGTTATTTTTTTCAATGTTTTTTTTAGTTATTACCATTATTCCTTATATGGACCATGGGATTTTAAGTATATATATATATATATATATATATCTTCGTAAAAGAAGGGAACATTCCAGTTCTTAAAAAAAAGAAAAGAAAAAGTTAGTTCCTTGTTCTTTTATGTTTGCATTGACTCACCACTCGCTGCAGTTTAGTGACATATCCAGGACACCAGTGGATTTTTGACACACCTTTTCAACTGAGATACTATTATGTTCTATCTTTCAATAAATAGATCAAACAAATCAAAATAAACTATGCATCAAGTCTAAAGATAGAACAGTAATTCAAAGCACGCAGGCACCAGTATTTGGAGCTGAAAGCAAAACCACGCAGACGTAGCTGTAAACAAATTACGGGATTTCAAAAACCACATGTTACAACCAATGACAATAAAAAGATCAAAATCTAAAATTTTGTCCGGTCCGGATTACTATAAAGAAAGCCAACGAAATCTTTCTTCCACAGTAAACAAAAAAGCGCAATAACGAGACTCGCGAATCGAGTCACACGCCGACCGTGTTTCTCGATGCACGGATCGGTTCGTGTGGCTTGGTCGCTTGGCTTCGTCACGCCTGTCAAGGTCGCCTGGATACCAGGAAGCTGACATTCATGTCACGCGTGCTCTTCTCTAGCTTCAGGGGGCCATGCTGCCGTGCCCAAGGTTCTAACTCTCTCCGGAGGGGCTATCTTTATCATTTGGTGCCTATTCATGTCACGCGTGCTCTTCTCTAGCTTCAGGGGGCTGTGCCGCCGTGCCCTAGGTTCTAACTCTCTCCGGAGGGGCTATGTTTATCATCTGGTGCCTGAGGCACACCCTTTTGGAATGCCAACGGGGCCCAAGGCATTTTTGGATTGTCGGACGTGTCTGGACAATGACCCTGCACCCGGAACCATCTTAAAAAAGGCCTTGTGCCGCATTCGTCTGGTCGGTGGGACGTACGACAAATACCAACAAAAAGACGCCATAGACAACTGCAGAAACAGCAGCCACAGTATTCACAGTAGTCGGCAGCTAGCCTGGTGTCCCAATAAAGTTCACTGCCATTTTAATCAAGTAAGGATGCTTTTTCATGTTATCTCGTTTTTCTCGAACTACTATTGATTCCTAGGGATCTCTACATTTTGCTGGTGGTTTGGTTGGTATGCACTCGGCTGATACTTCTATGTGGGCGGTAACAAAGTCTTCAGATTCATCTGTTGGACCATGTCTTTCAGATGTCTCCTGAAGAATATTTGTAATATATTCACATCCAAAAATACGACCAAGATATTCACATGCATAATATACGGATGTATAAAACGTTCGTAATGTTCATACGCATATACGAATCCAAAAACACTCGAAATTGGTTCAGTTACAAAACATTTTATTACCTTTTTGAGTTTAAGGTTTTTCGATATGAGGAGAGAGAGAGACACACACAATTTCTTCAACAAACGCGCGGCACATTTCGTAGACTCTAACTGGTCTCGCCGAAGCGAAACCAAAAATCGACTACCTTCCTCTAGACTCAATCTCAACTCTCTCGTTCTGAGTTTAAATCTCAGCTAACTGTTTTTTTTTTCCAAATTCCAAAATCCTCAGCGCTTCCAGGCATGATGTCATTCCCGCACCCGGTTATATTTCCTATCTGGAGTTTTTATTGTGACATCTCTGATTGTCACACCCACCCCGCACGCGCGTGAACAACTGCACTCAATGTGTGCCCCTAACTAACCCATGCACTAAGCGAAAGGTTCTCAGCTTAACTAAACCGAAAGTCAAGATATATAAAACGAAATCCCTCCTCAATTATATTACATATTAAACTTGTTTCTTACAATTATTTTGGGTTTTTTGTTTAATGGCATATCAATCTTCATGGGTTATTTAATGCTAAAGCCATCCTTGTAGAAGTTGTAATATTCAACCTATAGCTGGTGGGGGGCTAAAGGAGTTCATACCTTTCCAAGGGTATTAGTCCGAAAAGTGAACGTAACAGCATGACTGGAGTTCAAACTCACTTGATACGATGTCACAGTTCAGCACGTTAGCTACTACATCTTGGGGTTTCCCCATTCTATCTTTTGGGGTCTCATCAATAGATCCATTTAAAAATTATTAATGTCACTCAGGAATAGAGAACCATCTTCATTATTTGGTATCAGTCTTCCAAACTTAAATGCATATGTTACTGTTACATATGCTTGTACTATTAACTGAGAAAAATCAACAACACAAAAGGTTGTTTTTCATGAATGGGCTGTGTTAAAAAATCATCTAGTTTCATCAGCCTCCCCTCTTGTAAAGGAATCTCAAACATTAAGGAATACTTTAAACTATAAGTGTGTATAAATTATTTGGGATACTTGAAACTATAATTTTTTATAAATGATTATCATTAGTTACTGGAATCCATATAATTGCTTAAAAAAAAGATTTACTCCAGCATTAAATAACACTCAAAATTTCTTTGTTTTATAGCATATCAACCTTCATGAATTATTTAATGCCAAAGCTATCTTTGTAGAAGAACAGTAGCGATACTATCTAACTTATAACTGGGGACGACAAGGGGCTTCATACCTCAGTATATATTGATTGCTTAAATCACAATTGGCTAGTGAAGACATGTCATAAGTTTCTCGATATGACACTCACACACACACACACACGCATATACAAGGTGTCTCAAAATAGATGCAACCCATTTATATGATAATGATTTATTACTGAGACAAGTGCAATGGTGGTCATTGGAAACACATCCTGTAAAAATGTATCCTTTGAGCTTGAGGCATCAAATCAATGTTTTTTAATTGTTATTATATCAGCTTCCATGACATGCAATCTTTTTGAGTTTCTTGTCTCAGTAATAAATCATTATCATATTAATGGGTTGCATCTACTTTGAAACAATTTTCATTGATTTTTGTCTCCAAATAAGCAATGATGCAAAATGTTCTTTCCTCACTTGTCCAAGACATTGTGATCGAGGATTAATAGATGTTATGGTATACTATTTTCAAATCTATTTTCAAATCTGAAACAAAAAAGAATACAACGTTATCATTATCAGAGTTATTAGCAGTCATATGGGTCCCATGTCTATTGAGACACCCTATATATATACGAACGCTACTACTTAATCCCTTATAATTCCGGCGTTGACGTGGTACGCTTGTTGGCTGTGCGGTATGATACTAATTCTAACGTAAAGTCGGGTGGGTTTCGATCCCAGCTTCAAGCGTCCTACGTGTCTAGCCACACTGAAAAGTTGTGATACAACGCAGCGGTCTGTCTGTGGATGACAATATATGTATCTGTATAGAGAGAAAGAAAATTAAGGATTTCCAAAAATTACAATCCATCCTGCTCGACAGACACCTACCGCAAATGCTGGATTAGTGCTGTTTATACATCTAAATTGGTTTTATTTATTCGGTATGGATTACAATGATGACAATTGTCAAAGTTAGAAATTACAGTTATTCCAAGTATGTGTATTAAGTTTTGGAATCGAGCACTCTAGATTCATGTTTATTGGTTCATCAATAAATTAGGGCATTCGTTTATTAAAGCCAAATTTAGAAAAGCCAAAAGAAATCAAATAATCAGTTATACGTAATTCCATTCACTTATTTCGTCTGTTAATTGGGTCAGGGTTAACAAAGACATGTATGTCATCGCTGACTCACTTATCAATTAAGCAGACTCAGTGTATCTATTGTGAGCATCCTATTAGAGTACAAATACAATTATATGTGTCATTTGACACAAGTAAGATTACAAACGCCTAACAATATGACGTGATCAACTAGAAAGCAATGGAACATCTAATCCCTTATTAAACTTTTCTAAGAGTGGCACAAGATCATGAGTATGAAGCTCCTTGTGCAAATCGAATTACCAATGGTCTGCTAGACTAGTTCGTTAGCTATTACACCACTCAAAGCACCCGAGTGAAACATGTAGTCATTTACTAAACTTTGCTTAGTGTGGCATAAGGCCAGTAGTATCAGGCACCCAGTGAGAACCGAACTTACTACCAATGGTTTGCTAGATTAACTTGTTAGCCATTACACCACGCAAAACACCCAAATTAAACCAGTAGATATTTTTTATTAACTTGTGCAAGAAGGTAACAAAAGCAGTCTGTTATCTATTCTAGATACCCCGCTGATTTTGTTTACATGCAGTCATTTAAGTAACTATGACGAGGAATTTATCTATCTTGGTCAAACAACGGGCTGATTTGGTAGCTCCACTTCAAGTTTCACTCTCTTGTATCGCTGCTCTCCTTTCACTGTTTACATCCCTGTATTTTCTCCGAGGCAGTCGATGTCGGTGATCTGCTTCCTTCTTTCGCTGACTTTCCATTGAGGCTGGTTGGCATATTAATTTGGAAGCTTTTTCTTCCTGGCTGCATAAGCAGTCTCTAACAAATCTCATGCATCTGTGATGAATATAAATGATAAAAAACTTGAATAAAATAAAATTAAAACTTTATTACTTCCCTTGCCGGTAGAATTCTCTGAATGATAACACCTTATAGAATAGACGTGTATACCAAGTTTCAAAGGGATATGAAAATTTGTGAGGGACTTACATATTTAAGAAGAGTTCTTTTGATGTTACTTTTGTAGAAATTATCAAATATGTCTGTGTGTGAGAATATGAGCTAAGGACATTATATGCTAGGTACTATCATGTGGCGTCGTGTTCATTTGAACATGAGGTTTGCTGAGGATGAAAAGTCGATGTCTTAGGGGCGAGACAGGTTTTCGAAATTATGCAGAGTTAATCGGATGAGATTATTGGGCCTCTTTCTTATATATTGCTTTAGCAACGTCATCTAGTGGTTATTAGCTGAGGTATCTTTTATCTCTTAGAATATTCGGACAATTGTCTTCGCCTTTAGTGTTATACTCACAACGTTTCGGTCGATATATCCTTCGGCCTTCTTCAAGTGTTTCATGTGGAACTCGAAAGCCTACACAGAACCTCGACATGAAACACCTGAAGAAGACCGAAGGACAAATCAGCCGAAACATTGTGAGTATACCACTAAAGATAAAGACAATAGTCCGAATATTCTAAGAGAGAAAAAATTATCTGATTTCATCTCATGAATTTTGACAAATAATTAGCAGAAATATTTTAGTAGATACGGGTGGTGGCCTTACAAATGCTTGTGTAGAGCCAGTCACACTTTTCATGTGAGCTTTTAACAGAAGAATAGTGCACCAGTGTGTCACACATTCTCTGAAGGATCTGAATTCAGAATCTTTCCTTCTCCAAGACTGGTTGCCCTGCCAAGGCTAGAGAGCCCAGTGTAGCAGAAAGAAACTTGAATTTTTGTTTGGCGCGTAATTTATTTGACCGTTAGAGTCGCCGAACATTTTCACCCAATCAGGATGACTTGTCCGATTCAGCCCGAACCATATTTCCTAGCAGCACCAAAAATTGAAGAAAGCCCGCGAATCTCTCTCTCGCTCAGAAATCATCAAAGGGAACGGACGTCTATTCGTCTGTTCCTGAATAGCAGTAACCGCATCAACCATTATGAGGAGAGCCATCTAGTCTATGGATCCCTTGGGTCTATTCTTCTAGACCAAGGGATTCTAGTTAAAAACAAATTATATGATACACTCTAACAACTTCTTACCTTCTTTCTTTACTACGAGGCTCGCAGCATACCAGCGTAAACCCCTTTACTTCATGCTGCCATTAAAACCTTGATAACGACGTCTTCGTTCTTCTCCGCCACCTTTATTTTCCATCAACATTTAACGAAGGGATAACAATCAACGAAATACCAACGCTACCTACGAAATGCCAATGCAACCAACGAAATACCAACGTAAAACCAACTTAAACCTTAAACCTAAAAACCCAATAATAATGTTATCCCCATCGCTATAAATGGCGACCTTCCGGCTCCTGAGAACACGCAACTACATATAAAAACAAATTAGATATACCACTACAAAATGGAAATATCAAAACACAATATCACCTCCGATACCAGCATGTCTTACAATTCACCCATAGCTTGGAGAGAAGAGATTGCCTTTTGACTTTCGAAGTAAAATACAAATAACCTCGTCCAAGATTTGAACTCGGCTCGCCGTGTCCATTTTCTTTGATGGTGACCATTATTCTATCTGCGCCTCCTGTATATGATGTACTGTACTTAAAAGTGTATTATGGTGATTTAGAAATGCTTCTTTGAAAGTTAGGTCGACAATTCACTGAAAATTTGAGTTATTCTTAATGGTTTGTTTACAAGATGAATTTCTCTCAGAAAGATTTCTTTGTCGAAATTGAATAGCTCACCATTGTAATGAAGAGTTGTTTGTTTGAAGGGAAATTAAATGTTTATCTGACTATAAAAAATACTAATGCAATGTTGGTAGACTTTTTTGAATAGTAAACAAACACACACACACACACACACACACACACACACACACACACACGCACAAACACACTCATACATACACACACGCACATATCTAGATACTATTTTTTCGTCAAATAGAAGATATGACAGAGAAATACAAGCAAGACAGAAATAAAAATATTCGTATTTTATTTTTATGTTGTTTTGCATTACTCGTGTAACTGTTTAAAGTGCACAATTCTTGTGGCCTAATTAACCGGTTGTATTAACAATTACAAAGACTGGCTAAGTAAGGAACGAAAGAAAAGGAATATACTTAATCAGGACAAATTGTTCAATTTCTCTTGGTGTCCCAATTAAACGGCTACATGAAAATTCACTAAGACTGGCATTGTACAGTACAAGGCCAATGAGAGAGAAAATGTTTGATTGGGGCCAAATACAATTTCTCTTGGTGTCCCAATTAACTGACTATATGAAAATTTACTAAGACTAGCACAAGACCAAGTGAGAAAGAAAATACTCAATTGGGCCAAATTATTCACTTTCTCTTGATGTCCCAATTAACCAGCTATATCAACATTTACTAAGACTTAGTATGGTACTTTATACGATACTAGCGTACGTCACCCAGTGACGATCAAACTCTCTGCAGTTGTGATGATCTATACCAGTCTATTAACCATTACTCCATATCGAAACATCACTATTTCACGCCATGTCAGAAAATAAATATACAATGTCGTATTGCCTATAACGGGGTGGTGGCTGATTGTCTGGAGGTCGGGAGAAGTAAACCAACAATAACAAACATTGATCATTTAAACAAAAGACTCTTGGCGTTTTGTTTTCTTAGATGCCACTAGAGAGATGGACATGAGGAGTTTCTGGTCACGTGGGTGTAAATTTCAGAACAGTATCAACTATAAAAAGATACATACCTAATAATTTCTTCATAAAATGTTAGCCATTATAACCTCGTTGCGTGGGGGTGTAGTGCAGGACTACGACATTGTAGCAAACGAGTTCGAACTCCAGCCACGCTATTACGTTCACTTTCAAACTAATACTTTTGAGGAAAGCATGAACACCCATATTTCTTCCTCCCAGCTATGGCTTGAATAGTACCACTACTGTTCTTCTATAAGAATTGCTTTGACATTAAATAACTCCTGAAGGTTAATATGCCATTAAACAAAGAAACCAAAGGTAAAAGAACGGCGGAGATAGAAATGTCTATACTACAACAATATGTCATTATTTGGAGGCAGTTTTGTGGGAAACAGAATATCTACCAACAATTTATTTCAGCTTCCCTCCCAACTTCGAAAAAGAAACTGATAAAAAAAAAAGAACAAACTCTATTTTAGGAAGTGCGCAGTGTAACGGTTTTCGTCTTAGGAAATGGACATGGCGATTGGTGTTCAAGTTCTGGACGAAGCTATTTTTCTTTCACTTAGCGCTTATGCTCATGGGATCCATGTCTTCATCTACATCCCCAGCTATGGTTCTTTAGCTTTGGTATGGCAATCAGTCTAGGAGAAGAGATACTCTGAATTCAAACTTGCACTTCTCCACTGAAAAACCTACCTGGTATTGTATCCTGGCACATGGCTGAGTGGTTGGGGATATACAAAAAAAAAACACTTTTATTTTTTTGTTTGTTTTTAAATTAAAGATGAAAAAAATCACTTTTATAATTTTCTCTTGTTTTGGTAAAATCAAAAGATTCTAAAGGCCTCCCCCCAAAAAACAATAAAAAACATCACATTTTAGGTTGTTTTATAATGCTCATTGTTCTTTTGGGGAAAAAACTGTCTCCAAAGTCTACGAGGGTGAGTCAAAAAGTAATGCTTTTTTTTTCTTTAGTACAGGAATAATTACCGATACAAGATGTATAGTACATCAAAAGGAGGCTGGTCCTCAATGGATCACATCCCTACTTCTCAACATAGTCACTGTTTTTTTTTCATTAGTAATGTTCAACCTTCGAATAAGAGCAGGTATCCCTGCCTCCTAAATTTCTGTTAATTGTTCTTTGAGCCACTTCATCACTGCAGCTTTCACTTCCCCATCACTTGCATAATGTTTGTCCCTTAAACCCTCTTTGATGAGACCGAAGAGATGATAATCTGAAGGTGCTAAATCTGGTGAGTATGGAGGATGCGATAAAGTTGTTCACCCGAATGAAGCGATTGCTTCCCTTGTCCTGATGCTTGTGTGCAATTGAGCTTTGTCATGCAGAAGAAGGACATTATCGATTGGCAAGGTTTAGTGGCAAACGTTATGCCAGCGACGAGGAAATGAAAGCGGCAGTGATGAAGTGGCTCAAAGATCAGACAACAGAATTTTAAGAGGCAGGGATACATACTCTCATTCGTTGTTATTGAGAGACACGGTGACTATGTTAAGAAGTAGAGATGTGATCCACTGAGGACCAGCTTCATTTTGGTGTTTGATACATATTCCTGTGTCGGTAATTACTCCCGTACTAAAGAAAAAGGCATTACTTTTTGACTCACCCTATTATATTTAAAAAAAAAAGTAACCGTTTTATTTTGTTTTATTATGTCGTCTGTACCTTTGATTTCATTTAGATTAAAAAGGTGTTTCTACATTATACACGAAAATATATGACGTCATAACTTATTGTGAATAATTCTAAACTAGTATCCTCGGTACAGACAATAAAGGCGTTTGAGAATTTTAAAAAAATCTAAAAAATCAATTCAATAGCATTATAATTTCTATTTGCGATATTTAAATTGAGAAATAATCAAGATTTTCATTACAACTACTCATTAGCTTTGCTCAGTCTGGCATACAGGTCTCAGATTACTTACAGTCCCTAGGTCAAAATAATCTGCCATCTCAGAACTGAACAGGCTCATCGTTTCTTAAATTCGGTGGTGCTTGACCCTAAATTTCCACCACCCCCTCTTTTCTTATTCATTAGGCTTTGCTTAGAATGGCAAATAGGCCCCTACTTGCTCATGGTACCTACTGTTCATAAATTTTCACTCATCTAAGTACTGAGCAGGTTCAACGCTGCTTGACTTTGGTGATCTGGTGGGAACCGATACTTGCAGCATGTTCTGACCAAAAAGCCCACCACCCTTTCTTCCTCAAAACCAATTCAGCTGCTATCAAATTTTCTATTTCGGCGTCTGAATTCAACGCTAACAGTAACACTATACTACCAATTCTACGCATATAATTATCCTAAACACCTGATTGGGCAAATTCATCCAAATTCAATATTTCACCACACACATACACACACACACACACACACACACACACACACAAACCAACATCAAACATTGCCATTTAAACTAGCCCCTTCCTTTTGTCTGTGAAACTACGAACAGTAGTTCGTCGTGGCTCATCCAGTAAAATGTTGGTCGCTAAATCCAACAATGTGGTGGTTGGGTGTGTAGACTTTGGAATAGTTGTTTGGTTACCATCTTCTTTTAACCCTGTTATTTTCATACTTGTAAAATCTGCAATATATAAGTAGTTTGAATGTTTTATTAGAATTAGTATTATAACAGATTAGTATTGTCGTTAGTCTTGTCGAAATATTGATTCTCTTATGCCAATTATTAGTTCTTGTAGCCCTGAAACAGATATAAAGATTTTAGGTAAGTCTCTCGAACCCTTAATTTTAACTTGTAATGTTTAACCATCTCGGTGAGGCAGATTTTTCGAGTACACTAATGTACTGACTATGAGACAGGTAGGGAGAGTGTGCAACTATCAAGGGAATAGGAATAAAACAAAATACTGAGCTGGATTTTTACTTTGACTAATAGCATTGCAGTCAGCAACGCTACAGATTTTTTTTCGGCAGGAGCCTCCTAAGGATATTGACGTTGTTTAAGTCGATTACGTTCTGGTCGATATATGAGCGCCTCGTGTAATGTTTGGTTTAGTTTGGTATGATTTGATTTGCTCTGGTTTATTTTTTTTTCGCGGTATTTGTCCTCAGTCCAACCAACTGAACGAGTGTGGCACAAGGCCTTTTTAAGGTGGGACCGGGCACAGGGCCGTAGCCCAGACGCGCCCGGTGGCTCCAAAAATACTTCAGGGCCCGTCGGCATTCCCCTAAAAAGAGGCGCCTGAGGCGCCAGGCGATAAACCTAACCCCTCCAAGGAGGGTTAAAGCCTGGGAAGACGACCACCCTGAGGCTCGATGTATATCCAGAGACGAGATACACCCGACCAGATCCGTGCCGTTGATACCACGGCCGGACGAAGTGTGTCCCATCAACTGGATTCAGTTGATTGAAATCAATTTGTTTAACAGCATATCAACTCCTTATAGAATATTTAATGCTTAAATTTGATTGTTATCATAACTATATTTTCAATATTCCATTATATTCATCTTAAATATCACTTCTTTTTTTCATTTGTCAATAATCATTTGTTCGCGCACATTTACATATCAAGTATTCCTATATAATGCAAATAATTTGTACTCAGTTATGTGGTTTTAAGTGTTCCTATCTAATACAAATAATTTATACACAATAATATGATTTCAAGTAACTAGTTATCTTAGTAAACAATTATAGCTTCACCTACAATGTTTCTATGACATCACATTTTTAGTATAAAATCAAAAAGAAATAAAATGAAAATACAGTAAATGATTTTTTCAAAAATATATCTATATATTATTCTTCTAAATTACTTTTAGAGGAAGACATACAATCAACGTAATTTTAAAAGCATATACATAAAGCTAATAATTCAATACATTCAATTACTTACGGGGCACAAAAAGGTTCATCGAGTAGTGGGGAATTGTTGTTGAGAAATTCTGAGGTTTGTATCAGACTCCTTTTTCTTCTTACTCAATTCACTTATTATCTTCTTTTTGTTTGTCGAAGCTGTAAAGGAATTAAGGACGGGGAGGGAAAAAGTCAGGAACACCTTTAGGCTTAATTTATATTTCTAGGGTTTACCTCTACTTCGTAGAGTGGAATGTTTTCCTGAACCAGCATATATATCCGAGCTCGCGAGTCAAGGCGTTTGAAAAATATCATGGAATCATTTCTGGCAAATTGTAAGTTTGAGGGTCCACCATGTGTCTCTGTGTTAAGTGGGTACGTTCAGCAGAGGTATCTACTTGCAAGAAACGCAACTTGTTGCTCAGCCCTCGGCCCTTAGCAAGAATGTGCTTTCCCACGAGCAGCCGAGGGAAAAAGGTTCTTCCGTTTCAGTTGAAGTGGTAAAAGCTTCTGAGAAAGAGTTTTCTCTTTGACGCCAGGAAGGCCCTCTTTCTTGGCATGCACAAATTTCGCTTCCAGTCAAAGCCCCCCACTCCACCCGGGAAACTGTTTATTTTTTTTCATGTTATTGTCTTTTTTTCATTTCTTATTCAATCCCTATATACTTATATAGAATAACCTGACATACTTACATAGATTAACCCTTTAAGATAATAACTTATTTTCTTCTAAAACAATATTCTAAACTATATTCATATTTTTCGTTTGAGTTTCAATCCTGTAGAGTTTGGTTATAAATAGTACCAAATAATATCCATTTTGAGTCTAGAAATAATAAAATCCAGGTAAGTTTGCCTTAGGAGAAAATAACTTTTAATTTGTAGCAGAAAGAACTTCGTATTTTTGTTTGGCACGTTAATTAATTTGACCGTTAGGGTCGACACATATTTTCACTCAATCAGGATGACTTATCCTATTCAGCCCGGACCGTTTTTCTGGGCAGCTCCAAATTGGGGAAAAGCCGGCAAGCACTTTCTTCCTCAGAACTATTCGAAAAGGACAGACGTCTTACTGTCCGCTTTTCTTTTAGCAGCAGCACCACGAAACCACGAGGAAAGCCATCTAATTTATGGACCTCCCTAGTCTATCCTTTTAGACTAAGGGTTCCCAGTTGATTATGAATTAGATGAATTCAATCCGCCTCATACAGGAACAACTTTAAGTCGCCTTCAACTTTAGCTATGTCGACTGCGATGCAAAATTTCGCTCAGACATCCAGCCACTTCATCCCTGGGCAACATTTTCTGGAGACATTCACGCTTCTCTTCCCAAACGACCAGGACCACGTATTCATGGGTGACTACATCATTCCTGTCCTTAACCAGCAAACACGACCTTTGTTACACCTATGGCGACCATACGTCACTCACACATTCAACAATGCCTTAACCTAACGATGCACATTTCGCTCAGGCATTTAGCTGCTGAAATGCCTTCTTAACTCTATAATAACTGAATTTCCCTCCTTCCTTCCTTCCTTCCTTCCTTCCTACGAGACTTGCAGCATAAACGTAAACCCTTTGTTTCACGCTGCCATTAAAACCATCATAAAAACTTTACTGCATCGTCTTCTCTCTCCTTTATTTTCCAACAACATTTAGCGAGGATATAACAACATAACAACACGCGTAACAATATTTCTTCGCTAAAAATTTTACAGAGATTAGTTAGAGTGTATTTATTTATGGGTGATACTTGTATAACGTGGTTGTAGGTGATACTTGTATGACTACTATAGTCTTTGGAAATTTTCAGATGTATTTTTTGCCTTCAAATTAGTGGCTTTGTGCATTCTCTTTTCTGTAAAGATTTGCTCAGGCAATAAAATTTGTTGAATTGTTCACATTATTTCTATATTCATTTCTGAGAGGTAACTACATTTCTCCGACTAACATTCTCCCACAACATACGTATTACAATTTTCAATGTTTGTAGAAAATTAAATATTTTTATCGTCCAAGTAATATTTTATGGAGACTTCATGGAATAGAATAGAGTTTATTAACTCAAAAAATTATTTCCACATTTTTTTCTTACATAATAACTTTTTCATAAAGAAATTCATTCATCTCTTATAAATTTGCATAAATTTACATAATCTATACATGTGTATCTAGCGTCTATCATCCAGAATAAAACAGTCTAGATTTCTAATACACAAGATACTTCTGTATGTTTTATTTACTTTTAACTTGTATTATATTTATTAGCAAGCAGCGTTTATCGAAGTAATGAAGACATGTGATTTACCGGGGGATTTTTAAAAGCAGGTTTAAATAATTGTGCCACGAATTTGTAATTTGACTTTTTATTTTCCTGCGTAGACAATTTTTGTGGCCAACTTTTATCGTAAAGTGTTGGGATTACATCTCTTCCTTGCCAAATAGTACTTATAATGACTCCGAGTAGCATATAAAAGGCTGCAGCAAAGTCAAACTCTCTCTCTCTCTCTCTCTCTCTCTCTCTCTCTTTGTGGTGCACGCTATCATGCATTGACTTAAGGCTTCACACAACTTGCATTCTATTAAGGACTCCGAACTTATCCCAAAAGACTCTTTAACTACACGATAGGACCTTTCTCGATAATGTAATCTTTCGGTATTTGATATCATCTGTATACATTCTATTAATTTTGCTTAGGGAATGAATATGTTGTTGTTAATTCGTTGTTATTCTACGTTGTTTAGCACCAGGAAATATTAAACCATAATACATTACCTCTGCTACAAGTGTCTAAATTCTGTTTCTTACATTCAAATGATTGTGGTGGTGATTGTGGTGGTGAGTTATGGTACTCAGATACGACAAATATACGAAGATAAACCCTTCAAGTCGTCAATACCATAGCCTATTCAACCATAAAAGTCATTTTAATGTAAGTGTAAAAAGAAAAAAAATTGTAACTTCTTTACTCTGTCCTCTCATTTGCTCATTTAGCCATAGGTTAAAACAAAATAAAACCCTTGTTGTGTCTAAATTTATTTTAAAATTACAAGAACTAAAAGGGATATTCAGTGTTTTGACAGCAACTGTACACATTTCATAACAGATTCTTTTCATTTTTATCAAAAAATATCAAGCTATCTTCAGGTTAGGATATTTAAGTGACTAAGCATAATGACAGCAAGAAATACAGCAAATAGAAGCTTTACAGAAAAGATTGTGTATACAAAAATCTTGTTAAGGAAAGAGAATTTTTATTACAACTTAGTTTTCTCTATCCGTAGGACAAGTATTTGGCTAGTTCAATAAATTTATTCATACAAAGTTTGACAATGATATAAACTCAGGATGTACTGATGGGTTGTTAATCACCCTTCGGTCCTTATTTTAGTCAATCTTCCATTAAGCTGCCGCGGATCAATATCATATCATGATAAAGTTAGCTATGTGTGCTGTGTTATTTAAAAACAAATGACAAAAGATTCTAATAGAGAAGACAGAAAATCAGTTTATCATTATGGTTCATGATTATATTACTCCTGACAAAAATTATGGAATTAGATGACATAGAGAATGTTCACTGATATTTGTATTAAGCCCTAAGTAAACTAATAACAGCTAAGTTGCAAAATATTTTTCTTTAATGACTGAACATTCTGGCTTCAGAAAATATTTCTTAATTTTTTCTTCAATATTTGTTTATTTCATAATATTTTCCTTGGCATGGCTTGGAAAAAATTATAGTATAAATTTAAAAAATCTGATCTAGTTTGTTTAATATATATATATATTAAACAAAGTAGATCATATTATTTAAATTTATATATATATATTGATTTCGTTTCTTTTGTTTAATAGCATATCAACCTTCGTAGGGTACTTAATCCTAAGCCATTCTTGTAGAAAAACAGCAATGATTGGATTTTAACCCATAACTGAGGAGATTAGAGGGTTCATATCTTTTACTAGAGAATTAGTCCGAAAGTGAACGTAATAGCGCCACTGGAGTTCGAACTTGCTTACTTCGTTCGAGGGTGTAGGCCAGCACTTTACCCACTTCGCTACGGAAACTACTCTCTGTTTTGCCAGGCGTAGTATTATATAATCTATTAACATTTAGAATATACACCCCGGCTCAAGTTAAGGAAATATCTTATAGGCAAGTGTATCTTCATGTACCAGTAAAATGTCCAAATTGATATGATAAATAAATGTCCAAATTGATATAATAAATAAAATAGTGTCAAAATGTAGGCTATTATTATACATTAATGTACTTGGATTACTGATATCATCTTTGTATTGCTCTGTCAGCGGGATCTCAAATTAACTGACTGTATCCCTTGCAGAGCGGTAAGACCCACCATGTGAACAAAGGGTTGTCCTGGTTACGAGACTAAACTGCAGTAAAACCCTAGATTTGGTGCTCTGGAGATTGTGGTAACACTTATTCCCTATCATTAATGCAATGTCCAATCTGAGTCGGGTCCCATTTATAGATTAAATGGGTATGTTGGTAAATTATTTGTATTAGATAGGTGTAATGATTATCGTCGTAGGAAATGGACACGGTGACACGAGTTCAAATCCTGGACGAGACTGATTGCATTTCACATAGCACTAATACCCTTGGGAAAGGTGTGAATCCAATTATTCTCCCTCAAACTATGGGTAAATAGTAGGACAGACTGGGTTCTTCAGCCTTGGTGAGGAAACTAGTCTAGGAGAAGGAAAACTCTGAATTGAAACCTGTTAAACTCCGCTTAAAAAAGTGACCTTGCGTCATATCCTGCCTGAGCGGAGGGGTTGGTAAAAAAGGATATAAAAAAAATTGTGAGCAAAAAAACTTTTAAGAAACAACTACATAAAAAATGTAAATATAGACGTACAATGTATCCGATTTTCTAACCTCTTGGCATAAGATAACCTTAGACAGGTTCACGTGTCGTTAGAATCAATCAATCAACACTTGTAACAATCCAAGATTATTCAAGTGAACATGAATTCTGAGGGACAAACACGAATGCTTTCACACGTGTTTGAGATCACCATTGATATTCGATCAAGGTTGCCAACCTGAAAAATTAAAAAAAGAATCAGTCATTACTTTCTGAACCGATGTATGGTTTAGAAGGCTTGCTTGGTAAATATCACTCAATGTAAAGCGCCTATTCTTCCATTTCTTATGCCTAACGCTGGTGAAAGGTTTATGAAAGGAAACAGAGATTAGCCTTTAATAAAACTATTATTATGCTTTTCGTTTTTGCGTTAAATCGAGTATTTTTCTTTTCTTTTCTTTTCTTTTAATTTTATTTTTACGTTACCGGCAATTAAAGACTATTCAGAAAGAGCTTTTAAAGAAATATTGATGAATTGGTATTTGAAAATCAATAATAATAAAAAAAAAATACTGTTGGAACGGCTAGCTACCAATATTTTTATTACACAGTATACTAATGTTCACCTCACGTGAAATTCCACATGTTTCAATGACTGCTTTAGAAACAACGTCTTCGTGAAGTTATTTAAAAATCAGGCCGAATTATTTCAAATATGAAAATCTGGGTTAGACGTTTATTAAACGTAGCAAAGTTTGACACAAGGTTAGAAGTATGGAATACCCAGCGGGACTTAGAATTCGCTAACTGTATCCCCTGCAGTGGTAGTACCTATTAGGGTCCCATCTATGGGTCATATAGATATGTTGGTAAATTATTTGTATCAGATAGGAAAACTTGATAGCATACAATTGTGTGTACCCCCCAAAAAAACAACAGCAACAACAAAAAACATTGAAGAAACAACTACACAAAATGTAAGTAGAGACGTACACTGTACGTGCGGTGAGTATCCTGAGTATGACACTAAATTGCACCTGGTGGTGAGGGTCCCGTTCCAGACCTCTTGGTAGTGTGGAGAAATCTCTTTATTGCTATTGCTCCCAGGTTCACTCTCACCTGGTACCTTTTAGGGTCCGATCGATGGGTGAAATAGATTTGTTTGAAAATAATTTGTAGTTGATAGGAATACTTTATACCATATAACTGTAAATTATTTGTATTAAGAATTGTTACTTGAAACTGTAATTGCTTACTAAGGATTCTTATTATTAGCAAATCGAAACCTTATAATTGTTTGTAAGCAACTGATAATAACTAAATAGAAATAATTGATTGAAATCATATACTTGTATATAGAATATTGGTATTTGATATTTGTCTGAATTTCTGAGATGAAGCTTGATAATTGTTATTTCTTATAATATACAAACTATTGATCTCATGTTTATAGTTATAATCACAACGTTTCGGCCGATACGTCTTTAGGCCTTCTTCATGAGTTTCATGTCGAACTCGGGAGCCCCCACAGAACCTTGAACTGAACCCTTTTTTTATCCACGGGGGTAGACTTTTTCAATTCCGTTAACCACAACCGGGCACAAGTGTTAAGTTATAGTAAGTATTCCGTGTTATTCTTACCTGTTGTTGGGATTGAACCTGCAACCTCCAGATGATTTCACTCAAAAGCACTTTCCAAACAAACGCTTTATCCACTGCGCCATATGTTCTTGCCAGACATCAAGATGAAGTCAATAGTCCGAAGTAATAGTAATTTAAAAAGAATGCTTAAGATTATACAACTGCGTGCAAATTATTCTTATAAGATAGGCATACTTGATATCATGTAACTGTCTGCAAAAAACAAAAAACAAAAAAACAACTCTGAAGAAACAACTGCATCAAAATGTAAGTATAAACAATGTACGCAATTCCTTAACCTCTAGGCATAAAATAACTCTATACGGGTTGACATGCCGTTAAAATCAATCAATCATTAGTTATCGTCTGCGCAGGTATCCTTTTTAGTTATTATTTACTAAGATCAGTGTTATATACAAGCGTGTGGTTGCAATAAAAATAAGACTGACAAGAAGATTTAGTTTGTTTCGTTTATTGAATAAATAGAATAAACAAGCGAATGGAATATCTAGCCGACTGACGGGTGGTTATCTGGTCGGCGGCAAGTGGTTGCTTTGATCTGGTCTGACGGTTTTGTCGGGTGACGCTCTCAGCGACGGTCGACAATTCAACTGCCCGTGTGACCTCCGCTTGCTCTATGTTCCCGAATTAAAACACCGGCTGCAGAAAATACTATTTGTGGAAAAAAAGATTGGTTGAAAAATAGACCTTTTTAATAACTGAGAATTTTCTGGGGATTTTGAATAGACTATGCGCGGAGCCTATACGCAGATGCCATGATTTTCTGTTTGGTACTGGCCGTTGTTGGGTCAACATCCGGTAGATGTTATTTTCTTCAGCAGTGTCGATGTCTGTCGGTCTGTGTTTTTGTGTGTTTTAGTAGTTAGGTGCGTGAAGAGTTAAGTGGGTGAATCAGAAGAGATTTGATGTATTTTACTATAACACTAGCGAAGTTCGGCATACAGACTCCCAGATTGCTTATAGTACCTGCTTCTCCAAAGAAGTCACCTGTTTAAGTAATGAACAAGTTAATCGCTGTTTCACTTCGGTGATTTAACAGGAACGGGTGCTTTCAGGGCAACTTACCCGTAAGTCAGGTTATATATGTAGTTATTTACTAAACCTAGCTTAGTTGTGGCACAAGGTCAGGAATATGAGGTATTTACTTTGAATCGTTCACATTAGTAACAGTCTGCCCAAATACCCTCTCTAGTTGTTACTTACTAAGCTTATTTTAGTTTGGCAAAAGGCCAAAAAATAGGATACACATAGGGAGAATCAAACTCACTCCTAATGGTCTGCTAGCCTGGCTCACGTCAACCACTAAATCACGAGGCACCCGAAATCTTTAATTAGTTGTTTGCTTACTTGCATTGTTTGTTCTACTGTTATATACTGACCCTCGACCGAGCCGTCAATCAAGAGATGCACCTGTGTAAATAAGCGAAGGAACAGCGGAAGCAGGTGGGTAATTAGACAATTATATAACCAGGTGCCACAGACGTCTTGGGTTAGTTGAAGTTGGAGTCAGTTGGAGATAGGATGCCAGCGGAGTGAGAACCAGCTCCAAGACAGAGGGCTTGGGCTCTCAGTGACCCACGGTTGAGCAGCCCAGCCAGAATGCGAAAGAAGTGCTGCTATGGTTAGAAGAACTTGGGGTCAATATGTAGCAGTCTATCCCCGTCTCCAACTCACCTCTCACACACAACCAACATCAACCCTTTCGAGTATAAAGGTATATTTTTATAAAGAAGTGTGTTCGTTCGTTCATTGAAGGTCGTCATTATGTTTGATTATGTTTCGCATATATTTCTATAATGTATATGTATGTGGCTATGATTATGAGTATAAAACACTACGGCCTGTCAACCGTTGTTGGATTATTTTATGCCCAAGTCATTTTTTTCTTTTAAACAATTATATGGTTTGAAGTAAATATCTCTAATGATGATAACCATTTGTTTGCACGCAGTTATATGGTTCCAAGTATTCTTATCTAATGCTAATAATTTGTACTCAATTATTTGGTTTCATTGATTTAAAAAAAACTCTATGATTTTAAGTCGCTAATAATAATAATAATAATCATTTGTAAACGATTATAGCTTCAAGTGCCTATTCTTACAGTGAATACTTTACATAATGTAATACGGTTTCAAGTTTTAGTTTTCAAATATATCCATCTAATTCACCGATGTGACCCTAACAAGTACTTCCACTCCGGCTCAGAGTGGACCTGGGAGTAATAGCAACGAAAATGTGACCTACTCTCGCAAGTACTCCAAAACTGGAGCCTCGCCACAGGATGCAGTTTAGTATTATACCCAGGACATCAAAATTTTCAAGTTAAAGTTCCAAGAAAATTTTCCATGCATGTATTTACCAACCTCTCTGCACGAGCCGGATGTGACAGCAGGTTAATTTTTAAGCGGAGTTTCACAGGTTTCAATTCAGTTTTCCATCACCGGGACCGGTTGCTATACGAAGCTTCAAGAGCACAGTCTGCCCTACAATTTATCCATAGTTAGATTCATACCTTTTCCAAGGATATTAGCATTGTGTGAAATGCAAACAGCCTCGTCCAGGATTTGAACTCGGGTCGCCGTATCCATATCCAACGACCATAACTATTACACCACGGGCACATCTAAAATTTTCAATGTATATTGCTAAATTTTCAATGTATATTGCTAAATTTTCAATGTATATTGCTAAATTTTATCACATAATACGTGAATGCAGCAATTTAGCACAAAAGGAATACTAAACTAGGCACGACTGGGTGGGAAAGGTGATCCAAAGAGAATTGTCCAAGATATTAAAATTTGACCATGCTGACTGATTATATATGCACAAATCAGAATCTGTCACAGAAAATGAGACCCATAAAATTCTCTGAGACTTTGAGATACCCAATATCGGCCACAAGACTAAACCTAGTATAAACAGGAAAAAAACTTGTCATGTATTTTACCGTTCTAGCAGATCACGGAATGAAAATAAAAGAAAACGAAAAGATAAACCAGTACCTGAGAGCTGAAAAAGCTTTGAAATATGAAGATGACAATGATACCAATTGTAGTTGGTGCCCTTGGAACTATTCTCAAGACATGGAAAAGATATTAGGGGAACTGAAGGTCAGAGCAGGAATCGAGACCATCCAAATCTCAGCACTGTTAAAACCAACTAGAATACTTAAAAGACTCCTGAAGACCTAGGAGACTTGATATCACTCATACATCAGTGAAAACTGGCTTGATAAACTCGCATAGAATGAAAATGTGACGTGGTACGTCTTAGATAGTAGACTAATTTATCGGAAGAATTAAATGAGAAAAATCATTAAAGCCGAAAGAGGTAAAATACACTTTCTTTTGAGAGACCAGTGTATTTGCCAAAACGAGTGAAAAAATATATATGAGTACTTTTTCAAACAGAAAAATATTAGAATTTATATAATCAATTGTTCTGAGGTAAATTGTTTTAGCTTGGAGAAAAACGGATGTCATTTCCGCAGAGGAGTTAGAAGGTCAGGGACGAAACCTGCGTTGACCAGAAAAACAAAATTAGCCTGAGAAATTTGAAAATTTCTAAAAGTTGGCAAATTCCGTGACGCAGTGTCAGAGAGAAGTAATCAGCCCCTGAGAGGAATGGGGTTAGGTGAGATTTTGAAGAAGTAGGAGAAACTGATGGTAGTACCTGTTCACTCGGTGTAAGTGAGATAAATTAATCAATCTAGGTTGTGGTCGGAGAAAAGGGATGGAACCAAATTGTCCGTTTTCTAATTAAGGAAGAAACTGATATTATCCGTAGGCGGAAAGCCTTGAGTTTGATATCATCACCACCACCCCGAAAGTGGGAACCAACTTGCATATAAGCTGAGACTTTTGGTCACGTGGTGAGCAGCGATCGGAGATGCATCAGATTGAGAAGATCTTTACTGCCGAGTGGAGAAAGTTGAAAAAGAACAGAGAAAAGTCTAAACCTGACACGATAATTTAAGAAAACCTCCCGGGCCTAAACTTTGTACCAGAATTCTGATAACTGAGAACTTGGTTTGCTGTTAGATTATAATAGTGGACACCCGAGTCACATCACTGACGTAGATGAGGGAATGGCTGAGAAATATAATCAACATAATACACCAAAGTATATAAATCTTCACGTTGAATTGTGTTCCTTTCTTTTATTGAAATCTTTTTTTTTTCGTAACCCGCAGCGGCAACTGGGTGGACGAAACGACTTAGAGCAGTGACTGACCCACCTTCCGGTTCAAAGAACACAGGATACGAATCGGACGACGAATTCCAACTGTTCGGTTAGTGAGCAGAAACGTCCGCGAATGAGGCCGGCCGTGGAGTGAAGTTGGTTGATTTGCTGCAGTTGATTGTGGGGACCAGGATCAACCCCACTGTACCTTTGCGTAGACATTTTGTGTGTAGTAAATTGGTTACATTCGGGTGCCAGTGAGATCGCTCTTAAGAATGATAATTTTGATAATAATAATAATAATAATAATAATAATATCTCGCTGATAAGAGAGCAAATGAGTTGTCATGTGCAATGGTCAGTTAGGTCGTTGCATCAACCACTGAATCACACCAGACGAGTCAAATCTGTGTCTCTTTCAGATAGATTCGTTGTAACCCAAACAGCCGTCAAAAACCCGGGCTTGTCGGCTCATGTACCAACACTACAAGTTTAGCCTGTGTTTTTATAGGATGATTTTAGCTGGAGAAGTTGGTTTATTAGTTGCGAGGGAAAGTTTGTTGTTAGCGAGGATAGGTTGTAACGTATGAGTGTTTACGTTGAGTTGTTTCCTTGCTAAGTGTTGTTAGTCCCCTCGCTAAGTTTGTGAGAAATAAAAGGAGGTTGATGAAGAAGTAAGATGGCGAGAGTCGAAATGGGTTTTTAGAATAAGGTTTTTATTTGCAACATGGAATATTGGGTTTGCTTTTGGTGCTGTAAGACTCGTGGAGAAGTTATGCTTATTGAGACGAAATTGAGTTAGGAGAAGTTGAGAAGGTTGTGATGGCAGCGTGTGTCGTCGGGCGTGTGAGGGATTGTGTTCGTTGGATTTGGACGAAAGACATTGTTGCAGTTGTAGGAATTGAACTTTGGATGTCACCGTGTAGTTTTGTGTGTCTGGTATTTGGGGAGAGTATGCGTTATCTCCATTAAGGTGGACCAGAGGTGAATTGAGAGCTAGCGTGTCGAGAGCGGGATTACGCTCAGATCAACATAGCCAATTTTGGGGTGACATAAAGTTGTGCCTGTGCGAGGCATGTTGAATGCATCTAATTTATATTCAACTGGGATTCCTTGTAAGGAAATCCATAAATTAGATGGGTTCCCTCGTGTATCCATGTTGTTGCTGCTGCTGCTATTTTAAAGCCGCAGTGAGATGTCTGCACTGGACGGCATTGTCCAGCTAAAAAGCATCGCTATTGAAGAACGGCCAATGGGACGTCTGCACTGGTCGGCGTTCTCCAGCCAAAAAAGAGTGAGTTTGGCAGCTTACAAGATTTGGTGGGCGGAAATGAAGGTCCGGGCTGAATAGGATAAGTCATCCTGATTGGGTGAAATTAAGTGTTGAATTAAATTGTGTGCCAAACCAAAATACGAAATTTTTCCCCTTCTCTACACAAGTATCAAATTAATTATTCGTTGAGAGAGAGAGAGAGAGAGAGAGAGAGAGAGAGAGAGAGAGAGAGAGAGAGAGAGAGAGAAAAGATAAAATGAATATAGTAACATATTCGTTTATGTTAGGTGACCAATGACGTATATGTCACGGTTGACATTATTGCTATATCATTTCTTCTTCTTCTTCTTCTTCTTCTTCTTCTTCTTCTTCTTATTATTATTATTATTATTATTATTATTATTATTATTATTAATGAAAGCATAACATTCGAACGCAGGAAGGAATAAACAAAATAATGTTATAATCTGAGAACTGAGCAAATTGTGAAACATGAAAGTCAGAATTGTGCCTGTATTAGTTGGCATACTTGAAATTGCACACTAAACATAACGTTTATCGTCGTAAGAAATCGAATCGGTGATCTGAGTTAAAATCCTGGACGAGGCTGTTAGAGTTTCACTTTTCACTTTTTGTCCCCTCCAATTATAGAATAATAGTAGGACAGACTAGGTTCTTTAGTCTTGGTTAGACAACCAGTTCAGAAGGAAAACTTTGAATTCAGACCAGGTTAACTCTATTTAAAAACTGATCTTTTGTTAAATCCTGCTCGTGGCGGAGGCGTTGGTTAAATGTATACTTGAAGCCGTGCTGAAAACATTTTAATAGATATTTTTTTACAGATTTACCTCACCCTAAGCAAAGCCCAAAGAGTTTGTGGAACTTCCACCCTAGTTTGCCAAATAATGTTTGTTAAAGACCAACAGATGACATACTCAAGGCAGGAGTCTCTTTTACTTTCAGCATGCTTTGAAATAAGACGTGTCTCGTTCCTCTTGGAGAGACGTTTCATTTCTGTTGTAATTTGTCTGGTCTAAACTGTTCGAGCTTGAATACGAACCACTTTATCTAACTCATGCGCCGACATAATCCCGGACAAGATTGCTAATTGGTTAAATTAGATTGTTTCTTTTTTTTTATCCATTTCAACTCGTATAAGTTGAGAAAACGTCCACAATTTGGAAGGAATATACTAATGGTATGTAAATCTCACTGTGAACTAAGTTGTGATTTTTGCACACAAGAATAAATATAATTGGTCATTATATTTTAATGACCAAGCAAAAAAAATTTTATTGCTTAGCTAGGAAATTTCCTCTTACTGTATTTACCGGATATCGCACCTTCGGATTACCGTTTCTTCCGGTCTTTTGAGAATTCTCTTAATGAAATAAATAAATAAATAAATAAATAATAATAATAATAATAATAATGATTCCCTAGAAAATTGCAGAAAGCACGTAGAATAGTAATTTGATGATAAAGCTAAAAAGTTATGTGAGAATGAAATTAGGAAGTTGTCAGAAGATGGTGAAACAAAACGGTGAATATGTTTTTAATTAGCTTGATACACATGCCTTATCTTGCTTATAGTTCAACCTGTTTCTTAGAGGTTACCCGCATAATTACAACAAAGACTCATCGTTGCTTAACTTCGGCGATCGAGCGGTAATTGGTGCTTTCAGCATGACATAACCCGTAAGTAATGTTTTTCAATAAAGTTAACGTCAAAAATATAAATAAAAATTATCTTTCATTTTAACTTTCATTTAAACCAAACGAACTTTTTGGTCAACTCGATAATTTGATGTGTTGATTGATTGATTGATGAATAGACTTTAATGCCATGCCAACCTGTCTAGGATTATTTTATATCGAGAGGTTAGAGAATCGTGTTCAGTGAAAGTTCATATTTACATTTTTTTGTGTAGTTGTTTCTTAAGAGTTTTTTTATGCTTACGGTTCCCTCGAATATGAATAATTTTTTGACAGGTCTATTTGACTCATAGAAGGGACACTAACAGGTACTACCACTTCGGTTTAGAGTGGACCTAGGAGTAATGGCAATGAGAGGGTACTTCACAGATTTCCAGAACTGGAACTTCACCACCAGATGCAGTTTCCTGTCATACCAAGACACCACCTTTTTGGAGAAGGAGAGAAGATAACGTTGAAGATATGAATAAAAAATTATCTTTTTTTTTTTTGGTTTAATCAAAATCAAACTTTTTTGGCCAACCAAATAATTTAAAGAGAAAGCACTTTCTTTTTTAATAAATGGCAGTTAAAACAAATACAACATATTTAGAGCAAAAAAAAAGAAGATGCCCAGAGACTAGTTCGAATTTGTAACCCCATCGTACAATGAACACTTTGAAAGTAATGCCTCTTATTTATTTTAACGGAAAATAAGTTACGGTTAGAACAATAACACCATTGGATTGAGCAAGTTTTCAGCAACAAAATACTATTTTTCTACATAGTCACTATCATTGGCAATGCATTTCTACCGGCCACCTTGATTCGAAAAAATCGGCTCTCGTGGAGGCGACCTATTTTTTCGCAGCAACGTTATCCCTCTTTCATCGAGCACATTCGTGTGGATAAACTGATCGAGGCGTTCTTCATTTTATGAATTGGCAGCTGTTAAACATTGTTTATTGCTCATATTACAGTTACTATAACTGTTTCATCGATACCCGGCGCCGAACTGTGCTCACATCTACTATTTCAACTACGTAAGCGTTTTCTAAGCGTCAACGAATGCCAACGGGTGCAATTTTCTCCGCTAGGACACAACTCTGTTTGAATGTCAGACGTCATTTTGCCAGAATGTCGTTCTGTAATAAGGTGTATATATATATATATATACGAGGATCATTAAATAAGTTTCCAGACTGTTTTCGTATGGGCACTTTTATTATAGTACACACATAAAACTCTAGTCCCCTTCGAAGTAATTTCCTTCGGCTGCAATGCACTTATTCTATCGTTCCAACAACTTCTGGAAGGCCCCATGGAAGTCCTCTTGTGTGAGCGTGTCAATGACCTTCGTCACAGCCTCTTTCATCTCTTCAATTGTCTCATAACGACAGCCTCTGAGCTTAGGGAATAACCAAAAGTCACTGGTAGCAAGGTCTGGACTATAGGGAGGCTGAGGAACTGTCTTGATGCTCATCTTGGTCAAATAGTCTGTGACAAGGATGGAGTTGTGGACTGGTGAATGGTCCTGGTGGAAATGCCACTGACCCGATTTGAAGAGTGTTGGCCTCTTCCGACGGAATCTCTTCCTGAACTCCCTTAAAACCTCAACATAGTAACCCTAACCCTAACCCTTTGGCTAATTAACTCTGGTGTATTGACTTCCTTACCCCTACCACACCTCTCATCATCCCTCACAGACTCCCTACCTTCTTTGAATCTCTTATTTCACTCAAAAACTGATGCTCGATTCATGCAAGATGGTCGAAAAGCAGTCTGAAGCATTCCATACGTTTCTGTGGCATTTTTTCCAAGTTTAAAACAGAATTTTATTGCATATCGTTCTTCTAAAGTGTCCTCACGTCCAGATTGCATTTTTGAAATTCACCAGCTGTGACAATCAGGCTTTAGTAGGGTGTCTTCCAATTGCTGCTGTAGCTGTTCATTTGAACCTGAAATCATAAAAATTGGTCAGTCATCTCATAAGAGGTATAGCAATAACATACTGAATTTTCAAGAGTTTACGACAATTTTAAATTCCTGTACAAAAAAGTTATTGAATGCACAACGTATATATATGGCATTCCGAGTTCAAATCCTGGACGAAACTGTTTACATTTCACATACTGTTAATGCACTTGGGAAAAGTATAAATCCTACTATTCTCCTTGCAGCTATGGATAAATAGTTGGGCAGATTTGCTCTTTAACCTAGGTATGGCAACCAGCCTTGGAGAAGGAAAATTCTGAATTAAGTCATGGTAGACCCCGCTTAAAATATAGACCATGTGTCGTATCCTGCTCGTACGGAGTGGTATATATATATATATATATATACAATTGACATATATATCATTATTTTTTAATGATATTATTGTTATACTGACTCTACGATTACGATATTCTTTTTATTTACCACTTTTATTCGCAATAGTTGGTACCCTTTTTAAACTAACGTTGTGTGTGTGTGTGTGTGCGTGTGTGTGTGTTATGGTGGGAAGGTTCATCCTCTACTACCATATCATGAACACTCGCTTCTGACGTTAGGGAATAATATAAAATAGAAGTCATTATTTTCGAAGTCAACCTCATTTAAGAGCTGGATGCAGGCTACTGTTTATCGATGGCGATAGCAGCAAATGGTGATGGCTGTGGGGGAAAGTAGTGTTTTATAGTTGAAATCTTGCACTGTCTAACGACGGTATTGTGCTCCCGATATATTGTATAGTTTCCATAGAAATAAATAGGAGGCTTTACTTTCGGAGCGGGACTCTGTTGAAAAATAAACTTCATTTGGTTTCATTTCATGATAGTATTTTGGTTAGCCGATTAACTTTTCAGCTGACCATCGTTGACGTAATTATTGAATGAAATCGCCTGCTGGAGCACGAAGTTTAGCAAAGCTCGTTTCGCAAATCAATTCGATTGCAGAGCTGTAAGATTTATCATCTCTCGGTGATCAACTTATGTAACCTCTTACCAGATTAAGGTAAATTTCAATGAGATTTACCTTGTGGCTAGTGTAGTTGCGAATTTCCAACTAACACTAGCTGCCGGTGTTCGAACCGTGGTTTTTAAAAAATAAACAGATAAAAAGATAAAATGAAAATAAAGATTTCTAACGCTGATTTCCAAGGCAGACAAGAAAGCAAGACGTGAATGATTTGACGTGACATAATCTTTTTATCCCTTCTGTGCTAGATTAGATTAAGCTCAGAAAATATCTTTCGTGGAATCCTATTTACAATTTATCGCATTTATTCATTTTGCAAATCAAAATAGGGGTGTACCTTTTGAGTCCGGAGCTTCCTCGATACGACGTCGGAAAATACAGTAACTATCGATTCTCTTATATCTAGGGTAAAAACGTGCTCAATATTGGCCATTCTTTTTCTTATCCCTGTACCTGTTCTTTCTTTATTTTTAATATTTCTCTTATCCTTTATCAATTATACAAACCAATTTTGAGATAGAAAATAAAATGTATCACATTACATGAAAAAAAAAAAAGAAGATCTATAATTGAAACTGAGACAGACAGACAGACAGACAGCAGACAGTGACTTATGCCAGAGAGAGCTTGGCTAAAGGATAACGTCTGACCAGCCCCCTCATACTCCAACACTGCTGACCTTGTGCCAGATAAAATATTTATATACGTAGATACCTACCGTAGCGCAATGATTAGCAACATAAGCCGTTGCCAGTAAGTTCGATTATCACTTACACTAAGAATTGGTAACCCCTAAATTGTGGCCTTGTACCAGTTAGGCTGAGTAAATAAGATACGATATCTCACAGTCAATCTACCTTGTTAAAAAATTTTTTTTTGAGTTTTTTTTTTTTTAGTTTTAAAAAAATTGAATGGAAAATTCTGTACAAATACAAAATAACTATTTTGGAAAACAAGACAATTAAAAATATGTTCCTATGTTTTAAGATAAGATGGTAACATGACCCAAAATATTTCCTCCCCGACAACGCGTGATTATTTTCGGTTAGAACAATTGGAATAGGGTATCTTTCTGATTAAATTACATAAAAGTTTGTTCAATAACTGTTAATATATTGTTGGTATTTAAAAAGCTTCAAGCATACAAAAACGGGACTATTTATAGTTTTTCAAATTTTGTATTGCAATATGAAATTTGGTAAAAAAAACCCCAGATTTTTGTGCGTTGCCAATGTTGCTGGCACGAATTACCATTTCAACAGAGAAAAAGAAACTCCAGGTGTCTATTTCTTTCCCTCTTCCTTCTTTTTGCATAAAAAATATTGGCTGTGTAAAGGGTCCTCCCTCCACTCACCTCCCCCATACCGCTTTTTCCTTCAACAGAATTTCCCTGTTTTTGGTCTTCGTAAAACTAAAAAGTCAGTGCTTGTATCGCTATGACTACTACGGTAGAATAGAAGCTGGCAGTCAGGGGAAAAAAGATGTGGTCTGATGTGGCGTGGTAACGGTGTGGATGGTGATGCGATGGTGACTGGCCTAGCCAAGCCATCCCTACTCCCAGAAACATCGCTACAGTAGCAAGTCGAATAGACCTTGGCCGAGCACAAGTGAAAAGCTTGCTCTCTCTGCACAGTGTAAGTGTGTTGAAATGAGTAGGGATGAAGAGACGGGCTCACCACTGCTACCATCTGTGAGAAATGGTAGTACTACCAACCAATATAGTAGTTGTTACTGTTTAGTTCAGTTTGTAATAGTAGCCGTTTTCCTCTTCCATCACCACAGGAACTCTTTACTAATTATTAACTTGTTATGTATCTCGTTTTTTTAAACCAAACCAATGGTTAATTTTTTTTCCTTCTATCATATTTGTTGACTCCAGTGAGTTATTAGCTTTTTTTTTTCTTCTTTTTTTTTCTACTTCTTTTGAGACCTTTCTCAACTTAAAAGAAGAAAAAGCTTTCTTTCTTGTTTTCTCTGTCTTTCAAATTCAGGTCTTGTTTTATTCTTTAATCTTTTTCATCTTCATTGTCCTATACCTTTCTCACCTCTAAATTCATCATATTTCTATCACTTTTTTTTTATTTGAGTGTATGCGCCTAGTCCATCCCAGCTATCACACTCATAGTGAATCTCTGTTTTTAATGTTCCTCCCGCACCCTTTAAAATTTTCTGCACTGTAGGACCCTTCTTTTTACTACTCCCTCCGTGACTCGTCTCTTTAAGAAAATTTCTCCTTTTTTCACACACAATATATATATATATATATATATATATATATATATATATATATATATATATCCCTTCTTCCAAACTACTCTCTTCTTTATTTTATCTATCCCCTACTACTACTGACATACTAAAAAAAATAACGCGCTTCTCTTCTTCCCTCTAATCTTTACTCTTACCGTCACTCCCATCTCCCGCCACTACTACTTCTTTAAATTCCTCTCTTACCATTCCTCCTCCTCCTCCTCCTTCTCTCTTCGTCTTCTGCCTCTGTTACCTCCGGCCTGCTCTAACTGTAACCACTACAGCCTCCTACCACGTCTTTAGTTGTACCTCTCACTACTCCCACTACCTACAACTGGGACCAGAGTATGGCTGCTACGTCCTCCGTGCTGCGACTAGCAGCATACAAGTAAGTCCATCTTCGTACTGGCTCTCCGATAAACAATAATAACAAAAAAGATAAAAAGGAAAACAAGCCAAAACTCCGAAATATCTCACCTTGTTAAGACTGTTCGCCAACCGTTCCGTTTTTGTATTACTGTTTGTTTATTTTTGTAGTTTAATACGAAAGAAAGGGTGTGAATGTATCTTATCCATCTGTATGTGTGTATGTTAAAAGTGATGTGTGTATTTAAAAAAAGAAAGGAAGAAAGAGTTTCTCTGGTATTAAAAAAAAGAAAACGAAAAAAAGGGATGAGATAGATGGATTGGTCACAAAATGAGGGGTCATTGTGGAACTATTTGTAAGGTTTACAGTGAACCCCCATTTTGTGACCCCATCCTTCCTGTAGTGTATAAATATGCAGTGAAGAATAAGTGTCTAATAGCACCGGTTTGTGAGGAATCGCTGTGTGGAAATAGCTAAGAAAGAAAGTGAAATATCTTCTCTTTCTTTTAATACATGACCTGTATGTACCTACCTTTTTTAGGTATGTATGTCAAATAACTACATGTGTATGTATACCCTCCGTTTCTTATTTTTGTTATTTGTTTTTGTGAGTGTGGGGGGTGATGGTATTGTAGTACAAAAGACATCTTCATCTCGGTCTGTCCGTTTTCTCATAAATTCCGTCACCTCGAAGAACTGCAAAATTCTACTTGTAAATCTTGACTGACGATGCTATATAACCTTTGCTTGTTTGTATCTACTCTTATTGTTTGAAAAATACAACTGCTACTAATTACTACTAAACATCGTAGACAACAGTTTTAAGTTGTTGCTACAAGATTCTTCTTCTTCCCAGACGAGAAAAAAACAACTTTTATATGTAGTTGTATAAGGTTGCTCCATGTTACTTACTTTGTGTACATTAAATGCCTACTCTAGGACAACTGTACTAGTAAATATAAAGAAAGATGCATTTGTTGGTGCAATTCAATTAGAATTCTTTCTTTCTTATGCTGATGCAATTACTAAAGTCGTAACTACCGTACATAAAATGTAATTACTAAAAGCATGCAGTACTATACTACTGTAAATTAGTAGTTGCATTGCGTTTTACTGTTAGAATTACTGAAGGTGCCGACTTGTAGCTTTGGTATGGAATCATTTGAGCATTATGTTATTAGTACTTCGTATGTTGCTTTTAGCTGGCAACTTTAGTTAATATACTTTTAAAAATATGTTCAGTCCGGCTTTAGTGACAAAAAAATCTTATTTAAACTTCCAGTTTATAAATATAATATTGAGATTCCATATTTCATACAAAAAGATTGATGCTTCGACCAGTCTCACTAGTAGAGAGGTAATTTACTCAGCTTTTTTGCTTAGATGTAGCACAAGGCCGCATGAATTGGGCACCCAATGAGAATCGAACTCACTCGTGTAGGTTTGCTAGTCTACCTTGCTAACCATTGCACCACCACTAGTAGAGAGGCTCTCTGTTATAAGTAAAGACAACACAACGGACAGTACAAGTCATGTTTTTATTTTTCAAGCTGTCCCGTGGGTTGGTGATAAATGTCTGGTCATTTCTGACAGTGACATGCCACTGGACTGGGACTTAATGTCACACCATTATTTGTACATAAATGACAGCCCCTTTCTCTCTCGCTCTCTCTCTCTCTACACACACATTTTGAAATCTAGTGGGATTATTATCATTATTACTATTACTACTACAACAAAAACAACAACTTAACAGTACTGAGTATTTTATTGCTATTATATTTTTATTGTTAGCTGAAGAATAAAGTTAAAAATCTTTTTTTTTTTTTTTTTTTGACACTCCTTCTTGGCCCTTAAAAATGAATAGTCCACAATTATTTCTTTTACTCATAGCTCATTATTCTTTAAAAAGTAAATATTTGCTTTCAATTTTAAAATTAAAAACACAATCACTGCTCTGTAAATATCTTTTAAAAAAACTGCCTACGATGTTGACATTGCTACAATGTACATAACTAAAATTATACAAGTAGAGTACTTCGTTTACCTATTTCAAAAGACATTTTTAACTGCTTAAAAATAAAAAAAATGGATAAATTTATATTTAAAAATATTATGTTTAATACATCTTTAAATTTCATGAACAAAAACAAAAAGTTCTGTGAAAGGATATCTTTTGTTTGTCGACAGATTATTTTCGGAGAAATGCTTTAAAAATACATTGGCATGTTAAGATGCTGAAAGTGAAAACACTCGGATATATTAATGGGATTTTTACCTGTCACATGTTGACATTAGTGCAAGCAAGAAACAACTTTCGATTTTTTTTCTTTTTGCTGTTTGTTTTTAATTTTATTTTTGTTTATTCTTGACATTTTCTGTCCAAATTAGACTCTCCCCAGCCAACCCACGAGAGAGAGAGAGAGAGAGAGAGAAGAAAAAAGTAAGCGCACGTGCCAGGCTTAATTGATTTTTTCCACGATGTATTTATTGTAGAATTTTTTTCTCTTTTTCAAGATGTATTCTAGAAGTGTGTGTGTGTGTAATATATAAGGTACTAGTTGAAGCTGAAAACACCCACCTACTGGGCGAGTATTCCCTACTAGTTTACATTACGTTTCGTTTCATGGGGTTTAAGCGAAAATATATTAGAAAAACAATACAATTCTCTTTAAGTAAAAGGTATTAGTTATTTACTACACTTTGTGAAACAAGGCCGGATGTATGGGGGCACTTCGTGAGGCTCGAACTCACTAGTGATAGTTTGTTTGTCTGGCTTGCTAACCATTACACGACACGAGATGCCCTTTTATTTACTAAGCTTAGCCTAGTTGTTGCATAAGACCAGAAGTATGAGCACTCAGTGAGAATCGAACTCCTAACAATGGTTTGCTAATCTATAAAGCTTTTATTAAAAACAGCATAAAAAGTATGTCCATTTTTATTGTTAAACGTGAATGTTTTTTAAATAGTTTCTTTTTTATGTTTTGACATGAATAATAAAATCAAAACTGAACCCATGAATACTAGTGCAAGCCAAAAATTATTTTGACTGGTTAGCAAAAACAATATGGCTTTACTTAGTTTTTAGTTAAACTTTGTTCAATAAAAATATTGCCCAAGTTTAAGAAAAGAGTAGCTTGATCAAATGGTGCACGAATCATAAATAGATTATTACTATTTATTAACAATATTAGCATAGATTGATGAAAAATAATTCAATTGAATTAAACGCATTATTTTAATTTTTTAATAGAATGGTTCGGTTAATTCGTCAGTAGAGAAAATTAAGATTATTTTTTTAAATTCAAATTCTTGCGCGTAAGATAAGTATAGGCCAAATTTCATTCTTGTCTGAAAAACAAAACAAACTTTGTGACAAATTGACATATATTAATGTTTAAAATGTCAGTAAATAAGAAAAAAAAAATGGAAATTCTGATTGCATAATTTTCTATATTTGGCATCTTCTCTCCTCAATATACTTGAAGTTAAGTTGGTTATTAAAATAAAGGTATGGTATATTAAAAATTAATCATGTATGTGAAAATACAGGACCGCTTAAGAAATAACGAGGAAATTATTTCCATTTTTATATATCTGATCATACTGACTGAGCTTTTAGGTATTTATTTACTAAGCTTAAAGTGGGACACTTGGTGAGGATCGAACTCTGTATAATAGTTATGGTCTTGAATATCTTGTTAATTAGTCCATAAAATAAGTAAGGAGTTCTCTGTTCATGTAAAAAAAAAAAATAATCCTTCCTTTATTTTTTCCTTCCTTTTAGACCATTTTTGATCAATTAAATACTTGTTTACTTTCCTGGGATATGGATATAATGATTTCTTTGAAATACAATGAAATAGAAACAACAGCCAATTCTTAAGGGTTATCTTGTATGATGTAATGGTTCGTGAGTTCAGCTAATAGAAAATTTCTTTTAAGCTCAATTTTCACCTTCTGATCTTATGTCAAATTAAGATTAGTAAACCATTCCAACCAGTTTTTAAGTACGTTAGTCCAATTACCTATCACAAAGATTCGTGTTTATATGAAATATGTAGAAGTTATGAAGACCATATTTTTTTCGTTCCTTTGTGTGATAGGCCTATTATTTCAAATTTTATAAAACTAATTTATAAATAAATAATATTTTCAAAAATTAATCCTTGAACTGGAAAATATAAGACATTATAAGAAATAACGAGGAAATTCTATTTATTTGATTATATTTACTGAGCTGTAGGTATTTATTAATTAGCTTATTTATTTTTTCCTTCAAGTATTGGACACCTAGTGAGGATCTAACTCACTACACAGTATAAAGGGCCACCCAGGATATCCTGTTAATTATCCCATAATGATATACTCTTTTATATATCCAATCATATTTGCAACCATTTTCTTAATTTTAGTTCTACATGTTCAATCCAATATGTTTAAAAATAATAGGTATGACATTTATATATCAAGTTATTTATTGTAAAGTGAACAGGGATTAAAAAAAAATAACCTTAGTCCCATTAAAGCTGTTACATATAGCATATGAAATATACATGCGGATGTAACAACTATTATGGGACTGATATCGTATGTTCTTGTTAGGCATACTTTTCAGTTTCAATAAAAAGGGGCCTTGTTGTTTTCTGACGAAGTCAGAAAACAACAAAGACATACGAATTTCAAATTCGTATGTCTTTTAAAAGCTTACAGTGTTTTTTATGGATTTTGATAGAAATTCATTTGCAGTTTAGTAAAGAAACAAATTAATTTTGCCACGCAATCACCAGAATAGTATAAAATAAAATAAATATTTTCATCTAAATAAATATCATACTAGTATGTAAATGAAATGTAAATATTTTTTCTTCGTGGAAATTAAAGCTGATTTTGAATAAATGGTTGGTTGTTTTTTGTTTTGTTTTTGTTACGACGTATCAACCATTGTAGGTTACTTAAAGCCAAATTCTGTTTATACATACATGTTAAATGTATATCATATGTAAACGAGTAGTTTGTAGGTAACAATTTTAAATGAGCCAGAGCTCATTTGTTTGTAAATAGTTAAATGATTTCAAGTAATGTTATCTAACACTAATTAATAGTTCAATTTGCCACAATTAAATGGTTTTAAGTATAGTAATGATAAAACAATTCTATTTTACTAATAGATGGGACTTGAACAGGTTACCACTCCGGGAGAGAGTAGACTCTGGAGAAATGGCAATGAAGGGAGTACTCTACATTCCCCAAAGGTTCAACACTGGAGCCTCACCATCAGTTGGTTAAGTGTCATATCCAGGACACTTGTTGGAGGGAAGAGTCTTACTCTTCTGCAGAGATGCAGTCGACGTATTTTACAGTCCCAGCCGACTGGGCTTTTTGAATAAATGGAAAACAAGTTATTTGTTATCCTTTAAAATTCCTTTACTTAAAACAAATCTGGCACAAGGTCACATTTTTCCAGCTGCAAATGAAAATCACACAGATTAGCAAGTATGCATGAAAAATGCCTAAGTTTTATTTTTAAATGAATATTTGTCTGTAATTATTAAATAATAAAAAAAAATATTAAAAGACCCAAGAAAATACTAGTCAAATTTAATGATTGGAAAATGTTCCAGCTTTATTTGTAAACTTCTTTTTTTTTTTTTTTTTTTTTTTTTAAATTACTTTTAGTCATTGATTTTTGCCTGGATTTCTCTGAGGATTTCTATGTTCTCTGATTGTTGTAACTATAATACCAAGTGAGATGAGGGGATGTATAACAGATTGCTTGTACATTATTACTAAGTGGACATCATCAAAGTACTGAGCAAGGCTCATCATATCTTTATTTTGTTGATTTAGTGGGAACTGGTGCTTTTAACGAGAATTGACCGTTAAGTTTAAATTAGTGTATAGTTACTGTTCTTTTTGTTTTTCTATTTTGGTTACCTATCAGCTATTAACAGAAAATTAATATCCATCTTTCATAACCAATAGCCTTTAGTGGCTGAAAATGTCAATTGGTAATGTTATTTCAGATGCCACAGGTAGTTTTTAATATCACATTCATTCATTTTGTTATTAACTTCTTGTGACTTTTTTTAGTTCCTAGACATAAGATAGAATTATTTTCAAATTTTATACTTTGGATAATGATAAAAGAAAAAATTTTATCCACTGTTTAAAAAACAAAACTTTCCTATATTAACAAAATAAAACATCTGAAGATACACACACTCAGGTAGTATTATGGTTGTTTAAAATACCCTTTTTTAAAATTTACTTACTGAAGGAACAATTTACACTATTTACAATGAGCACGTTACATGGGAGGATTTTCATATTTGTGATTCCAGCTTCTGTATCAGTTTGTAATCAGTATTTTTTCCTTTACAATTTAATTAAAATTTACGACTACTCGATAGTAAATTTCCATAGTTGTTCTAGTTTTAAGATTTCTTTTCATTTGATGTGTGCCAATAATATGAAAGAGAGTGGGGTAAGGCAGTAAGGTATGTAAATAGCCTCTATTCTTGTACCACACCTGTAGGTGCTTATAATAATTAATTAATTAGTAGTAATTCAAATTTGAATACACGAGTAATGGACATTTCTACATAATGGCTGTTCTGTTGGTTGACCAGTTCCTCTTGTTGCTGTACGGTACTTGTGTATTGACGACTATATTTTATATGAGTATAAGAAAATATGTATGGTGTAAACATTTTTTTCTGATATGTAACACAGAAAATCCAGGGTGATGTTTTATTTCCATTATATTCAAAAGATTTACTTCTTTTTTACGAAATATTTCGTGAAGCGTTCGTTTATTTTGTCTAGCTGTCCAGTTTGGGGTTTTGAGCAAAGAAAGAAAAGTTATTTTATTTCAGTTATTATTTATTATTTTTGTGTTCAAACGTTAAATATAGCTTTAAAAGATAAATCAAAAATGAAAAAAAGCTTTGCACGAAGTTCTAGTATTGTACACAGGCAAAGATCTTTCTTGGTGGTTGTGACACAGGTCCTTGACAGTTGTCTAAATAATTTACGATGTCAAATTTTGATTAGAAAATAAACTCATTCAACAAAGATTAATGACATTTTGAGAGTTTCGGCGGGTAACGTTGCATGTATATAAATTTGATACTTGTACGTACGAGACTACAAGCATTTGTCCAGTGTGTCAATTTTTTTTTTTGTTACCCCACCCACAGTCTATTCTCCCTCTCTCTCTCTCTCTAACATCAAATATAAAATGACACACGTGTGCTATTTGCTACTTTATGTCTCAACTTCTTTGGCATTTTATTTTCTCATGTTTCAATTCTAGTTAAATTCTCGTTAAGCTCAAAATCTTGTTCATACATCTTGAATATTCTGAAATATCTGTCTTGAAACTTAGTTACTGTAAAACTTGTCGAAAAAGCCCAACAATTCCCTTAACTGCGAACGATGGAGACATAACTTTTTTCCCCTGGTCATTGGTAGTCTGCGGTCGGTCATGGCATACTTCTAAATATAGTTATGCATTTACACTCCGTAAAACATGACATCTTGTTTGCGAAGTTTAGAAAAGGATTTTATTCCTTAGTTTTTGTTTGTCTAATTATCGAAAGGTACACATTAAATTAATGTTGATTTTTTTTTCCTTTGAATTAAGATTTGTCGATGTTAATGAGTTCATTTCTCTCTGGTTGCTCCATACTTCTGGCCTTGTGCCACAACTAAGCTAAACAAATGACTAATTATTTACTTTGCTTAGGTTAGTTGTGGCTCAAAGTCAGAAGTATGGAGTACCTCTTGAGAAACGAACTCACAATGGTCTTCCAATCCAGCTTGCTAACCATTACACCACGTGAAGTGCTCAGATTTAAAATGTTCTTACACGACATTGATATATATATATATATATATATATATATATATATATATATATATAATAAACGACATAAGACATTCTACTATAAAAATAGTGATAAACTCTATTTTTATTTCTTCTCTTTTCAGTTGCTTAAAATCTTAGAAATTAGTTACATAAAAATATTGTGACAATTATGAAATGGATAGATGAATAAACTGAACAATACAATAAAAAAAACAAGCAAAAATATTTATTTAGAACAAAATATCATCATGATGTAGCACGAAAAATAAATGCGTACGTTCATATAAGATTTTTCTCCCTTTTTTTTAAATTTTGATCCTGGAAAAAGCAAAAAAGATGTTTCGTTTCAGGTGAAAGGACACTGATTTTTCATGATGAAGAAATGTTATTTGCCCGTCTTTATCGGCATTGTCATGTATGTAGCATCCATTCATTCTCTGGTCCGTATCTGTTTGTATCTCTCCTCATCCCACCATCCATAACTCTATTAATAACATCTGGTGCTTCTTTGGCAACATTTTAAAGACGTCCATCTCTGTGGACTACAGCCAGACACGGCCACACGAAACTATGCTCTGCATCATGCCTTCCAGTTCGCAATTTATTTAACAATCGTATATTTGATGAATAAATGAATAATATTTAGGAAAATATCGCGTGCTATAAAAAGCCACACACACATATATATATAATTAGTAAGAGAGTGGACATTTTGCTAAAGGTACTTTTTTTTTTGTAAAGATGCTACGAAATATTTTGTATACCATAAGGCTCTGTAATATTTCGGGATATGCAAAAGAAAAAAAATTCTTTAGTTTCTCATACACCACTGTTGAAATTAAAACGTAAAATCATCAACTGCTCTTTTCTTGTTAATTTTAAGCTCCCAAATAAACTTATAAATAAAAATAAGACTTAGTATTTCAGTTTAAAAAATTATCTTACATGCAAATCAAATTTCAAGGCATTTCTTGTTACAGAAAAACAAACTTCTTTTAAATGTAATTCTATATATAATTTTCTCTTCTAAACTCGTAACTGACCTACACTACATTTTTTAATGAAATATCAGGATATTGTAGTAAATGTTAAAGGTTAAAAATACACCACTATTACTGGGAAAATAGTATCACAATATACTTTCAATCATTTCTTTTTTTTTTTTTTTTTTTATAGAATTTTTAAAAATTTCTAAATAAAACATAATACTCTGTTTTAAATGCTAAAAATATCCTAACCTCTATTTATTCGATCCATTTTTTTTTTAAATTGTGAAACTGCTGTCAGAAGAAAATGACATTTTTATTATTAATTTCCGGGAAAATGCCAACAATTTATGGCATAAATGTTACTTAGGATCCCAAAATGATATTGTAATGTTCCTCTACCAGTCTTCTCATGACTAAGGTCAGCGTGTTCCCTTGAATGAATGTGTACATATATATGTATATACGTGTATATTCAGGTTAATGTCTGTATATACACTTGTAGTAAAATATCCCCCACTCCTCTTTTTCACCCACCTCCTGTGCATGGATGTGTGTGTGTGTGTGTGTGTTTTCTGTACATTTTTAAAATGTAAATGCTAGCCTAACTCATAGCTTAGCCATATTTTCATTCATACCACTTCGCTGCTGCTACTACTACTACTTCTTCTCAGGGTCAGCTTGTCTAGTGTCATTCATGAAGTGTTGCCATGTGTGTGTCTATCAGTTTTCAATTGTATCGTTGTTTTGTCAAAGTTATTAACCTTTTTTCTATCACATGTATCTGTCTGAAAATAAGTGAGAAGCAGAATTTTTTTTAGTTTCATATTACGAAAAAAATTTTTTTTTCTAAAACATTTTGTAAAACTCATAAAACCTTAGCCAATAAATGAATAAAATAATGCGGAATGTACTTTTAATGGAAAAAAAATATTTGGATTAAATAAAAAAAATGATTTTACTAACATTCAGTAACACACCGTTAATTGTTTAATAACAGTTTTTAGTTATTTTTTGGTGGTCCTCTCTATAATACAGGTCCATGAATGAATATTGGTGCTTCTAGAAAAGAGTGAAAGATTCTAATTAGTATTTCTTAGTTATCTCCGTTATATTGAGAATTTGGACAATTAAAAAAAAAAAATGATGTTTAGCTCTAATACAGACCAGTAGAATTATTTTTTTAGTTGGAAATTTGGCTGGAAATTTTATTTTCTAAAATTAGTATTAAGCCAAAAAGTATTGCTTTAATAAAAATTACGCTATAATGTGCCGTTTATTGATTTCAAACTTGAAAATAAGGAGAATTTTAGTGATCATATTGTGTGTAATGAATGGATTTTCCCGTAATTCCTTCCTCTTTTTAAAGACTACACCTGTGTGATTTTTTTTTTCGAAATGTTAAAAATGGGCTAGATTTTTTTTTTTACTGTTCAAGGTTTATTCAAACTTCAAAATGTTTTAAGATGCATTCCGATAACCATTTTATCACGATTTTTTAAAATTTTATTTATGTTTTTAATAAGAAACATCCGCCCATTAACAATCACTTATATTTTTTTCTTGGTTAGATGGAGATTGTTTCAACGATGTGAATGTTCGCCTACTTTTAATTCACTCTCCAAAATACCACTACAACAACCACTACTACTATCATTACTGTTATCTGTTGTTGTTGTTAGCTAACTTAACTGGCTGCAGACTAACACAGACCAATGGATAGAATGTTTCCCCAACATTTCGACTACCACATATGATGGCATGCTATATTCTCTTTCCCTCCCTCTCTCTGTCTTTCGTGGTTCAACTTCCTTGATTTAAAAACTTTCAACAAAGATAGTTTGTTTTTCTCTTTCCTTTACTTTGGACTCGCATCTGTCTCATTTTATCTATGTAAATGCTCCCCCCTCACTTTTTGTATATACATTATACTGTCAACATTGTTTTTACTACTAAACAATGTTGTGTATGAGAAACCTTATAATGGCTAGAGGACCGTAAATCTTGCTAATAAATATAAGACTTCATTCAATTGCAGTAGTCGTAAATTTGCCAGCTCCCAGACAAGATCTCAAACCAACAGGCTTATGTTAGACCAGCGTTTCACAACCTTTTCTTTTTAGTAGCCCATTTTTGGTGTCAAAAAAATTTCAGGCTCACATAATTTTTTCTTATAGTTACTCAATGCTGGTCTCAAATAAATGAAAAATAAATACGTCTTTTTAACTATTTAAAAAAAAAAAAGAAGTTTTAAATCAATTTAAAAATATAATTTATTATTAGAAAACATTAAAAATTCTTTATTTAATTTCTGAATTATTTATCTTTAAAAATAAAGTAAAGTAGTTTGTGTTTTCATAATTTGACACCAGTGATAAAAAACCCCAACTAAAAACAAAACAAAAAAAAAACAACACAATTTCAAAACCCACCTATTTTCTTTGTGCCAATTTCAAGCCCATTTAAAAAAATTTCTCAGGCCCCTTTTGAGAATCACTATTAGACACCGACACCAATGATGTCTACCTAACTCCTTGAGATTTTTCAACTACTAAAATGGTAACTCTAATGAAGATGTCTCTTCTGTCTAGTTTTAAAATGTTCGTTTTATTGTTTGTGATAATGAATCTCATCAAGCTGATATTCAAACTCTGTGATGTGTTTTTATTTTAAATATTCTAGTTTCCTACATATGTAATAATCATTCAGTGCAAATCTACTGCATACATATAATTGTTTTATTGTTTTTAATTTAACTTATATATTAATTTGTGACTTTAAAGCTCAGATATCAAAGTCAGTGGACCCCAACCTTTTATTGATGACATAAACCCCCAAATATTTTAGAGGCTTACAGAAGAACCTTTAAACTTTATAGAATATATACAGATGTAAACATCTCTTTACTCAGTTTTTATTTTAAAAAAAACCCCAAAAACTATACCATTTCATTAAAGAAAATACAGATTAAAGTTTGTATTTACCCAATTTCATTTGCCACAAGCCTGATGCAACATAAGGTTTAAATTCTGTTTTCCTTTTAGACTAGTTGTGCTAAGGCTAGATAAGCACAATCTGCTCTATTAATTATCTATGGGGAGAAGAGATGGATTTATACCTTTTTGGAAAAAGCATAAATAAAAGGGCATTAGCACAAAAGTGAAATGCTAACAGGTTCATCCAGGATTTGAACATGGGTTGCCATGTTCATTTATTATGATGATAACAGTAATGCCTATTACAGATTGAAGTAAAGTCAGCTGTAAACTGGTTAAGTCCATGGTTAATAAGTTTTTATCTTGTCTGAGTTTGGATTTTTTCTGTGCTCTCTCTTGTTAAATCCTTACCATTAATTTGTAACATTTTGCTTATAGTAGTCAACTGGCCTTGTTTAAATGACTTTGATTGTATATGTATTTACCAACCCCTCCACACAGGCAGGACATGACACAGTCAATTTTTAATCAGTTTAACAGTATTATAAATTGATATACATCTTAATTTTTTGTTTAAAAAACAATGTTGAGTTTAACAGGTTTCAATTGATAGTTTTTCCTTCTCCTAAACTGGTTGCCTAACCAAGGCTGAGGAACCCATTCTGCCTAACTATTTGCCCATAGCTGGAGGGAGAATAATTAGATTCATGTCTTTCTCTCTGGTATTAGTGCTATGTTAAATGCAATGAGCTTTGTCCAGGATTTGATCTCATGTCGCTGTGTCCATTTCCTACGGTGATAACCATTACAACAGAGGTACCTCCATAATTTAGAGTGACTTTGATTGTGTATAGGTAATAAATGCATACAACTCGTCATTGTGTTAGTCATTTTAAATGTTCATTCCCTTGAAGACGGTTCCAACTGGGGAAAAAATATGGCACCTTTTTTTCTTTTTTTTTTTTTTTTTTATTCATTCATTCCATCCAGATGTCAACCAACTCATACAAAGACTTGAATGGATCACTGATAAAATAAGCAGAAGTGTAGCGTCTGTCTTATTCAATTAAACATGTTTAAAAGAGAAAAGGTTACCTAGATATATATAAGTGATAAGTCAAATAGGAATATTACTATTTTGTTGTTTGTTCTCTTCTAGTTTCAACTTTAGATCATTGTGAGGAAAAAAAAAGTTTTGTGGAAAGTTTTTAAAGATTTGAAGAAAAAAATTTTTTCAAGGAGGTGATATGCTATATGAAAAGTGCTGAAAAATGTACTGTGAGTATAGCATATTCATTGATCTATAAAGAATTTTATCTGATGAAAAAAACTTTTTCATTAGACCAATGAATATGCTTTACAAAGAGTACATTTTATATATAAGTTGCATGTTTCATCTGACGATTATATTTTTTCAAATATGTGAAATTTTTTGTAATGAAGCTGACACAGGAGGTGAGATAATTCATTTTAGGTTTTATGCTGCTCTACTGGCCAGTATTTGAGCACTTTCTTGATTAAAGAAAAATATTTTAAAATGTATTTGTTCATTTGCTCCGAATAATTTTTTTTTGTTTTGTTTGAGCATTCTTTTTGTTAAATCCAAATATTAACCTCATTAGAATAGACAAGATGTAAAGTCATGTATTTCATATGGTGATTTTTTTTTTTTTTTCTTTTTCACAAATATGTGAATGAAAGTGACATAACTATTTATTTTAGGTTTTATGCTGCTCTACTGGCCAGTATTTGAGCACTTGATTTAAGAAAAATGTTTTTTAAAATGATTTGTTCATTCACACACACACACACACACACACACACACACACACACATATATATATATATAAAATTTTGATTTATTGTGGAATACTTTGATTTTATGAATTTAATAAGTCAATGTGCATTTTTTATGATCACAGAAATTCCTCAAACCATTTAAATCAATTAATTTGGCTTTCTTTGTTAACTAGTCAAGTTAGTGTTTTAAGCTAATAAGATTCAAGTATTTTGGCCTACTGTGAATATAAATCTAAATCTAATAGGGAAAAATTATTTAAATGCATACTTATCTGCCATTAAGTTTGATAACAAGAAGTCATTTTGTATTTATAGATTTCATGTTATATACATATGTAATGTATATTAAGTTGCAAATTGGACTGGGAAATGCTTTATTCTCCATGTTAATTATTTCTAATGGTATTGCACAAAAAACTCCGGAGGACATGTGGATTTATAACAAATATATAGAAATCTGTATAACATAATATTGAAAATTATTTGCAAATAAAAGGGAAACTAATGCTGAAATTAGCATTTAATATATACCGAGTTTTCTTCCTTGAAAAAATCTGACCATTATAATAGAGGTTAAGTTGTAAATTAGACTGGAAATTGCTTTTTTTCTCAAATCTAAAGTATCTTAAAGGTTTTATGCTTATAAAAGTTTTGCTAAAATGAACTGTAGTTGCTGTATTTCAATAGCAAATGCACATACAAAAATTAGATCATTATGATATAGATTTTTAATTTATCATTATTACCTGATTTAATATCCTATTATTTAGGCTATTGTATGGTCAATTGTGTAAAGTTGAAACTTTGCTATATTGATGTTTGATGTAGACACTGCTGTTTGAGGCTGATCAAAACCTTTTCAAACCAAATGCCTGACAAAGCTGTTCCATATCCAATACAGGTTGCACAAAAGAAACAAATATGTAAGGAGCCTTGTTGTGAGATCCTTGTGGGCCTCCAGAAATCCCTTCTGTTAACCATCAAATGACAAAAGCTGGCTTGGTTCAGACGTGTTCCCAGATCCTCTCAAAAACCCATCCTTCAAAGCACTGTGGAGGGATGATGGAAAGGTGGACAGCAATGCAAGAGCTGGTCTGCAAATATCGAGGACTGAATGGGGATGATCACCCTGGATCTTATCTCAATGGCTGCCAACAGAATAGCCTGGAGAGGAGTGTCTCTCTCTTTGCCCCCTATGTTCTCACTGGTAACTCCCAAATTAAGAGGCTGATAGTGAATATGCTAATGGTCAATTGTTTTGTAATAAACAAGACCTTTTAAAAGCTTGTAAATGAAAGCATATGTCTTTTCTATTGGGTTTTTACATAAATGATAAAGATGAGTTATTCTCTTATCTGGTCTTGTTGATTCTTTTTCTTTTATTCACCAAGTTCATTACTGTTTTATTGTTTTTGAATAATCCACTCATATAAACATGGCATTAGCTTAAGTAAATGAATTATAAACAAAACCTGTTAGTTCGTTACTATGGCTTTTTAAAATTTCAATATGTTACTAGGTGATTTATGAACCTTGTTGGGTTCCTGTTGTAATATATTCAGCATTTGATTGATTAAAAAATGTTCATTCCAAATGCAGCTTCTATAAAATTCCCTTGTAACTTCTATTGCTCATGTAAAAATCTTGCTATGATGTGCCATTTTTGCTGGGCTATATATATATATATATATATATATATATATATAAAGGCGTGCTTAGTACAACAGTCATTTTCATAAGAAATGGAATTGGCAACTCGTTCAAATCCAGTACAAGGCTGTTTGCATTTCACTCTGTGCTAATGCCTTTAGGAAAGTCATAGAGCTATCTTTTCTCCTTCTGGTTATGCATAAGTTAGTCAGATGATCATATAGGTGAGAAATTGACAGTTACCTAGTACCATTAGCTCTGTGTCTACATTATCCTAATTTAGATTTATATGCTCTATCACCAATATTGAGCTCTCTTTATAAATATAACAAACTATGTGTGTATGTGTATATGTATGTGTGTGTATATATATATATATATATATATATATATATATACTATTCAGTAGTATCTTTAGTTAGCAATTGATACTGTCTCATTCCTAATGTGGGTTACCTGCTTCAGTTTACTACTTGCTTTTTGCTTGGTTGGTCAGCCTTTTCCTTTGCTTGGCCCAACAGTAGCTAATTTGAGACAAAAGTAGCTAAGAGAGAGAGAGAGAGAGATATTAGGAGGATAGTAGTAAGAGATATTGTTTCATTACTGTTTGATCATATTTAGCATGTTATTTCATACATTTTTATTTTAGTTTGATACTTTACACTTTCCTATCGTAACAAATATTTTATGTCATGAATTTTGATTAATTATTTTTTTATCTTTATCATATATACTTGTATGTGTATTGTATAAATTAATAATATCATGAAGTCAGATAATCTTAAGTATACATGAAATAAGCTTTGAAGTAAAGATCTGTAAAATAAAAATACTCCTGATACATATTGATACATTAGTATGTATCAACTTTTGATTTATAGTCATAAAATAATTGATTTAAGTTAATTTTTGAAACCAAGAGTTGATTCTTGTTCTTCTCATTATGTTTCGAAACTCAACCTTATGAAGGGGGTGTCCTCGTGGTGTAAAGGTTAAAGCGATGGACTGTGGAATGGTAGTAAGCGAGTTTGTACTCCAGTCGCGCTATTACATTCACTTTCGGACAAATATCCTTGGGAAAAGTATGAACCCCCTTATCCTTCCAGCTATGGGTTAAATAGTACCACTACTGTTCTTCTAGGAGAATGGCTTTGGCATTAAATAACCTACAGAGGTTGATATGCCATTAAACAAAGAAACCTAACCAATCAACCCTATGAAACTATTATGGGAGGAGTCCCCGTGACATTGTAGTGATTAAGTTTAAACTCCTGTCATGCTATTAAATTCACTTTCAGACAAATACCCTTGGGAAAAGTATGAATTCCTTTATTCCCCTAATTGTGGGTTAAATAGCACCACTACTGTTCTTCTACAAGGATGGCTTTGGTATTTAATAATCCATAACAATTGATATGCCATTAAACAAAGAAACTGAAACTGTTTAGCATTTTGAGTGAAAAATTGGATTGTGCAACTCCACAAAAATTTGCTCAAAGGTTCACCCGGTAATAGAGAGCAAAGGATAATTCAAGCTGTGTCTAAATAATTACAAGATTGAAGCTGCATCTTCCAAAACCAAAACAAACTACAAATGAAGCATACATTTTCCCCGAAATGCTCTGATTGGCATTGAATATATAAACACTCTATTGGTTAGAGCAATTCTGAAACTTTTCTTTTGACATAATATGAACCTGTTCTATTGTATTTCATTTAATATTTTCAGTGTCCTTATATTTTACATGTAACATGAAGTTTCAGTTTAGAGGGAATCTCCCTGGTATCATGGCTAATGTGTTGGACTGCAGCATTATCGTAAGTGAGTTCAAACTCCAAACATACTATTACGTTCACTTTCGGACTAATACAGTTTGGGAAAGGTATGAATCCCCTTATACCATTGTTGCCCATCTACAGTTGTTGGTGTACAATCTCTTCTATACTTGAAGAGTTATTTTCATTTTCATTCCAAAAGTTCATTGAACTCATTTTTTTTCTTATGATTGTTGCTTTTATTGTTGATACGTTTTGGTGATTCATTTTTGTCAGAAACATAGTCAATTACTAAGCTTAGCATAGATTGGCTTTGTAGGTAGTGTTTGCCAATGGCCCAGGAGACCGGGGTTCAATCCCAAGTCGAGTCACACCAAAGACTCAAAAAATGGTACTTGATACCTCCTTGCTTAACACTCAGCATTATAAGGTGTGTATTAAGGGTAAAGTGGAGCAATCCAGGGAATGGAGTAGCGCACTCCTCCTACACATCGGTGTAGTAGCTAATTAAAAGGGGGCCTTCAGGGCACCTTTGACTACAGTTGCCAACTTTATTTTTACTTATGGGTGTCTTGGGTATGGCACTAGGCTGCATCTGATGATGAGATTTCAGATCTGGGGACTGAGAAGTACCCCTTCATTATCATTTCTCCTAGGTCTGCTCTACCCTATCAAATAGATCTGTTTAAAAATTATCTATATTTGATAGGACAGTGTATAAAAGGTCATCCGGTAAGAATCAAACTCATTACAAATAACCCGTTAGTCAATCTCAATTTCATCAGTGTAGGTGACCCAATTTACTAAGCTTTATTTAGTCTGGCACGTAGGTTTCAGATTGTACTTGCTGTTATGAAGTGGTTAATGAACAGATGTAACTTTTGTGATTTAGCAAGCATGACTTAAAATGCAAGTCAGAAACATTGTCAGGAAATAAAAATACAGATTGGAGCAAATGTAATATGACATCCATTAATTAATCTCTTGAGATTCCAAATCTACCAGCCTGGTCAGTTGGATCTGTAGAATACACATACTGCATCTCTACAAAGGGGTAAGACCTCCCCCGAAATGAGTGTCTTGGATATGATATTAAACAATCTGATGGTGAAGCTCCATTAATGCTGGAATTTTGGGGAATGTAGAGTACTCCTTCATTGCCATTGCCCCCAGGTCTACTCTAGCATGGAGTGGTAGCACCTGATGGGGTCCTATCTATGGGTCAAATAGAACTGTTTGACACTTAAACTGAGTGTAAACAAATGACTTATAAATTGTTTGAAATAGAACTGTTTGATCATTTAACTGTGTGTAAACAAATGACTGGTGTTTAATTGAATTGTTGGTGATATGTAGCAATACTTGGAACCATTTTGCTTTGTTGACTTAAGTTTACAAATCATATAGATATATATCATATATATCTAATATATATGTATAAACCGGATTTGTCATTAAATAATCTACAACAGTTGATATACCATAAAACCAAACCAACCCATGTAAATGTGTTCCAGGATCTTAGCAATAACCTGAGCAAGGTTGTATAGAAGACAAACATTTGCACATATTGTAGACCTTTCATTTTCATGATACTGATGTTGTCTAGCTAGGTGCCATACAATTTGGCATTAGTATCATTTCAGGGTTTACTAGAATAAGGTTCAGTCCCATTGGCTGGGGCTGTAGAATACACCAACTTCATCTCTGTAGAGGAATAAGCCCCCCCCCCCCTAATAAGTATCCTGGATATGACATTAAACTACCTGATGATCATATTTACCAACTCCTCCGCTCGGGCAGGATATGACACAAGGTCAATTTTTAAGTGGAGTTTAACAAGTTTGAATTCAGAGTTTTCCTTCTCCCAGTCTAGTTGCCTTACCAAAGCTGAAGAACCCAGTCTGCCCTACTATTTACCCATAGCTGCAGAGAGAATAATTGGATTCATACCTTTACCAAGGGTATTAGTGCTATGTGAAATGCAATCAGTCTCATCCAGGATTTGAACTCGTGTTGCCGTGTCCATTTCCTATGACGATAACCATTACACCACGGGCACCTTAAACTACTTGATGATGAAGCTTCAGCCCTGAAACTCTGGGAAATATGAAGTATCCCTTCATTGCCATCAGTACCAGGTTTACTCTAACCCAGAGTGGTAGCACCTGATAGGGTCCTATCTATGGATCAAATAGAACTATTTGACTTTCAAATTGTGCAAACAAATGACTTATGTTTAAACAAATTGTTAGAAATAGAATTTTGACCATTTAACTGTGTGTAAACAAATGACTGATTTTTAATTGAATTGTTAGTGATACATAGCAGTAGGTGGAACTATTTAACTGTGAGCTAACAAATGAGTAATGTTGAATAGAATTATTAGTGTTAAATAGTAGTACTAGAAATGCATTAACTGTGTGTCTAAATTGAATTGTTAGTATTTCATAGTGATGCTTGAAACCATTTAACTGTGTGCAAATAAAACTATTTGATAACAATCTTTGAAATCATTTAAGTGAGTGCAAACAAATGATTAATACTGAATAGAATTATTTGTGTTAGAATATTTGGAACCATATAACTGTGTGAAAACAATAGTAATACTTGTGTCCAAACAAATTAGTTCTAACTCACTTAAAAATAAGATTTTCTATGAACTAGTGACGTATGAATTATATATAACTATTTAGATGTATGTAAACAAATGAACTCTGGCTCATTTAAAAATGTTATCAATAAACTACGCATTTACAAATCATTTGTATAAAGAGGATTTAGCCTTAAATAACCTATAATGATTGATATGCCATAAAACCCAACCTAACCAAAAAGAATGTGGTTGAACATAATGTCAGAGCACCCTATAGATTCCAGCTCTTGGTTTTACCACTCCATTGTTACCCTGCTATATTGCTTGGGGGTTTGAATTCAATTTTTCTTTTCTTAAACTAGTTGTTCATATTGAGGCTAGAGAGCCCATTCTATGCTGTTATTTACCTATAACTGGCAGCAGAAAAGATGGATTCATACCTATGTGAAAGACATGTAGTGCAACATTTATTGCCTCATCCTGAATTTGTACTTGGTGAGCCTTGAGTGATGACTATAATACTCTCCATTCAGGGCCATCCTTAAGCCAATTGGACCAATTGCTCCCCATGCTCATCAAGTACATATAACACATTGGCTCATCAAGTACATATAACACATTGCAATATATATGTTCCCAGTTGGGCTCAACACCTCCTAAATCAAACTCTGTGCCTCTGCTTGCAGAGGTTATAGTCAATAACAACATAAGTAAATGTTATTTAATAAAATGAATGATTAGCAAAATTTGTATTATGTCAGACCATGTCAAACAAATCTTGAAAATGTGTATTTATTTATAAATTTGCATGTGTATGTATAGTATTTATTCACTTACCCAGTCTGTCATCCTACTCATGATCGGAGGGAGTTCAGATGGATTCATGCCTTTTTTAAGAGCATTAGTGCAAAATAAAACACAGCTTTATCCAGGACTTGGATCATCAATTCCATTTCCAGTGTAACCATCACACTGAGTGCTCTTCCTTATATGCATGTATGTATCGATATGTACACATGTGTGAAAAAATAGAAAGTCTGTTACATGTACATATTACTTATATAGATTTTATATGAACAAAATATTTAAAAATAGGATTGTATGTAATTGTCTTTCATGTAAGCATTTTTTTATCTTTTTTTTTTTTTTCTTTACTTACAAGCATTTAGTTTTATTGTTGTCCTTTACTATAGCAATATATGGGGGTCAATCTGGTTGAGTGAGCTTGGAATGTACCCTTGTGTAAAACAGCCCTAACCCTTTTGGTACACTCCCTCAGCATACTATCAACTCTCTGTTGTTGATATTTTAGGAGGTAATAAAGTTTCTTTATTTCTTCTCTGAAGTATAAGCACAAAATTTCCAAATTTCTTTCATCTCAATGATATCTTCAATAGCAAGGTTACACAACATTGATCTAGCTAAAATGACTTTAATCAGTTAATTTTATTGTGTCTAATCCTTATTTAATGTCATCATCATCATCATGTCGTGCTGGTAGCTCGGATATCCCTGACCCTCTCTCGCCACTTTTCCCTATCGTTCATCGCCTCAGGCAGGTCTTCAGGACAACATCCTGTATCCTCACATAGTTGCTGAATGTATGTTCGTGCTGGTCGTTCTGCTTTTGCACGGCCATGTGTGGGGGGTCCATAAGAGTACATCACTTATGAGTTCGTCCCTGCTTCTCCAGCAGTGTCCTGCATGTCTGGTTCGTCTAACTTGAATAGCTTTCGTGATAGGAGGCAGGTGGCCGTACAGTTGGTGTCTTGTGGGGTGTTGCCACCAGGACTTGTTCAAGATTGCTCGCAGCATTCTTGTGTAATTGCCGTCTAGCTTCTTCTCCAGCCGTTTTGTTAGAGTCCATGTAGTGCATCCATATAGCAGTATTGATATGACCGCTGCCTGGAAGAAACTGCATTTCATTTTATCGGTTAGGTCTGATTTCCATATAATCGATAGCCTATTGATAGCTGTCCATGCTTTCGTTAACCTCGTGTCGATGTCCTTTTCAGTTGATGTGACGCTGCTTATTTAATGTAGTGCTTAGTTAAACATTAAATACAAGCTATAGACATTTATCTTTAAAAAAAATTAGAGATGAAAGACCTATTGAGTTTATTATGGTTGGGGTTATTTATGTATGGATCAGTATTTCTGCTGGTCTCTAGTTTTAAAATGGTTGAACGAAATCCTTTCCAAATCACTAGTATAAACAGAAAAAAAGTGAAAAAAACATAAGTTGGGAAGAAATTGAAAAAGAGAAAGTGACACAGAAGAGAGAAGATGGACTTACTGAAAGTTATAATTTAGCCCCAAGCTCCTGCTCAAGCCAATGATAACAAAAATGGATTATAGAGGTTTGAACTCAAGTACTTTGAGGTAACCATATTTACCAACCCCTCCGCTCGGGCAGGATATGACATAAGGTCAATTTTTAAGTGGAGTTTAACAGGTTTGAATTCAGAGTTTTCCTTCTCCTAGACTTGTTGCCTCACCAAGGCTGAAGAACCTAGTCTGTCCTACTATTTACCCATAGCTGAAGGGAGAATAATTGGATTCATACCTTTCCCAAAGGTATTAGTGCTATGTGAAATGCCATCAGTCAGGTCCAGGATTTGAACTCGTGTTGCCATGTCCATATCCTGCGACGATAACCATTACACCACAGGCACCTCTAAAAGTACTTTGAGGTAACTAACATTTTGGCCATACACTAACAGAGGATAGATACACTTGCTGGGAGAAGAGAAAAAGAAAGGAAAAATACTACAAAAAAAGTGAGATTCAATTGTCTAGTCTATCTAGTCATTAAAAATGTTCAGATATATCAGAATTCATGTGATAATTATTATAATTATTCATTTTTTTTTTTAGAAAAGAAATTAAATGATATAATGAACAAAAATGAAAAGACAAATAAGAATATTTTTGTGTTATTCACTTTTTGATTGATTGAATAAATGTGTGTGTGTGTGTATATATATATATATATATATATATATAATGTATATAATCAGTATATCTTTTTTCCCTCTTTCTTTCAATGATCAGATTAAATGTTTTCTTTAGATATTATCTGAAGTTTTATTTACTTCAGTTTAGCCCAAATTGAAAATTAGTCTCTTTCCAAGAAAATGTCTTGATAAATCCACTTAAAAAATTTTCACAAAAAAATGAACTGTTGTTCGTTTCAGGATTCAGATTAAGACTGGCAGAATATACCATTTATTAAAGACTGGTTCCTGATGATATTGTTGCTTCTATTTAGGAAGGAGTGAAGGATTTTGATTAGTATTTCATAGTTTTCTCTGTTTCATCAAGATTTTTGATGATTTTAAAAATCATTTTCTGCACAAATGTTGATTCTACAAAATTATAATTCAGTTGTAAATTGTACTGGAAATTGCTTTATCCTCTTTGAGCATTTTAGATATATTGCTCTTATAACAATCTCATGGTATACTGTTTTTGCTGCATTATAGTTATATGTTTGAAATCTTGATACTTCAATGGATAAATAGTTTATACAGTGACTGGTTTACCTGTGCTATCACGAAATATCAATGAGTAAATAATTTTGCACTTATATCATACTTATAGAATTATAAAAAAAAAACTTGAATTGTTCCATATTTTATCATTTAGGTTCAATATTTCCTGAATATCAAACTAAAACCATTTTATTGTTCAATTTTTACATAAAAGAAATTTCCATGTGTTACATCACCAAAAGATTCCATTACATAGAGATGAGTAATTTGGAGAAAATGAACCAGAAAATATCATTAACAAAGGTGGAGGGGTGCTGTAAAGTTCAAGAAGTCACCAGTAACCTTTTTCAAGAAGTGGATTGCATGAGACATGGCTCATTATAAAGCAGACTGCAATACTAAATTAATTCAAGTTAATTTCTTATTGAAGGTACCACAACCATTTTCACCACAGAAGACCATATGCATAAGCATTTGCCTTAGAAATTGGGAAAAATAGGGATTTTTCTCTTGATTGAAAAAGATCTTTTCTATAAAAAAATTGAAATTTTAGGTAGGCCATTCAGAAAACACTGGGCTGGAGTTTTTCTATGACTGACCTACGGCCATAAAATGTACATGGTATTCTACCTGTTCATCTTGCATTAAAAAAAAAGCACTTGGTGATTTTTAAGAAACTTGAGGTTTCTTAAAATCTTCCGAAAACTTTGTATTAATAAAAAAACAAAGAAGTTATTACCTTCTTGGTTGAGCAAAATACTCTTAAGTAGCCCCTTTGTGTGTATTTGTGAATCTAAATTAGAGGTTATATAAATTAAATAAGGATATCTTAAAATTCAGATTTTTAAAAATTATTTACTGTCACATTTTGAACATAACCGTTTTGTTTTTTTAAACATCTTTTTATATAACAAATCTTTTTTTTTTCTTTGTTCAGTGTTTTCATTGAGTACAGCAACTTCACCTGTTTTTTTTTTTTTTTTTTTTTTTTTTTTTTGACTATTGAAAAAAAATTTAAAAATTACTTAAATTTTTTTTCTTTTGCTGTCATTTTTATGTGTAGGTATTTGGCAAATCTTTCACATCCCATATTTACTGCAGTTAAAATTTTATATTTTTAAATATAGCATTTATTTTTTTTACCCCCATTTTAAACAGTACCTTCTACTCAACATTTTGATATCATTCCTATGAGTAGGTATTCAGTAAATCTTTCCTTATTCCATACTTCTCCCATTGGTCCCATAACATGGTTTGGTTGTGAGGGATGCTACTTATGTAGTGTTTTGGGCAGAAATAGCCTGGCATAACCAGGTCTATGACTGTTTTCCTTCTTCTAGACTGATTGCCATATCAAGGTTAAAGAGCCCAGTGTCCCCTACTATTTACCTATAGCTGGAGGGAGAATAGTTGGATTCATACTTTTTTCATAAGTATTAGTACCATTTGAAATGGAAACAGTCTTGTTCAGGATTTAAACTCTGCTAGCTGAGTCCACTTCTACAAGTGCCTTCCATGCTACCACAGTTAAAAACTTCAGTTTTTGAGGGTTTTTTTTGGGGGGGGTTAACTTCTATTTTAAACATTATCCTCTTCTCAATTTTTTTATTCCATTCATGAGTAAGCATTTAGCAAATCTATTACATCCCATGATTACTGCAGTTAAAAATCTATAAAATCTCATAGCTTTTATTTTTGACCACCGTTTCAAACAGTAACCTCTACTCATCGTCTTTTTTTTTTCTTTTTTTTTTTTTCATCCATTTGATGCCAAGCTATCTTGCCATCATGTGAACACAAAAGATGGGAATTAATTGCTTTGCTTTGTTCATTTTAAGCACATAACAAACTCTTGTTTAACTCAGATGTCTGACAGAGATGATCAATCTGAATAGACTGGATATGTCAATTTGCATTAACCTGATTAAGATAAATCTGAATTGGAATATGAGATATGCTAAATTTTACAATCAATTCAAACAACTGCACACATGAATGTATATTACAAAGTTTAATCTTATCTGGCACAGGTTCACCATAGTTGAGACATTTCAATGAGAATTAAACGCTCATTGTAGCTTACAAAATTAACCTCTTCACTACATTTCAATAGCATAGGCTTAAATTGTTCTTTTGTATCTATTACTCTGTAGTTATTTATAAAATCTACCTTAATTTGGCACAAGGCCAAAAGTATGAGGTACCCAATGAGAATCGAACTCACTTGTTATGATTTGCTTACCTAGTTGACTAACCATTCACCACTCAATGTGTCTTCAAAAAACTAAGCACATGGTTGCAATTATGGAGTACCTAATAAGGATCAAACTCACAATTCCATGGTATATATCAAATCCAGGATGTAACACAAGGCCAATTTTTATTCAGTGTACAGCTGTTTTGAATACAAAGTTTACCTTCAAGGAAAACCCTGAATTCAAACCAGTTGTATTCTACTTAAAAATTTACCTTGTCTCATCTTGTTCATGATGGAGGGGTTGGGTAAATACAAATTTTACTTTTTAGAGAGTTTGACATACCAAAACTAAAAACAGGGGTGTAGTAGCTAACAAGCGAGACCGTGACATTATAGTAAATGATTTCAAACTCTAGTTGTTCTATTACATTCACTTTTGAACTAAACCCCTGGAAAAAGTATGAATCCTCTTATCCCTCCAGCAATGGGTTAAATGATACTGCTACTGTTCTTCTGCAACAATGGTTTTGGCATTAAATAACCCACAAAGGTTGATATCCCATTAAACAAAGAAACTAAACCAAAGCTAAAAACAAACAGTCTGCACTAATATTTATCCATGACTGTTGTGAGAAGAGATGGTTTCATGCCTTTCTTAAGTTCATCATTGTGAAGTGAAATACAAACAGCCTCATCTAGGATTTGAACTCTGGTTGCTGTGTCCATTTCCTACAATGATAACCATTATGCCATACAAGCCTTTATACTCATTACTCTATATCAACTGATTTGTGAGACAAGTTTGTTAACCATTGCACTATTGTGATGTGCCCAGTATCATCTTAAGAGTAAATGGTCTGGAATTTTAGAAGTATCTTCTTGATAGAAAAATGAAGTCCTAATAATCTCTATGGCTACTTCTGAGACTAAATAAATCAATTACACTTGCATATTTAGGTCAAAATAAAAGCTTGTAACATGTCTGTATTCATTTATTTCGTAATTGTAGCTAATTGACTTAAAAATTCTAACTACTTAATTCTTTGATTTGACTCAATTCCCTCTAGTAAATAATTCCTTGTTGTACAAAGATGTATTCAGACTTGTCTCTTCATCTTGATTTCAGCCTTTTCAATGGGGCTTAGAATATGCTGATTGTATCCTCTGCTGAGAGGTAAGACTCCACCCACCAAAAACGACTGACATTTAAGTCTGAGACTGAACTGCATCTCCTATTCTGGAGCTTTAGGAAATATAGAGTTATCCTTCATTGCTATCACTCCCAGATCCACTTATAAATACTTATTGCATTTCTATACCCATGGTATACTAGATATATCTGACGCAACCATATCTACTCTTTAGTTCAATGAAATATGAATTTATATTGGTATATATTAGGCCATAATAGAAAATTAATTCTTTGACTCCATCACTGGTGTCAAGTTGACCGAAATTCATCTGAATAAACTTGGATAAATACCTTGTACTTATGTAACATACCCATGTTACAGATATGTGAAATAGACATAATGTTCATAAACATATATAGGAATCCGAAAACACGAAACTGGTTCAGGTACGAAACTTCTATTCCCCTTTTTGAGTTTAAAGGTTTTTCGACATGAGGAGAGAGAGACACAATCTTTCTATACTGACTGCTTTTACCTCGTCAGCTCTCAACCCAACCTACGCGCGGCACCCGTAGCGCACAAAGTCGTCTGGCCTCACCCAGGTCTGAATCTCAACTCTCGTTTGGAGGCAGGAACTCAACTAACTGACTTTTCTCAAATCCCAAAAATCCTCCACCCACACTTCCGGTGCGGGACATCACTCACATCCCCTGGTCTCAATTTCTATCTGGGATTTTTATTTTGACATCTCTGAATGACACATCCTCTCCACACGTGCGTGAACACCTGCGTTAATGTTGCACCTAACTAACCCATGCGCTGAGCGAAAGGTTCTCAGCCTAACTAAACCGAAAGACAAGATATATAAAATGAAATCCCTCCGCAATTATTTTACAATTATAGAAATCAGAGAAGCTCACAACTCAGAAAACATAGAAGTAAATGTTTGAGAAAGATAGAAGTCTCACTTGTAACTCTTGATTTTGAGTGCATATTTAATATCCATATCTTCATTTATATGCAAAAATCATGAAATAATTGTATTTCTATACCAATGGTTCTCAAACTTTGATGGTACACTAGAAATATCTAACTTACATAGCATGATAACTCTTTATTTCATTAAAATGTGACTATATATTGGTATTTTGAGGTCTGAAATAGATGTCTGCATATTTGGAAAGATTTACATAACACACACCAGAGATAATCACAGCAAACTATTTTGCTGTGGTATACAAATTCACAACCACTGTTTTATACTGTTGGATATATTCATATAAACCAAAAAAACTTTGTAAGCATCAGTTAAAATTGAGACCATCCTTTCACTTTAGCTGATAACATATCTTTAATCATGAAAATAGGTGTGGCTTTAAGATCCAACATGCTCTTAAATATTTTAAAAAAATATTTTCACAGGTGTGTTAGGCAATACTAACTTTTTTTTCTCTTATTTACTCACTGTTTTTATGAGTACACCATTTTTTTCTCTTTTTAAATTCTTTTTTCTTTTTCATTTTTTTTATTCTTTATATTTCTTTTAAAAAACATTTCTTTTATAATACTGAGTATGGGACACGACTTATAGCTATTTATTATTCTTTGCTTAGTTTGACACAAGGCAATGAATTTATAGTACCTGCTATTTCTCTTAATTTATCAATCATCTAAGGACTGATCAAGTTTGACACTACTGATAATCAGTTTGTATATACCTGAAATAGTCGAGGTGTTATTTTTTTAAACATTATTATCGGGCAGCAGTTTTGTTGATGAGGTGGCAGGAAATAATAGAATTAAGTTTAAATATCACAACCTCTGTCTCATAATAGTTGTTATGTTTATACATAAATTTCATGCTCTAAATCTAACAACTATATAGAACAAAAGTTGAATATATTTTGATGAAAGTTGAGACAAAATGAATAATTTCCATGATAAAAAGAAAAGTTATCTTTTTATACATTTATTTTTCTGCACATGTATAGTTACAATGACCTATAGCAACCTTAAGGAATCATATTTATTGTACATTCGTATTTACATTTTTTTGTGTAACTGTTTCTTTAGAGGTTTTCTTTTTCTTTTTTTTTCTAAGTGTCCTATCAAATACAAATAGTTTTCAAACAGACCTAACTGATATTACTACTCCGAGTCTGAGTGGATCAGGGAGTAATGGCAATGAAGGAATACACCATATTCTCTTGAGGTCCAGAACTGGAGCCTTATCATCAGATGCAGTTCAGTATCATACCCAGGAAACACCTATGGTGGGAGTGTTTATCCTCTGCAGGGAATGCACTTAGAGTATTCTAAGCACTGCTAACAGAACTGTAATCAAGGATGAAGACACTTGTTGGAATACATCATTGTATAACCAGGAATTATTTGATAGAGACCATTCAGTCAAGCCAAATAATTAAGCAGTAGGAATTTTTTTATATAACAATTTCAAATGAATACAGACATTTTATTTCGATTCTTTTTGTAGCTTTAGTTCATTTACCACTAATTGGTTTTTCATCAGCTTAACAGTAATAATTGTTTTATTTGGTTTACTTTCTACCATTTGTGATGTCAATCTGTTATTGGTGAATATTTTGGAGGCATTGAACTATTTGTCTAAATTTCTGAGATGAAGTTGATAATTATTATTACTTAGACTTTTTGGACTATTGACCTCGTCTTTATTATTATATCCACAATGTTTCAGCCAATATTTCCTTTGACCTTCTTCAGGTGTTTCACGTCAAAGTTGGGAGTTTACAAAGAATCTCAAATTGAACCCTTTATTTGAACCACAGGGGTAGACTGTTCAAATTCTTTTAACCATGACTGGGTACAAATGTTAAGTTATAGTAACTATTCTTTGTTAGTTTTACCTGTTGTTGGGGTTGAACCTGCTACCTCCAGATGATTTCACTCAGAAACACCTTCCAACCAAATGCCTTATCTATTGTGACGTGTGTCCTTGGATAAGGCAGTGGATAAGTCAACTATTTGAAATAGAACTTATTTAAAAAGTTACATCAATGTTTACTAGTTGAGGCTCACTTAGCATAACAGTTATCATTGTAGGGAATGAAATAATTATCTCAAGTTCAAATACTTGACACTGCTATTTGTATTTCACTTCACACTAATACTTTAAGGAAAGACATGAATCCATTTCTTCTTCTCCAGCTATTAGTAAATAGTTGGGCATACTATGTTCTTTAGCCTTGGTTAGACAACCAGTCTAGGAGAAGTGAAACATTGAATTTAAGCCAGCTTTACTCCACTTATAAATTTGGCCTAATGAGGAGTAGTGTGTTCACTAATGATCCAAGAGACCGAGGTCCAATCCCAGGTCAAGTCATATCAAAGACTTAAAAAAATGGTACTTGATGCCGCCTTGCTTAACACACAGCATTATAAGGTAAGGATCATTGGTAAGTGGAGTAATCCAGGGAAAGGAGTGGCACTCTCCCCTACACTTTGGTGTTGAAACTATCGAAAAGGGAGCCTTCGGGTCACCCTCGACTACAGTCGCCAACTACTTACTTATAATACTGAGCATTAGCCATGATTTATAGTTATTTATAAATCTTTGCTTAGTTTGAAACAAGGCTTTGAATTTATGGTATTTGAAATCTTATTAAACACTCTTTTGTCATTTATAATTATAAACAACAAAAGTTGTCTAATAAAATTTATCTTACATATGTCTTTGAATAGTTTTAAAAAATTTAATTTAATTTTTGGTTTGAGAAGGAATTATATTTATAATTCATTATATTTAGCTTTGGGACTTGGTACTAATATAGATTATTTAAACATCTCTACTAATAAAGCCAGTTTGTATAAAGCTTATTTGTATGTTTCTTAGAGGCAGCTAAACTGTTAGATCCTCAGGGTTGAAACTTAACTCTACAAGAGTAACTTGATTAGAGGATAAACATGAGATATTTGGCAATGCCCTCTAAGATCACAAGAAGTTATAACAGAACAATTTAGAGTCAGAGCTACTATTTCCAACCAGATAGGTTTGTTTCATTTGAAAACTCTGAATTCAAACCAGTTTTACTTTGCTTAGAAATTGACCATGTATCACATTCTGCTCATGGTGGATGGGTTGGGTAAATACATACATACAAGAATTGTTTGAAAAGTTCTTAGACTCACTCAGCTTTTAGATTTGTTACACGCCTTTTACCTTTGTATGGGCCTCATCTGTACAGAAATTAAGTCAGACATCTGAATTAGGTTTTTCTAATTTTATAAGAAGTGGTAGTATGTTACTACCACAAAATTTTCAGTTATGGCTCGTCTTTCTAGCCGAGGCTTAGAATTTTTTGAACGACCCTTGTAAATGTTTGAAAATCATGTTTGTCTACAAAAGGAAAAGTAATAATTGCCACAAAGTCTCTTTTGAACTCTAAATGAGTTACTTAGAAAATGGAACATCAAAAATAGGAAGAGGTCAATTTTGACATATTGGTTCTTTTGGTGGTCAGTATGTAGTAACTTAAAACTGCTTTATTGATACTAGAGAGAGAAAAAAAACTGAACTAAAATTTTATGGTTAAAACTTTTACGTGATAATTTCAGCATTTCTTTTTTTTTTTTTTTTTTTTTTTTTTAACTATTTAAAAAAATTAAATTTAAGTATTTAGAAATTATCCTTAGAAAAAAAAAGAAAATTTTTTTTTATTTATTTTTTTTTTTTTAGCATTAACTGAACAATTTATTTGAATCAAAGAGACTTTGTGACAATATTTTTTCCCTTTTGTATACACAAATATAATTTTCTAAATAGATATTTATGTACCTTTTTTTTTTTAATAAGTTCTGCTTCAAATTGCCTTAAGTGTACCCAAATCACTTGTTACACCTCACCAATAACAGTATTTCACACCAGTTTTAACTGGTATCTGAGTGACAACAAGTCTCTGGGACTCTTCTAAGTATCCTAAACAATCTTAACAATGCTGTGGTTTGGATGATTTCCAATTCCTCCAGTCTTTTTTCCAAGCCTTTATGAACCATTTTAAGTGCACCAACTATGATTGGCATCATTATCACCTTCATGTTCCACAGCCTTTTCAGCTCTTTGGTAAGATCTAAGGTTTTTGTATATTTTTTTTGCTTTCTTTCATTTTTACTCAATGGTCTATTGAGACAGCAAAATCCACTAGATTAAAAGTTCTTTTTATTATTATTATCATCATTATATAAATTCAACCAAATAAAATGTTTTGTTGTACAAGTTAATCATTTTGTTCTAACTTAAGTCAAAATATATATTACCTCTATCCTATAAAAGTTCATGAAATTTATATGCAAATGTAACATGTTGAGAGAGAAGTTGTGATATTTAGATTTAATTCTATTATTTTTCCTCTATTGTTCCACTCTCATCTATTTTTTCAGACAATTTCATAATTCTTTCCTTCTGGGATTTATCTTTCTCAGAAAGAAAAAAAAATCTGCTTTAAGTAAATTTTGTAGACTTCTAGAGAAATTAAACTTTTTTCAAAAAAAGAATTCAGTAAAAACAGATATAAATGGTAATCTAAACATGCAGTATCTGATGGATGTGAAAAAAAAACAAACTTCGCAGCAAGTTGTAACAATTTTTGTTTGGTTAGAAAAGAAATATGCTGTCTAGCATTATTCTGATAGAACATTATGCCCTTTTTATCATAAATAATCCTGGACACTTTTTTTATCAATTGCTGCTTGCAATCAATCTAATTACTAACAGTACTTGTTTGAATCAATCATTTAGTTCCCTGGAAGAACTTATTCTAGAGGACCTCCTTTGAATCCCATTATTTACACAATATAAACTTATTTGAGGTGCCCGTGGTGTAATGGTTATCGTCGTAGGGATTGGACACGGCGACACGAGTTCAAATCCTGGACGAGACTGACTGCATTTCACATAGCACTAATACCCTTGGGAAAGGTATGAATCCAATTATTCTCCCTCCAGCTATGGGTAAATAGTAGGGCAGACTAGGTTCTTCAGCCTTGGTGGGGCAACTAGTCTAGGAGAAGGAAAACTCTGAATTCAAACCTGTTAAACTCTGCTTAAAAATTGACCTTGTGTCATATCCTACCCGAGCGGAGGGGTCGGGTAAATATGATAAACTTATTTGGACAAAGACAACTTTTTGAGATGGTAAGTGATGGTTCATTTTGCTTGTCTCATGATCTGCACACATATATATACTCAATCTTTTTGCTTAAAAGTTTCTCTTTTGCACATCTAAATTGTCACTACACTTAGTGCCATTATTAATAAGATATTCCTGGTTATTAGGTTTAGATTAAAGTAAAGATTAGCACTTTAAGATCTGGATGCTGTTTTATTCTATATCTTGTTCCCATTTGATGACTTGGGACATAAAACTTCCTCCACATTAAGTAATATATTTGATGTAAATTTTCTTTAAGTAGAGGAATTATATTTGACTTGTACACAAGGCTATATGTTTCCAAGTAGATTTCTGAGTGGAAGTATTTTTTCATGTTAACATTTTTGAGTGGAAGTATTTTTTCATGTTGACATTTTTGAGTGGAAGTATTTTTTCATCTTGACATTTTTGAGTGGAAGTATTTTTTCATCTTGACATTTTTGCGTGGAAGTATTTTTTCAGCTTAAGATTACTGAGTGGAAGTATTTTTTTTGTCATCTTGACATTTCCAATTGAAAAGACTTTTTTTATCATGAAATTTCCAAATGGAATTTTTTTTCATCTTAGCATTTGACATTTCCAATTATAATATAAGTTCTATGAATAGCATTTGACTTGACATCAATTTTAATGGCTGCCAAAGGTGGCCGGCCTTTAAACAAGTGAATTGTTAAATTTTAGTCACAGTTTGATGAATGCAAGTTTATTTTCAGGAATTTGCTAACTCTTAGTGTCTTGGATATGACTCAATTGCATCCAGTGATGAGGTTCCAGTTTTAGAGCACTGTGAACAATGTCACTCCTTCATGGTTATTACTCCCAGATCCACTCTGACCTTGGAATGTAATGCTTACTTGGGTCCCATTTGTGGATCAAATAGGTCTATTTGAAAATTATTTTATTTGCTAGTTTTATGGTTTTCAAGTATTCTCAAAGAAATTATTATTAGAGTGGAATAATTACCTAAAAGCATATAACTGCAAATTATTTGTATTAGCAATACTAGAAACCATATAAACATGTGCAAATTATTCATATTAAGAATAGTTACTTAATGATATAATTGTTTACAAATCATTATCATTGGTTACTTGAAACCGTATAATTGCTTGTAAAAAAAAAATGACTTTTGATAACTTATAGGTAAAAATATATTTCACTTGTACACAAGGCTATAAGTTTCCATGTGGAATTTTTTTTCCCTCCATCTTGATATATACAAATCAAGGGTCAACCTGTATGTATATACTAAGTTTTACACGCTTAATATTGTCATTTCTGACACAGTGACAAGGATTGATATGCCATAAAACCTGACAACAGCTAAAAATATTGAAATAAAGACATTGTGAGAGGTTTTTTGACTGTTTCCTCATTAATACTTTATATTCTATTTTTGCTTGAACTTCCAATTTATAACTGTATAAAAATTTATTAATAATACTTAAAAAAAAAAATCTTTGTCTTAATATCAACAAAGCCAGTGACTTCTTCCTAGCCAGTAACCTCATTCCAAATTATGATTGCAGCATATTTCTCTACCTTCTGTTTTCAAATCTGCTGCTGCTAGATTATTTCACCCTTGTTGTGACCCTTCAGTTCTTTCTTCTTAGTGGAATGCTGACTGTCTAATCTCCTCTAATAGAAGAAAAAGAAAATAAAAACAAAAAACCTTAATCCTTTGTGTGTCATGATGCTACTGTTCCACCTATGACCAATTTCAATTGGCAGTTGGTCTCTGTTCTATCAAGGTGTCCCCATGGTGTAATGTGCTGGATTGTGACAGAGTGAGTGAGTGAGTTTGAATTCCAGTTGCTCTATTATGTTCACTTTCAGACTAATACCCTTAGGAAAAGTATGAACCCTCTTATCCTCTCAGCTATGAGTTAAATATTATCACTGCTGTTCTTCTACAAGAATGGATTTGGCATTGAATAACCCATAAAGGTTGATATGCCATTAAAATCAAAGAAACCGAAAAAAAAAAAAAAAAAAGAATTGCATCATTTACATTCAAACAAGGTTATTTCAGTTTCCTTGGTCACCTCCAGTGATTTGAGAACAGTTTTGGTTACTCATGAGACATATTTAAATATTTTACAAGCCTGATATTTTTTTTTATTTTTTTTTTTTTTAACCCTTAGGTTGATGATTTGTTTTAGTTTTATTCATCTCCCTACTTTCTTTCATTTTTTTTTTCAAATATATGTTAAAATCTATTCAATAGAGAGAGAATAGACATATCCCATAACCTGGTTTGGTTGTTTAGTGTGTCTTGAGCAGGAATATTTTGGTTGAGCCCATTCCTCTCCAAGTCTGGTTTGAATTCAGAGTATAGCATTTAAGTCATCTACCTTGGAAAATTACAAGGATCTGGGTAAGCATGAATATAGACTCTACGCTGGTATTATTAAGTTACAAATTGGATAAGAAATTGCCTTATTCTCTAAGTTATAGTATTTTGATTTAAAATCTTGCTATACAGGTTGATATTACTTGGATCATTTTGATTTTTTAAATTCAAGATTTATCTTCTGATTCAATTAGTATTTTTTTTTTTTTTTTTTTTTTTTTCTCTTACATTATGGTTAATGAGACTCACCCAACCGGCTCTCTAAATTTGTTATATCTAGTTTAAAGCTTTGACTGTTGTTTTCTCACTATGTCCATTTCTTTTGTTTAAAAAAAAATGAGCCTAAGAAAATCAGATAAAGATGGTTGATTTAAAATTCCTGCGTTAGTACAAAAATCATTAACGTTGAAGATTTCTTCCTAATCCTACTCTGCATATTTGATTTAAAAAAATCAATAATTCAAGGTTTATTGAAGTGAATATGTAAATATCTAAGAATGATTTTTAATGCAAGTTTTAATTTTTGGCAAGATATAAATAGCACCTCTTTAGAAATATTCTTCAAGTAAATATTTTGGTAATTTTATTTAAGATCAGGTGATGCTTTTCATTCTATAATTATGTGTTTACTTTAACTCCTTTCACATTTCAGTTTATTTTCATTCTTAGATTATAAATGTGTTTTTTAGCTGTGCCAAATTGGAACTCTCTATATTCAAGAGTCATGAAATTTATACTGTTGAGATTTTATAGTTTTTTTGTTTTTTTTCTCACTGTAAGTAAATTACATGTACAAATTTTGTGCTAAAAAGGTCAATTTTAAAAAAAAATTCTGCTCATACACTGATGTATGTATTTATCCAACTCTTCTGACATTGGCAGGATGTGACACAAGGTCATTTTTAAAGCAAGATACAGCTGGTTTGAATTAAGTTTTCCTTTTAGACATATTGCCATAACATAGCTAAAGAACCCAGTCTGCCCGACTATTTACCCATTGTTGGTGGGAGAAGAGATGATTTCAAGAAATTTGGTGCAAAGGGGGGGATGTTGTTTATACACTGATGTATGTATCTATATGCCTCTTCTGCCATAGGCAGGAGGTCACACAATATAAATTTTTTAGTGGAGTACAGCTGGTTTGAAATCAATTTTCTTTCTAAACAGATTGCCAAACCATAATTAAAGAGCCTAGTATTTATCCAACCTTTTCATCATGATCAGGATGCAATGCAATGTCTATTTTTAAGCAGGAGGAAAAGTGTGAATCCATATTTTCTTCCCTCCCTCTCAAGCTATGGGTAAATAGTAGTACAGACTGGGCTCTTTAACCTTGTTATGACAACTGGTCTAGGAGAAATAAAATGGTGAATTCAAACTAGTTGCACTCTGCTTAAAAATAGACCTTTTGTCACATCCTGCTCTTGGGGAAAGGTTTGGATAAATACATCCACTTCATTTTGAGGAGGTGTTTGTGGTGTAATGGTTATTGTTGTATGAAATGGACACGGTGACACGAGTTCAAATCCTGGACAAAGCTGATTGCATTTCACATACCACTAATACCCTTGAGAAAAGTATGAATCTGATTATTCTCCCTTCAGCTATGAGTAAATAATGTGACAGACTGGGCTCTTTATCTTTGGTTAGGCAACCAGTCTAGGAGAAAGAAAAAAACCCAGTTAAACCCCACTTAGAAATTGACCTTGTGTCACATTCTGTTTGATGAGGAGTTAGTAAATACATACTCTTCATTGTTTACTACCATTTATAACCCTCCCTCTCTTAATTTCTTCAAATTTCTTCTATTTTACCTATTGTTAGTGAAGAGAATGCAAATGTCTCTCAACAAAATTTGTGCATTTTGTTGAGATTAAGGTTCTAGAAGTTTACATGGAATTTCTTTGTTGCTGTTAGTATTTTACTACAAGTTATTTAGAGAAGTCCTAATGGTGTAATGGCTAACATACGGAACTGTGGCCTTGAAGTAAGCAAGTTTGAACACTAATTGTACTATTACATTCACTTTTGGACTAATACCCTTAAGAAAGTGGCCCAGTCAGCTAGGGCTGCAGAATACACTGACTGCATCTCTGCAGAGGGGTAAAACTCTCCCAATATGTGTCCTGGATATGATGCTAAACAATCTGATTGTGAGGCTCCAATAATGCTGGAGCTTTGGGGAATGCAGAGTATCCCTTTATTGCCATCACTCCCAGGTTCACTCTGGCCCGTGATAGGGTCCTATCTATTGGCCAAATAGAACTAAACTGAGTAATTATGCTTAACTGAATTGTTTGAAATAGAAATGTTTATATGTATAAAAATGGATTTGGCATTAAATAACCTACAACAGTTGATATGCCATAAAACCAAAACAAACCTTCAGAAAGGTATGAACCCCCACATTTTCTCCAGCAATAGATTAAATAGTGCCATTACTGTTCTTCTACAAGAATGACTTTGGTATTAAATAACCTATGAAGCTAGATATGTCATTAAACAAAGAAATGAAATGAAACAAGTTTATTTGCTTGTAGCTTATGCTAACAATTATGTTTTGTAAGAAGTTTAGTGGGTTTTTTTTTTTTTTTTTTTGGTTTTTTTTTTTCTTATATACAAGTTGATGTACCTGAGATTTCATGTAAGGAAAAAGTTATCAAAACCTTAAGGTTATTAAATAGATTTTAATATTAATGAAAAAAAAATCAAGATAACTTAGTAAACAATATTCTGACAATGTGTAAAAAGGAAAAGTTTTATGCTGTAATACTTCTGGATAAACAGCATTACATGTTTCCTTTTGGAACAAGAAGGAATAAGTTTTTGGAGATCATACTCTTAAAAAATCCATTCTCTTGTAAACTCGTTAGCTTTTCCTAATTTGTTGGATCCCCTTGTTGGCATTGTTTAAAACACATCAACTGCATTCATTGTAGAGGGGTAAGACTTCTCTCAAAAGGGGCATCCTGGTATGACACTAAACTGAATCCAGTAGTGAGACTACAGTTGTGGAGCATCTCTTCATTACCATTACTCCCAGGTCCACTCTGACCCAGAGTTCTAGAGTGTGTAGTGTAATTGAAACCATGTAATTATTTATATATTATTAGTATTACATAGGAATGCTTGAAACTATCAGACTGTGTGCAAAATATTAGTTGTTAGATAGAAATGCTTGATCTGGATTTGCAATACAATGATTGATATGCCATAAAACCAAACCTTTCCCAAAATCAAAGTGAAATGTAAACAGCCTTTTCCATTTTTTAAAAGTTTGGTCACTAATTCCATTTCCTTCAATGATTACTGTTATGCTAAGTGCACTGCCATTCAAGAATTGAAGTATATTCTTTAAAACTAAGAATATTGTATTTCTATAGTATTTTCTGAAACATAATTCTATGATCGTATACTAGAAATATCTGACTTACATAACACACTCACTCTTTACTTCATTTAAATATGAATGTATATTGGTATGATATTAGGCCTTGATGGTAGTTCCTGTTTGGGTTCCATCAATGTGTCAAATAGATCCGTTTAAAAATTATTTGTATTAGATAGGAATACAAGGGTTATTCGGAAAGTTCTAAGCCTCACCCAGAAAGGAGAGCCATAGCTGACCTTTTATTTTATTTTATTTTTCTTTGTGGCAGCATACTACCACTTATAAAACTAGAAAAACTAATCCATATTTTTCTAGTTTTATAATAAGTGGTTGTGCAGTACCACAACAAAAATGTCCAGCTATGGCTTTTCTTTCTGAGTGAGGCTTAGAACTTTCTGAATGACCCTCATAAGTATGTAAAATTTAAAGTAACCTTTTTCTTTGAAAAATTATTGTAAAATTTACTTACAGAAAAGATTTTCTGCTTTTTTTTTTTTCCCCATGATTATAAAGCATAATTCAACTTGTTTTGTTTTTGGACTTAGTCTCATTTCTTCAACAATTGAGCTAAAACTTTGCAGAGATTTCTATTTATGTTCTACAATGGATGACCTTGACTGTCAAATTTATTAAAGGGAGGCCTCAAATATGTCCCCATTTTTATTTTCATAACAGTTATAATTTTCTACACATACATACAAAAACACACACACACACGCACACATGCTTATTTTTTCCCCAATTTGTGCTTACTAAAAACAAAAATGCATTGATCTTACACAGAAAATGAAGTCAGAAAAAAACAAGTTTATTTCACCCACAATTGTTGGAGTTGGAGAGTGTAATTGGGGAGTCAGTAAGGATGTAGGTTAAGATTTTTATGTATAACAGAAAGAATTTTGTACTTAAATCTGAGTGAAAAATGGGAAGCGCATGTGTGTGTGTAACCATATTTGAATATATTTAGGCATCATGCAACTTTCTGAGACTTAAATTTTAGCCGAATACTAGGAAGTTACACTATATGCTGGATACAAACTTTGAGTGTATAAATAGTTGACCAATGCTAGGCGTAGGCCAACTGGTACACTTACAATTTCCAACTGTAAAAGTCAATAAATTGTCCCAGATAGTATCAGATGATACTCGAGTATATACAGTACACTGAAGAAAAAAATTTTACACTACTAAAATTGACTGTTGAAAAATTATAAGTAAAGATTCCCTTTCCAATAGCTACTACACTGAGATGTTAGCTCAGTAGAGAGAGTCCTACTATCTTTTTATTGGCAAATAAAAATGGCCAAACCTGTACTTTTGTTTTTCTCACACAACGGCAGAGCTGGTAATTCCAGTTTCTTAAAACTCAAAAATCAAATTATAGATTAAAACTGAATTATTTGTTTTGAAATTCCTGTTTTCATTTGTAAAACAAAAAAGGGGGTGGGATGTAAAATCAATTGGATAATTTTCAGTGCTAAATATATTCATTAGTAAGTATTATTTTATTTGATGAAATCAAAATAATTACCATCATTTTTACAGTAGATACAAATCATCATCATTGAGTCACACTGACAGCATGGAGTTCCCTGACTCTCTCTCGCCATCTCTCCCTATTATCTGTTTCTCCTGGTTGGTCCTCTAGGCTGCATCCAGTGTCCCACACAGCTGATATATGTAAGTCTTTACTGGTCAGCCAACACTGGTGTCTCCATGTATAGGGGTCCATAAGAGAAGGCCACTTACAAAACACTTGGAGAAATAGCTAGATGGGAACTACACAAGAATGGTACGTATTGTCTTGAACAAATCTTGGAAGCAACACTCCATAAAACAGTTGTACAGCCACTTAGTTCCCATCTCACTAATCATCCCAAGTAAGATGAACAGAACATGTGGAGTACTGCTGGAGAAGTAAGAATGAACTCAAAATGGAAATAGTGAGCACTTATTGAATAAATGCTGTATACATACTTGGAAGTTCAAAGCAGAGAAATGCATGGGCCAAGATTTTGTATTATAGTAAAGCAGACTGGGCTCTTTAACCTTGTTATGGCAAGTGGTCTAGGAAAAGAAAAACTCTAAATTCAAACTTGTTGTAGTAATTTACTAAGTGCTTTGCTCAGATGTGGCACAAGGCCGTATGAATGGGACATCCAATGAGAATTGAACTCATTCATAAAGGTTTGTTTATCAAGCTTGCTAACCATTACACCACCAGAGATGCCCAATACAAACCTGTTACATCCTGCCTGTAGCATACAAGTTAGGTAAATATAGCTTTGGAGGCACACTTAGCATAACATTTATTGTCATAGGAAATGGAATTGGCAACCCATGTTCAAATCCTGAAGGCATGAATCCATATCTTCTCCATCCAGCTCTTGGTAAATAGTTGGGCAGACTAGATTCTTTAGTTTTGGTTAGGTAACCAATCTAATAGAATGAAAACTCTGAATTCAAACTGGCTACGTTGGACTGCGGAATCTTAGTACGCGAGTTCGTACTCCAGTCGCGCTATTACGTTCACTTTTGGGCAAATACCCTTGAGAAAGGTATGAGCCCCCTTATCCTACCAGCTATGGGTTAAATAGTACCACTACTGTTCTTCTAGGAGAATGGCTTTGGCATTAAATAACCTAAAAAGCGTTGATATGCCATTAAACAAAGAAACCAACCAACCATCAAACCAGCTACATTTTACTTAAAAATTGACCTTATCTCACATCATGCCTGTGGCAGAGGGTTTGGGTACATATTTGTATTATACAAAAATCATTATACTCACAATTTTTTTTTTTCTTTTTTTATATATGGTAAGAATAGAGACAGCTTAATAAGTAACAAAGATTATTTTATTGATTGATTGGATAGGTTCTAATTTTTTTTAAATAGCTTCAGCATATACATATAGAAAGTTAAAGAATTCAAATTTTACAATATGTATCACTACTTAGAAGTACATCTACCTTGGCAGATCATTTGCCATACCAAAGCTATAGAGCCCAGTTTTCCTTACTATTTATCCATGGGAAGCAGAGATGGATTCATGCTTTTCCCAAGAACATTAGCATGAGGTAAAATATGAAGAGTCTTGTTAGTGTATCTGTATATAACAGATTTTATCAAATATTTGCTTTTAGTGAATTTAAAGAAATTTTAAATTCCTGTTCACAGGTATATTTTTTAAATACTCTGTGTGTGTGTGTGTGTATATATATATATATATATATATATATATATATATATATATATATATATATATATATATAATGGTGGTGTAAATATATATATATATATATATATATATATATATATATATAATCGTGGTGTAAATAGCAATACTTGAAAACATTTAACTGTGTGCAAACAAATGAGTTATGGTTCATTTAAAGATAATGTTACTACAAACTTCACAAAAAAAATTACATGTATAAACAGAATTTGGCATTAGATAACCATCAAGGGTTGATATACCATTAAGCTAAAAATCTAACCTAACCATAATTGTGATATAATGGTTATCATCATTGGAAATTAAGATGGCAACCCGATTTTAAATCTTGTATGAGGCTGTTCGCATTTTACATAGCCCTAATACACTTGGGAAAGGTATGAATCCAACTATTCTCCTTCTTACTATAGGTAAATAGTTGGGCAGACTGGGCTCTTTAACCTTGGTATGGCAACTGATCTAGGAGAAGAAAAACTTGTTAAACTCCATTTAGATTAACCTATGTTGCATCCTGTCTGTGCGGAGGGGTTCAGTAAAATACATGTTTTGATATATCTTGTGCAACTTTTGCTTAAAGTGAGCAGCCTTCTATGAATTATATCAGTTCATTGGGCACTATAATAATAAAGTGATTTTATTTTTTAAAAGTGCATCTCAGAGGCTAGCAAATAAATAATACATATTTTTAAATAACAATCTATTACCTTTATGATTTATTGGCACAATGAATACTTTGTATTTTAACAATGTACCATTTAAATCCAGGTACATTTTTTCCCTCCTTTTCATATATATATATATATATATATATATGGCTCTTGATAATGAGGCAAAGAATTCCTTTATCCACTTTGCATAAAAATAACTGACTGATAGGCCAACACAGCTGTCTAGAGAATCCATACATGCAAGATAAAACAAACAAACAAAATAATTCCGAGCATAACATTTGCAATTTGTGTCAGAACATTTTCTTTTTAAATTATGTTTGGTATATTTGTGGCTTAGTTCTTTTTTGGAGGGATGGGAAGGGTAAGGAAAAGTGAAAGTAAACAGTTTTTAATAAATAATGATTGACTGTCATAATATAATAACACATCACTGACGACCAGTGTTTTACTCTTCTTCTGCTCCACCTCTTTCTTTGTTCTTTTTCCTTTCTATCTCTTTTTTTTGCTCTTTCTTCTCTCTGCTTTTTCTTCCTCTCCACCTCTTTCTTTGTTCTTTCTCCTTTTCATTTTTTTTTTTTTTTTTTTTTTTTTGCTCTTTCTCCTCTCTGCTTCTTCTTCCTCTCCACTTCTTTCTTTGTTTTTTCTCCTTTTCATCTTTTTTTTTCACCTCTCCACATCTTTTTTTGCTCTTTGTCCTCTCCACTTCTTTCTTTGTTCTTCCTCCTCACTACTTCTTTCTGTTTTCACCCTTCCTCCTCTCCACCTCTTTCTTTCTTTGTTCTTACTCCTCTTTACTTTTCTCTTTAGGTTATTCCTCCTCACCACTTTTTTCTTTCTTTGTTCTCTTCACTTCTTTCTTTCTTTTGTTGTTTCTTTTATCTTCTTTCTCTCCACCTTTCTTTCTTTGTTCTTCATTCTCTTCACTTTCTTTGTTCCTTCTTTTCTACCCCTTTCTTTTTGTTTTTCTTTCTCTCCACCTTTCTTTTTCTTTTTTCTTTCTTCATTCTCTACTTCTCTTTCTTTTGCCTTCCTCTTCTCCTAATAAAAAAAAATAAATAAATTTAAGACCATCTCAAAGATAAATATTACAAGCGGCTTCATTTTTTTTGTTTTCTTGTCTTGGTTTTTGTTCATTTTAATGTTTGACCCATATGGTAAGACTAATCATATGATGCACAAATAAAGAGTTATTCATATTTTAGTTTTGTCTAATTTTGATTATTTAAAAATAAAAAATATACCTCTTATTTTGAAGTGATATCAAAACAGGTCTCATATTTCTCTTGGTTATTTGACAGTTTTCTTCTTTTTGGAATCAATAGAGACAAGCAGCTTGTATTGAGCATTTATTATAAAAGGGATAAAGAGATTTTACTTGAATTAGACAGAGTACTGAAAGAAAGGGCATTTTGCCAAGGTTTAGAGAAGTTTGGATTTTCTTTTGTCTACTGTTGGTATTCAGACCTCAGTCTTGTAGTTTTAATTTTGTTTTCATGAGAGTACTGCCATCAATTACTGCTAGTTGTTTAATAGAACAGCAAATAGATAACTGAACCTATTCCTGGTAAGTTTAATCTTTGTTACATGTTTCATTATTATGGCATTGTACTAAATTAAGTTAAGCTTAATAAGTATCTACTTTAATATATGAAAATGTTTGGTGTTTTGGGGGGGGGTTAAGAAATATTTTATTGGCCTGGTTTAAAAACAGTTTTTAGATATCTGGCATTTTTTTTTTTTTTTTTTTTTTTTTTTTCCAAATATTTTATTGGTCTGGTTTGAACTTGAGCTGAGTTCAAATTCTCGAAGCTGTTTGCATTTCACTTTGTGCTAATGTCCTTAGGAAAGGTGTCCATCTCTCCCCCCCAGCTATAGATAAGAAAATAGGACAAACTGGACTCTTTAGCTTTAATAAGGCAACCAGTCCAAGAAAAGGAAAGACTGAATTCAAAACTTGAGGAGTGCTGTCCACAGAATCTGTAGAGCATTAGTGTGCCATACTTTTGTTATCAGCTCATCCAAAAAGTGAGAGTGGTCCTAAAAAAGCCTTTATTACTATAAACAATCCATGTGTAGTTCAGTTTGAACTCCACTCGCACTACTACGTTTACTTTCGGACTAATACCTTTGGGAAAGATATTAACTGCTGTCCTTCTAGAAAGACGGCTTTGTCATTAAATAACACACAAAGGTTGATATGCCATTAAAACAAAAGAAACTAAATCAAACCTGTGTAGTTCATTTGCTATGCTTCATCTTGGTTAACAGTTGTCATTAAATCAATGGATAAACATATTTATATTTTTTTTAAAAAGTGATTAATTTGGAAAAAAGAAAAAGAGAGCTTGATTAGTCACAGAACAATTAAATACTTTTAAAAAGTGCTCAATATTTATATAAAGCAGGTTTTTAGAACCAAATAAGATAACCGAAGTCTTTTACATAGGTTTTACCAAAAGGATCTTAAGGAAAATTTTGATGGAAACAAGATTTTACTAATGAATCAATTTATACACAAACATAATAGAAAATATATATTGTTTAATAAGCGTAATCATTTAAAACCTTTTTAGGTTGATTGATTTTAATAGCGTGTCAACCCATGTAAGGTTATTTTATGTCTAGCAATTAGGGAATTGTATGTTTATATTAACAGCCATTTTTTTTTTTTTTTTTTTTTTTTGTAATTGTTTCAACAGAAGTAAAACATAGCAATCATTTTAATGTGTTTGACCAAAACATTTCAACAAAATCACCTATTTGTTATTTAAATTTGGAAACCATCAAGATTTTAATGGAATGTCAACCCATCTGGGGTTATTTTATGTCTAGGTATTTAAGGAATTGCATACATTGTACATTGATATTCACAGTTTTATGTAGTTTCTTAAGATTTTTTTGCACACGGATATATATCAAGTATTTCTATATATAACCTAAAATAAATGGATGCTTACTTACTTACTCTTCTGTGATATTCCCATTACTTGTCAGTTTCATCTATTATTTAAAAAAAAGTGCATGAAACTGACTAATGTGACTGCCATAGAGGGGTGAGTAAACATCCATTTATTTTAGATATGTTGAAAATTGTGTTTTTCTTCCCAGTCTGATTAAAGAAATTGAAAAAATTTTTAAGTTATTTTTTGGAATTGTTTTTTGTTATTTAGAACTGAAAATTCAAGAAACAAGTTGACTGAAATAGTTAAAAAGAATAGAAACTTTTTTTTTTTTTCCTTTTTTTTTTCCTTTTTTTTTTTTAAAGACATATACACATATACAGGAGTGGATTATATACCATAGAATATATATTTCTTATAACTTTATAACCTACTGCATGTCAGCTTTTGTGTTTATCTTCACTTATTCATTTAGTTTATTTTTTCTTTCATTTGAAAAAAGTTTAGTTTGTTTTCAATTAATTTGCTATTTTTTCCCCAATTTCTTTTCATTTAAAACCTAACACCTTTATGTTCTTGTTCATTTTTTTCTTTTTATCTTTTTCTTTTTTTTTAAAATTCTTTAAAAGATTTTATTTGGCAAAAATATTTAAAGCATTCCCTAAAAATAATTTTATGGTAAAAAGATTTTTTTTTAAAAATAAAAGCTTAAACTCTAAATTTCATTAAATTTTTCTTCCACAATTCTCTTTTTTTTTTTAATTCAGTAAACCCATTTTTGTAATAGTTTAAATTTCTTTTCTTTCTCTCTACTTCACTGTCTCTCTCTCTCTCTCTCTCTCTCTCTCTGTATATTTTTTTAATTTCCTCCTTCAAAATTAAGTATGGATTAAATTCTTAGGCTTGTGAGAATATTCTTCTGAGAGAAAAAGGTGATGGAATTATTTCTCACTAATGGTAAAGGTTGCCATGGCAATGGTGACGTTTACTACTGTTGGATATAGATTAGTTCTATGCTCACATTATTCCTGGGATGTGTTATGTCCATTTTCTATTTCATACTTACCTTTTTTATTTGATCACTAGACATCTAATACTAACATATTCTCATATATGTCATAATATTATCATTTGGCCTACAGATATTTTAGAATCACAAAACTGATCTTAAAGAAAGGTGTGTGTGTGTGTGTGTGTATATATATGTAAATAAATATATATGTATGTATGTATGTATGTATGTATGTATGATTAAATAATTAAGACACATTTTGTCTATATAATTACATTAGGATCCTTTCAAGTTTCTTGACAAGTATTTTGGTTTTAGGTTGGAATTGATAGATGAAGCTACCGAAATTGTCCTGAGCACTTTCGGATCAGGAATAAATAAAATTAACTTTGAAAATTGTGACAGTGTTTTGAAATGTCTTTAATTTAATATATTTTAATTGAGTCATTAATGAAGTGAAAAAGATAGAAAAAATTCAAAATATTCTATTTCTCTCAATAGCTTTCTGTTTTAAATTTGTTTAATGTCATTAGCATTTCAGTTTTATCCAACTATATGTTTACATAATTTTAGCAATGCTATAAAAAGCTTTAGAAAACTTAAAAAAAAAAATCTTTACTCATGCAAACAACCCCTGATGATGGCCTATAATAGGTCCGAAAGCACTTGGGACAATTTCAGTAAATTCATCTACTCCAACCTAAGACCGAAACACTTGTCAGGAAATTTGAAAAGATCCTAATAAAATTATATCAACAAAATGTGCCTTATTTAATCAAACATGCTTAAATGAAGGACTGCTTCCTAACTACACACACATATATATACTGATAGAAAATAAAATTGCCACATTATACATTATTCTACACTGAAAACTGAAAACTTTATCAAAATAACTACTACTGTCAGTGAGGCTTAGAATATGCTGACTGTATTCCCTACAGAGAGATGACCCCCCCCCAGAAAAATGGGTGTCTGGGGTATGACACTACACTGCATCTGATGGTGAAACTTCAGTTCTAGAGTGTGTGGAGAACCCTTTCATTGTTATTACTACCCAAGGTAGTAGTACCTGTTAGGGTCCCATCTTTAGGTCAAATAGATGTTTACAAATTATTCATATTAGATAGGAATACTTAATATCATATATCTGTGTGCAAAATCTCTTAATAAACTATATAAAAATGTAAATATAAATGTACAATGTATGCAATTCCCTAAACTCTTGGCATAAGATAACTCCAGACGTATTGACATACCATAAAAATCAATCAAAGTCAGCCTTGTCTTTCAAGGCGTTGCAATTTTATTTTCTATTAGTATTTCTATAACTGAAATTTTTATCTTGTGTGTGTAAATATATAGAGAGGGAGACGTGTGGTTTGGTTTCTTTGTTTAATGATATACTCACCTTCATTGATAATTCAATACCAAAGCCATTCTCATAACAGTGTATTTTATTTATATATATATATATATATATATATAAGGCTACCTGTGAATCCATTGGGTTCCTATAGTAACAGGGTTCCAAGACAATATTAATACTTCTCAGAATAAGGGTCCTGATTAATATTTCATAGTTATTTCCACTATATCAAGAAATTTGAAGATTCAAAAATGATGTTCAACATGGATGAAGATCCCACAAGACTATCGTTTAATTGCAAATTGGACTTATATTGGCCAAATAAAAAAAAATCTATTCATGATTGCCCATTTTCATTGGATTATGGCTTATATATGATACGTGTGTGTGTGTGTAATATATAAAATTACAGTCGCATGCTACTCTCGCCACAGCTCAGTTTCACATGTCATAGCGATTTTCTCTCTGATGATCATGATGACATATGATACTTTGGATAAGCAAAAGAGTACAGTGTGATCATAATTTTAAAATATTAAGTTTTAAACCATCTCTGCTTTGAAGGCATTGAGTACTTTTAACTATCATTTTATGAACAATTTGTTGTATATGTTTGAGATTAACAGTGTTCCGTTCTCCCCAGAACATTTGTTAGGGGACATTGAACCTCTTTATCTGGAACACCCCAGGAGACTCATTTTTTTATTTTTTTAAAATTTTAAACTAAAATAGATATAACCAACTGGATGGAAGATTGTTTTTATTTTCACTAGGCTAAAAATTTAATCCATACTTAATTTTGAATGAGAGAAAAAAGTGGGTGAAGTAGAGAGAAGGAAAAGAAGAAATTTCAACTATAACAACAAAAATGTTGTTTTTTTATGTTGAAGTAATTTTTTTTTTTTTTTTTTTTTTTTTTTTGTCCAAATATGTGAAGAAGTTTTTTTTAACGACTAGTTTAGGAATAGACCGCATCGTTTTTGTTTTTTGTTTGTTTGTTTGTTTTCTTTTTGTTTGGACTGTTAATCTTTGATATGAACTAATAATCAGGTTTCATTTTTTATGCTTTGTACTTTTTGTATCATCAATCAATATTATTGTTTTTGACTTTCTTCATTGACTTGAAAATTTGCCTTTATTTCTCACAAGCTAAAAATTGTCTGTTTTCTTTTTAAAATAAAAAAACCTTCCTTGTTTAACTGATGTTTCATTGTTTCTTAAACCAAAAACACAAGAAACCATAATTTTAATATTAAATAGATAAAAATAAATATTATCTGTTTCCTAAATGTTTTAATGGAGTTTTTATTATGCTGCTAACAACTAATAGACAAAGTAAAAAAAAAAAAAAAAAAAAAGGGAAAAACAATCAGATTATGGTATGGTTACAAGACATTGATGAAAAAAGTTAGTCTGGAGCCCTAATGTATATAATGATAATTGTATTTGATATAGTATCTTACTGGTATTGAAAAGGGAGCCTTCTGGTCACCCTCAACTACGGTCGCCAACTTTACTTACTTTTATTGTTAATGTTGAGAAATATGACTTAACCTGAAGTTGGGGTTAAATATATTACCCAGGAAATAGAACAATCTTAATACCAACTTTAGGTTTTCAAGTCTTATTTCTTACATGTATGTTTTGGTTAACAACCTTCACTTTTCCAACTTAAGAGATGAAACAATTTAGCTATAAGTTATCTGTATTATCATATATGTCTTTTTTGGATTAGTTTCTTTGTTTAAATGTCATATCAACCTTTGTGGATTATTAAATGGCAAAGCCATCCTTGTAGAAGAACAGTAGTAGTACTATTTAACTCATAGCTAGGAGGGATAAGGGGTTCATACCTTTTCGAAGCTTATTAGTCCAAAAGTGAACACAATAGCATGACTGGAGTTCACACTCGCTTACTATGATGTTACTATTCCATGGGGATTAACTCTTTTGTTGGTTTTAGCTGATATCAACAAGAATATTAAGTTAAACAGTGATTATAGATGACATTTCCTCTCTTGATTCTGAGGCTCTTTTTTCAATTGTCCGGCAATAGTTTAAATTTTGAACTTTGATAAAGCATTCAAATTACAATAGAATGGTTTGTGTTGTAATATAGCCTCATGGAATTGATGTATTTCAATCTGTCCAGTTTATTGACAAGTATAACTCAAGATCTCAATGTCCAGGATATGACACTAAACTGCATCTGGATAGTAAACCTCCAGTTCTGGAGAGTATAGAGTATCACTTAACTGCCATTAGTCTCAGGTCCACTCTAACTCAGAGTGATAGTACCTGTTAGGATTCTATTTATGGGTCAAATAGGTTTATTTGAAAATTATTTTCTTATTCAATAGAACTCTGTTGGGGGAGGGGAACTTTTAAGAAACAACTACATAAAAAATGTAAGTATGAACATACAATGAACATGATTCCTTGACCTTTTGGCATAAAATAACCCAAGATGGGTTCATTTGTCCTTAAAAAATCAATCAATCAATCAATCAAGATCTCAATCTTGACTGAACTTAGCAAATATGTTTTGAGGTGGGAAAGATTGAGATAAATATGTTTTACAGTTATAATCTTGTTGATATAAAAATTATATGTGTGTGTGTGTGTGTGTGTGTGTGTGTGTGTGTGTGTGTGTGTTTTTTTTTTTTTTTTTTTTTTTTTTTTTTTTTTTTTTTAATGAATTTAATTAAAATTTGCCTTTGGTGGCCATTAAACTGTGTATCAAGTCATATTCTATTGATAAAAACAAGGTCAGTTGGGATTAAAATATAATGACTGCATCCCCTACCACCATCAAATAAAGAGTCACCTGAATATGGTGCTAAATTACATCCCTCCCCTGTCCACTCTGATTTGGAGTGGTAGTACCTGTTAGTCCCATTCTTGGGTCAAATAGGTCTATTCGGAAATTATTAATATTAGATAACTGTGCAGTTATTTGTTTTAAGAATATTTGCTTGAAGATATAGTTGTTTACAAAGGATTATTAATTACTCTGGGAAAGTCCCTATGGCATGGTGGATAAGATACTGAACTTCAATGTTGTAGTGAGTGAGTTCAAACTGCAATTGCACTATTACATTAGCTTTCAGACTAATACCCTTCAGAAAAGTATGAACCCCCTTATTCTCATCTGCTATGGGTTGAATAGTAACACTGCTGTTCTTCTCCAAAGATGGCTTTACCATTAAATAACCCATGAAGGTTGATATGGCATTAAATAAAGAAACTCACCAAACCATCAATTACTTGAAACTATATAATTACTTGAAATACTTGAAACCATACAATTGCGTTCAAATTAATAGTATTAGATAAGAATTCTTGAAACCATAACTCTGTTCACAAAGGATTATTATTATTATATTGAAATAAATACTTGAAATCATATAATTGTGTATAAATTATTTGTATTTGATAGAAACACTTGAAACCATTGAAGTGCAAATTGTTTGTTCTAAGAATACTTACTTAAGGCTATAATAGTACAAAAATGATGATTATTAATATAAGTTATTTGAAACCCTATAATTTCTTGTAAAAAACAAACAAACAATTCTGGCATTAAATAACACCATTGGCTGTAAAACCAACCAACCAACAATCCATTTATGGAATTATAATTAATAATTATAATTAATTGTGAATGAAGTAATCTTCCTTTAAAGATCAAGGATAGCACTGAGGAAGAGCTCCCATACAAAGTTGGAAATTGCCTTATTCTTTAAGTTAAAATGTCTTGGCACTGTTGCCCCTCCCCCACGCCCTGAAAAAATATTTTTGGTGTGTTTCAAGAACAAATGGACAAAAATTGAGTCATTATAGATATGGTCTTCCACTGATTTTAATTCCTTGTTAAGTGCTTTTCCTGTATATTTTATTTGGTATACTGCACTGTCTGTATATGTCAGCTGTGTCTCTTCAGAGGGCTAAGCTCATGTGTTTTGGATATGACAATAAACTGGATCTGATGTTGAGGTTCTGATTCTGGAACTTTGGGAATAATGGTGTACTCTCTTCATTGTCCACTCTGATCCAGATTGGTAGTACCTGTTAAGGTTCAATCTGTGGGTCAAATAGAACTAAGGATTATTATCATTAGTTAGTTTAAACCATTACTTCTATGTGCAGATTATTTATATTACATATTTATATTACTTGATAAAATTACTAATGTTAAATAGCAATACTTGTAGCCATTGAATTGTATACAAACAAATGGTTGATATTAAATAGAATTAGTAGTGTTAGAGAGGAATACTTGAAACCATTTAAGTGTACATAAATTAGCTCTAACAACTCATTTAAAAATAAAGTTACCTACAAACTATTTACTTACAAGTCATATATATGGGAAAATATGTAGCACAAAGCTGTCAAGGAGGTGGCCTGGAAATTCCAGATCCAGCTTGGGGTTACTGTCAGAGCCAATATGATGTGCAACAACCCAAAATCGGCAATGAAGACAGTACATCACTGAAGATCATCCTTGAGGCATCTCTGTAAATGTATTCTGTGTGTGTGTGTGTGTGTGTGTGTGTGTGTGTGTGTGTGTGTGTGTGTGTGTGTGTGTGTGTATAAGCAGGATTTGGCCTTAAACAGCTCACAAGGGTTGATATACTATAAAAACACCAACCAACCATTTATCTGGGATAATCACCCAAAAAAAAACACTTGCATGTTTGCATATTTTTACATATGTGAAAAGATATCTAATAAAAATTGGGTTTTAAGACTATTATACTATAAGCATGTTATCAAAATGAAGAACGAGGATAGTATATCACTATTCTTCACTGCATGCACTTTAGTTTTCCCCCCTTTTTGTTGCCTTTTGGAATATGCCGACTGCATCCCTTTCAGAGTGATAAGACCAACCCAACAAGTGTGTTCTGGGCATGACACTAAACTGTATCAAGTGATAGTGCTCCAGTTTTCCAGTACTGAGGAGTGTGGAGTTATCACTTCACTCAGTGGTATTACCTGTTAGAGTCCCATTTATGGGTTGAATAAGATCTGAGATAATTTTTAAAATAATTTTGAACTATATTTGCTCTAAAGATATTGATATTGCCAGTCTGAAGGGTTTACTTATCGAAAATGATTATGAAGATGCATTTTTGTACCATATAAAGTAAAGGCACACTTAGTAAAACAGTTATTATTGTAAAAAATGGAATTGGCAATCTGAGTTCAAATCCTGGATGAAGCTGATTGTTTTGCTTTATGCTTATGCTCTTGGGAAAGGCATGAATCTATTCTCCTCCACAGCTATGGGTAAATAGTGAGGCCGACTAGATTATTTAAAAAAATTTTTTCCTAAAAATAAGTTTTATATTATCAAGAGGCCTGAATGTTAAACCTTAGAATTTGCTGCATTGAGTTCAACTATCTAACTACTAGTTTGAATTTTAGTGCAATTAAAAAAAAAATTATAATTATAGAGAAAAATAAACTGTGTAACAAAGACCTTGAAAAGTTGTATGAAATTTTCATCCTGAAATTAAACTAAAATTTCACACTTTTTTATATTGTCTATTTGATTTTTTTATCTATTTATGTGTAATAAATATGTGATAAGGAATAAAACATTAACCAATTGTCACTTCACTCTTTTTCTTTTTCTAATTTTTTAATTTCCTTATTTCATCAAATTGAAATTTTCTAAATAAATGCAAGTGGAATGTCAATACTATAGACATCTCAGCTTCAACCTGATTTCTCCCCAACTCTCCCACTCTTTTATTATGTTTTTTAATATAAAAAAGATAAACAAAAATCCAATATCAAATTGGTTTGACATGTGCTGAAAAATTAAAAGTATTTTTTCTGTTTGTTTGGGCTTTTTTTTCTTTTTTTTTTTTCCCTATTTCATTTGTAGTTGCACATTTTGTTTAGTGGTATAGGCTCTGTTGAATGCAATTATTTTTTTAAGAAAAAGAAGAAAAATTTTTGTAAATATATGTTTATACATAGAGTATGTGTAAATTTTTAATTATTTTTTATGAAGAATTTTTTTTGTATGTGTAAATATATGTTTATACATCCTTTGTGTAGGTGTATGTGTGAATGATTTTAATTTGTTTTTATAAATGTTTTAAGTCTTACTTTCCCCCTCTCTCAATCTTTCTCACACAAACGTGTGTTATTTGTCAACAAAGTTTGTTAGAAAAGGAAGGAGTAAATCTTATAATACTTCAATAAACATTTTTCAGGTTTTAAAAAATAATTGTCTGATTCATTTTTATTATATTTGTTTTTCTGGATAAAAAATGACTTTGTAGTGGTGGGAGAGGAATATTTTGGATGCCTTTGTGTTTTATGTAAAATCCAATTTATGATTTTAATTGTATATATGAGAGAGTAAGAAGATAGGTTATAAAATCAGATTGACATTTTGCTCATGAAACATATCAATATAGTTTTCCAAACATTTTTATTTATTTTTTTTCATTCCTTTGTATTCTATACCAAACTTAGGCACACACAAACACACATATATAGTATTTCAACTATAAAATAAGATAACAATAAAAACTCGTGTTTCTGTGTTTCACATTGCTGATCCTGAGGTGAGTTAGTATCTGATACATCGAATACTAACCTGATGTTTTAGATACTAGATCACCTAAGGATGAAACTCAGAAATGTGAATTTTTGTCCTGTTTTATTATTATCCTATTTATAATTGAAATATTTTTGTGCATAGAGCACTGAAGATTTTGCTGTTTAAAAACAGCTTTAGTGTTAAATTTTAATCCGAAGTGTGTGTGTGTGTGTATATATACACACACACACAGAGTGTAACCCGGATATAAGAGAGTTGTCGGGACAGGAGAATAAGTATCTTATATCCGGGTTTTGTCTATTTTGTTTCGGTAGCACAGGCTCTAATTTGAGACCAGAGCAATCTCTCTTATACCTGGGTTTCACAGTGTGTGTGTGTGTATATATATATATATATAGTCATCCACAGACAGATCTGTTTCGTTCTATCAGAACTTATAAGTGTGGCTAGACAGTAGCTTCCCGTAGCTGGGATTGAAACCCGGTTGACTCAAACGCCAAACCAAAGCTTCTAACCATTCAGCCACAAGGAGACATTAGCTGCGAAGTAAATTTTAAACGGTTATGAATCACAATTACTATTGTTTACATACATCGGTTCAATATATATATATAAAACCTACTACGGCTTTGTATGGACACAGGTTGTAGTTTAGAAGACCTGGGAGTGATGGATGATAGGGATGAATGGCAAGAGAGTCAGGGAAATCCATGTGAACTGTGTGATATGATGATGGTGTGTGTGTGTGTGTGAGAGAGAGAGTGTATAATTTCCAATCTCATCATTTGATTCAAAATAACATCATTGATTATGATTTTTATTTAGACCTTGTACATTATCTTTGCACATGAATTTTATGTTCAGTGTATTGAGGTGTTATCTCATCAGTTAATTCAAAGCTTATATTATTAAATTAGCAGTCTGTCACTGGAAAGTTGTGTATATATAACAAAGGATTATATGAAGAGGCTGCTTCTTAATGTGATGAAAAACCAACAATGACTGGTAGTATTGTAAGATACTGCTAGAAAACTCTGGGTTAAGGATAATTATACTTTGGCCTTGAAAATATGCCTTACCCCAGAGTTATCATCTGATGAAGGCCACACAGCTGCTGTTTTTTTTTTTTGTATCAGCATGTATGTCTGTTTGTGTTTATATACATATATATATTCACTTTTCCAAAACATTTTAAACATTTTTTCTGTTGAAACCTGCAAGAAATTTAATAATTAATTTTGTAAAATCTTTTTTTTATCAATTTGCACTGAGCAAATATCTTGCTTACTTCATGTTTCTTTTAACAGACTTTTTTTTTTCTTTGTCATTTAAACTGATAAAAAATTTTTCCTTGTCTTTTTTATTACTTAATTGCTACTAGGTTCATTTACTCAATCCGCACATGAAATGTCACCCTTTCTAATTAAATAACAATTTTTAAAATATAAGGATCACCTTGTCTATAACCCATTCTTTGTTTTGCTGGTGTTGAAACCACTATGTTTGTGCCAATCTATTTTTTTCTTCTGTAAGGAAACAGAAAAGTCTTCTTTTTCTATCTTTCTTTTTAAAAACAAGATGGATGGTAAACAGAAAATAGAAGCTAATATATCAACTGCTGAAAAGTGAGAGAATTTAAAGGAGCAGTTTGCATCTGTTTGTTTGTTAGTTATATAAGTCAGGCCAATATAGATGTCAGTATAGAATGGCTTTTTTGTTCAGCTGGTGAGGGAAGAGAAATTGGAGAACACTAAAATGTATGAGTATATAAATTAGAATCACCTGGCTTACATGGATGGTGAATGGTATAGCATGTCTAGTAACTGGAATAAATTGAAACAGTTGTGCTTTGAGCTGTTTGTTTTTGTTTTTTAAAAAAAATCTTTTGAGACCCTTTTTTATAGATAATATTATACACTTGAAGAAGACTGTGTAGGTCTTTTGGTGGGGTTTAGTATATGTTTTCTCCTTTGCAGATAAGTAAGACCTCCACCTAGGATGGGGTTCTTAGTATGACACTAAACTGCATCTGATGGTGAGACTCTAGTTCTGGTGATCTGGTGAGTGTGGAGTCATCCCTTCATTGCCATTACTCCCAGGTACACTCTGTCCAAGAGTGGTAGTACCTGTTAGGGTCCCATTTATTGATCAAATAGATATTTAAAAATTAGTTGTATTTTGGGGGACCATGTGCAAAAAAAAAGAAAAATCAACCTCTTAAACAACTCACAAAAAATGTAAATAGAGATGTACAATGAATGCAGTTCACTAACCTCTAGGCATAAGATATCCTTAGACAGGTGGAAATGGATCCATTAATCACTGAAGAAGACTATAGAATTGATCTGCTGAAATGTAGCAAGATTAGAAACATAAAGAATGAGTTCTGTTGTCCAAACAAACCTGAAAGTATAAACTTGCATATATTTTTAGTTTCTTCTTTTTTGCAAATCTAAAAAAAAATACTAAGATGAAGCAAAAAAAAACCCAAGTTAAATCATCCATATTTTTAACAGTATGTGAATATAAACTGACAAAAGTATATGATGTTTTTGTTCTGTAATAAACAATGTTTCAGAGCATAGAAATAATTCACAAGCTATTGCTCGTGAAGTCAATTTTCATTTTTAATTATCTTACTGTTCATTAATGTTGTAGGCACCTTATCCTGGTGTAATGGTTAACACACTAGTCTCACAAATCAATTATTACTAAGTAGAGAGTTTAATCCTCACTAAATATCCCCTGATCATGTACTAAATCTAAACTTTATGTGGTGTACTAGTTATCAAGCAAGATAAGCAAATCATTATTAGTGGTTATAATTTGATTAGGTGCCTCATACTTCTGGTCTTGTGCCAAACTAAACTAAATTTAGTAAATTACCACAGCTAAATGTTTTTTAGTCTTAAATGAAAAACAATGATTAGTAAATCAAACTTGCAGGATATTGAGAGTGAGTTTATTCTTCATTAGTTACCCTATTATTTTGATTCTTTATCAGATCATACTTAAGAAATATCCACCCTGTTAGCAAGGCTTAAAATATGCTGACTGCATCCCCTGCAGAGACCTGACTCCCCTCCCTTCACTGGTGTCCTGAGCATGAAACTAAACTGCATCTGATGATGGGACTCCAGTTCTGGAGATTTGGGGAATGTGGTATACTCTTTCCATTACTCTCAGGTTCACTTTAACCCAGAGTGATAGTACCTGTTAAATATATTTAGTTTCTTTGTTTAATGGCATATCAAACTTTATGGGTTATTTAATGCCAAAGCCATCCTTGTCGAAGATACTATTTAACCCATAGCTAGAGGTCTTATAACTTTCCCTAGGGTATTAGTTAAAAAGTGAACATAATAGCATGACACCATATAAACCAAATAACTGTGTGCAAACAAATGACTACTATTGAATAGAAATACTTACTTGAAATCATATAATTGTGTATGAATTATTAATATTGTATAAGAATACTTGAAACCATACAACTGTGTGCAAATTATTTATATTAGGAATGCTTGATATCATATAACCATGTGCAAATAAGCTTTCAGAAATTACACAAAAAATATAAATGTACAATGAACACAATTCCCTAATCTAGGCTCAAAATAACCCTAAATGGGTTGGCATACCATTAAAATCAATTGATTAATTTTAGTAGTAATATATAATTCAGTTCCTATCTATTGATCTATCTACTCTGCAATCCCATTTTTCTGTGGTGTGTGAATTGTTAGGCCATTTACACCACCATACTGGTTGGGTAATTCTGAATTCAAAATCAGGTAGCAATTTCCACCCTATAAAACCTTATTACTGAAGCTGTTGCAGCATCCTTGATATGGTGTGGTTGTAATCCTATATTCCACAAGAAGTCTATAGGAAATAACAATAACCAATTTTTCTTGTTAATTCTGTAGTTATAGTCATTAAAATGCATTTTTCTGCTAATTTTATTGTTATTCTTCTCAGTACAAAACACAATGATTATATGGCGCATAAAGATCTCAGAAAACAATAAATATCAATGGATATTTAAAAGCAAAAGCCAAATTAACTTGTTGAGATTAGTGGTATCACTAGAGGGTTGGTATTGTCTATTGAAAATAGGCAAATCTTGGATCCAAAGGTGGTATTGGGGATTAATGGCCAGGTTGAGAGCACAGGAACTAAATTGATAAAGAGATAGGTAACATTATTGTTCAGAATTCTGTGTGAGCAGACCATTTTTCTAAATGACAGGGCAAGGCAGAAGCCACCAAGAATGGAGAAAATGTTGCAATAACCTAAAATTTTAAAGTTCAACTTATCTAGACTACAGTATTTAACATACGCCTCTCATCTATATTTAACTTACTACTGTTGATTTACCTTTAGAGTTAACATATCATTTCTGTTTTATGACTTATGTATCTTTTTTCTTTTAGTTCTGGCTTCCAAACATATCCTGGTCTTTTTATAGATGCCATTTAGCCATAGGCCAGCTTATTTAGTCATCTGTAAATAGAGTAATGGTTTCTTTTTCAATGTATCTTTAGTTAGTTTATGAAACTACTAATTATAGACCTATTTTATGATTTTATTGACTTTTTGTTTGTTTTTTGTTTTTTTAAACGTATCGATTCCCATGTGATAGAATGAATGGCTTTAGCCAATCAATAGAGTTCATATCAATTTTGGACTAAAAGATATTTTTATTAAAAATCTACCAAAGTCAATCTGAAAATAAAAAGGAGAGTAGTGGTACTCTTGTGTAATAAATATATAAGCAGATATGTGATGGCATACTCAATATAATGGTTATCATCATAGAAAATGGAATCAATAACATGAGTACAAATCCTGGACAAGGTTTTTTATGTTTCACTTTTTGCTAATGCCCTTGGGAAAGGCATAAATCTATCTCTTTATTCCCCTAACTATGGGTAAATAATAGAGCAGACTGGGTTATTTCGTCTTGGTGTGGCAACTGATCTAAGAAAAGGTAAACTGAATATAAACCAGCATTGCGCCATTAAAAAATTGACCTTGTGTCACATCCTGGCCATGGTGGAGGAGGTTGGTTAAATACTAGCTAAAAATGTGGTGGATGATGATTTCTCATTTGAATGTTATTGTTTTTTTTTAATCCCAACATGACAAATCCATGGATAACTTATGCTGCAATGGTTACCAAGGTGATTTATCAGATTATTACTGGAAACGCACATGGCTTAATGATTATCATTGTAAGAAAATGGACTTGATGAGCTGAGTTTTGTTCCTAGATGAGACTGTTTACATTCTACTTTGCATTAACGCCATTGGGACAAGTGTAACTTCTGCTATGGGTAAAATAGTTGGACAGGCTGGGCTCTTTAGCTTTAGTCTGGCAACTAGTCTAAGAGAAGGAAAAACTATGAATTTGAAGTCTGAGGAGTGTTATTTGAAGAAGCTGCAGTACATGGGTGTACCATTCTGTTATTAGCTCATCCATTAAGTATGGCTGATCCAACACAAGGCTTCAGCACTATAAACAAATCACCTGTGTAAAAAAAAAAATTTAGTGGGTGCACCATTTTTCTGTTATCAGCTCATCCATAAAGTGTGGCTGATCCAACACAAGGCTTCACAACTAAACAAATCACCTGTATACATATCTACCAACCCCTCTGCTCGGGCAGGATATGACACAAGGTCAATTTTTAAGCAGAGTTTAACAGGTTTGAATTCAGAGTTTTCCTTCTTCTAGACTAGTTGCCTCACTAAGGCTGAAGAACCCAGTATGCCCTACTATTTACCCATAACTGGAGGGAGAATAATTGGATTCATACCTTTCCCAAGGGTATTAGTGCTATGTGAAATGCAATCAGCCTCATCCAGGATTTGGAGTTGTGTTGCTGTATCCATTGCCTACAACGATAACTATTACACCACAGGCACCTCCACATAAAACACCTGTATAAGAAGTCTGGTGATTTACATCTTTAATTGAACTGTTAAGGACTTGTACATCGTAGTCAAGGCAAAAAGTATTACTATTATTTAGCAGTTATGTCAACTCGTTCAGTGCTTCATGCTTGTGACTTGGTGCTAGAACTAAGCTAAACTTAGTAAATAGTGTCACCCATTACCAATATTTTTATAAACCAAAAGGTACCAGGATTTTATTTCTAGTGGAACATTATACAATCAAAATAGATATTATTAGATAGAGTATCACCCATAAATAAGTAAACTTCTATCAATTTGTTTTAAATAAAAAGTTAATTTTCTTCTAAACCAAATATTCAATAGGACCATGAATCAACTACACAAAAAATGTAAATATGAATGTAAAATGAACCTCTAGACCTAGTTGACATGCCATTAAAATCAATCTGTCAATTAATAAAATCTTGATGTTTTTCAAGTTTTAACACATAGCTGATGATTTTGTTGAAATGTTTTGTTAAAAAAGAAAAATGGATGTTAATTGCCTTCAAGTGGTTATTCTATTGGTCTTTATTGTTTTTTTGTTAATGCTTCAAAATAACATCTGCACTTTGCACAAACAAATAGCATAACTTTGTAAACAAATAATTATGTCTTACGGCCTTTATGCTATCATGTAAGTGTCACTTGGTTCAGTGTTTACAAGATAAAACATCATTCTTCTCCACTCTAGATAATGGAATGTGTACGACATGATCACATAGCTGACCAGGGTTATTACCATATTAGGGACCATTTTGGTAGGAAGATTTATGATCATAATTACAGCTCTGATCATGAAAAAAAATTAGTTAAGTCGAAAAAAGACTTTTGAAATATGTAATTAAATGAATTTTTTTTCATTCAAATTTTCATGTTTGACTGTTTATATAATACTAAAATTCTCTTATTTGTGTGTGCAGGCCATTGGCTTAATGAGTAGAGCATTCGCCAATGGTCCAGGAGACCGTGGTTCAATCTCAGGTCAAGTCATACCAAAGACTTAAAAAATGGTGCTTGATGCCACCTTGGTTAACACCAAGAATTATAAGGTAAGGATCAAGGGTAAAGTGGAGCAATCCAGGGAAGGGAGTAACGCCCTTCTCTACACCTTGGTGTAGTAGCTATTGAAAAGAGAGCCTTAAGGTCACCAACTTAGGCGTGTGTGTATTTTTTTTTTTTTTGTGTGTGTGTGTGTGTGTGTGTGTGTGTGTGTGTGTGTGTGTGTGTGTGTGTGTGTGTGTGTGTAGCTGTTTGTGTACATTTATATTTAGATGTATCACTTACATTCATTTTACACACACACACACACACACACACACACACACACACACATTTCACTTAGCAAATATGGCTCATCATAGAAAGATTTTTATTGGAGCAATACACTTGAAATATTTTAGAAATAAAGCAATTTCCAGTTCACTTAACAATTGAATGACAATTTTGTGAGGTTTGTATAGGGAAATACAATATTGAAACTCTGTAATTAAAAATAAGATTTTATATATTTATATATATTTGTATTGCTACATTGTTATACTTTTGGTTATTGAGATTGCTGACTCATTTTGATTCTATAATTTTCCACTAAAGATAATGAAATGCTAGTATCTTTGGTTTTGGAGAAAATTAACTTTTAAAAAATTTCTAGGAATATACTTATAGATGATCCTGTATTATCAATTATAGTTTCATAAATACTTACAGTTGATTTTACATGTGTATAAAACTTGTTTTTGTTGATTCTGTAGACTAAATGTTAATTGCTATGACCAGTTGAATTATCTTGTAACCTCTAGCTGTGAAGATCTAATGTTAAATAGAAAAAGATGGGGGTAGGAACAAACAGCCTAAATATTTATGTGTTTATTTTGTTGATATTCATTTAAAGTTTGTCGTGATTATGCTATAGAATATTACATTGTATTGTATGTGTTATGCATTATGCCCCTTTAAGGATTGTGTGTGTATGAAAAGAATTTTATTTAAAATCAGGTGTTTGTCCTTAAAGAGTTTCCTGCTCTTTTTCATCTGCTATACAAAGTTGCACATCCTCTCGTGTTTAGAAAATGTTTTTAAGTAATGTTAATGGCATTCACTTAGATCTTGCATTATCTTGAGAAAAAAAATTGTTAGATGCATTTTAAGCATTTTACATTAATCAAGTGACTAAATTGATTCACATGTAAGATTTCTTACTCTTTCTTTATTTACAGATCATTTCTCATCATACACAGTATATCAATGGAAATGTTTAAATCATAGAAATAAGTCATTTTAAGAGAGTAAATCTACTGATATATTTATCGGCAAAGATAATTGGTATTGCCCAGATAAAAACAGTTTGTTGATACATTTTTTTTTCTTGTCATTGATGCTTGCAGTTATTTCTTTTTCTTAAAATTTTTTATTGTAAATAAAGAAAACAGAATAAATAAATATTACAGAAAACTAGTAATAGGTATAATTATCTTGATATTGCTATGTAATTTTTTTTTTTTTTTTTTTTTGTGAAAGATAAAGTGTTGAATTTTCGTTGATTTATTTATTTATTTTTTATTTTTTATTTTTTTAGCATGTCAACTCTTGTTGGATTATTTAATAGTAAAGTTAGTCTTTTTTTTTTTTTTTTTTTTTTTTTTTTTTTTTTCAATAAATTATGTAGTGTCAGGTAACTAATAATAACAATCCTTTGTAAACAATTATAGCTTCAAGTAACTTATTTTAACACAAATGATTTGTATACAATTATGGTCTCAAGCTGCTATTCTTAGTTAATAATTAACATTTTTGTACCAATGATTTTAAGTATTTCTATCTAATAACTAACAATTTTCAAACTGACCTATTTGACTCCTAGATAAGAATTTCACAAGAGCCTCACCAACTGATATAGTTTAGTATCATACCCAGACATCCTTTTTAGAGGGTCATAATAGTCTTTAGGGGAGGTAGTTAGATTATTCTAGACCCTGACAACAGGGCCAGTATTTTAAACTGAATTAAGGTATAGTACTTACATCTGCTCTGTGCGGAGACAGGATGCAGCCTAGAAAACCTGCCAAGAGTGATAGATGATAGGTATGGATGGCACGACAGAGTCAGGGAACAATTCTGTCAACACAACATGATGATGATGATTTTATAGAAATCAAAGACATTTCTCATTAAAAGAAAAACCTTAAATGTTCTAATTTAAATAGAAGTAAGCAAAAATGCTCATTTAATCTGTATATTTAAGTAAAAATATCTTAGAACTTTTACTAATGTAAGTGCTTATACAAAATTAGGTTAGCAAGTTAAAAAGCAATAAAAACTAATTGAAAAATGGGGAGGTAAAAATTAGTTAAGAGAAAAGTATTTAACTTTTCTTTTTTTTTTTTTTTTTTAATTAGATAAATGGTGTATATTAAAGATTTTGAAAATGACTTATCCAGTATCCACTTTATTTCATACTTTTAGAGAATCTACTTTAAATTCTTATCTCTACAGAACCTAGTAGTAGTAAGATTTATATTTCTTAGATGAACCATTGCCTATTATTATTTTATTCCTTCTTTGAAAAATTTTCACACCAGCTCTAACTTATAGTTTTCACTGGAGTCTGAGTAACAGCAAGTCTCTTCAAGTCTCCAGGACTTTTCAAAGTATTTTAGCTGATTTTTGTTGTGCTTTTATTGAATTAAAAAAAGATATGTATACACATATTCATGGTTGTAAACAACAAACAAGATTTATAATATATTTTCTCTATTCATGACCCATTATTTTTTTTTTTTTCCAGTTTTCTTTACATTTTCTAGTCTATGCATATCAGCTATGATTTTGTACAGTAGGTCATAAAACTGCAAACTTGTTTAATTATTAATGGCCAATGTGTGAATAATCAAATCTATGAAATTCATGGTTCAACTGTACTACTTCAAAGTAGGATGCCCTGTGTAGTATAATGGTTAACAGGCTAGGCTTGCAGACCATTGTTAGTGAATTCAGATTTTACTGAATGCCCAATACTTTTGGCTTTGTGCTAAACTAAGATAAATTTAGTAGATAACAACTGTACTACAAACTATTTATTGTTTTGTCAAGAAAAGCCATAAATGTATCAAACTGCCACCTTTTAAGTAAGGACAGTCCCTGTAGTGTAGTGGTTAACATGTTGGACTGTGACATTCACTTTTTGACTAATACCCTTGGGAAAGGTATGAATACCGTTATCTGCCAGTTATGGGTTAGATAGTACCATTACTGTTCTTTTTTTATAAGGATAGCTTTGGCATTAAATAACCCAGAAAGTTTGATATGCTATTAAACAAAGAAATCAACCAAATTAAGCCACTTTTTAAGAATGCAATGTTTCAAATTTTCATTTCCCTTTTCGGGTTATTCTCTTGATGTAGAATCCATTTTTACTTTACAAGTGATGCAAAAATGGATTCATTTTATACCATTGGGAATTAGTAATGCATCTCTCTCTCTCTCTCTCTCTGCATTTTTTTTTTCTTTTAACTTTTCTTATGCATTGTTAGTCAGGGCTGAAGAATATGACAAACTGCTCCTCTGCAGAGGAGTAAGACTCCTTCTCCAATGAAGTCACCTACTGGCCATGGGTGGTGATCCATAATGCTTGAGAATGGGATCCTGATGGCTGAGCAATCCATGATCTAGCAAGACTTCATGTGATTTGCAACCGCTTTGCTCCTTACTGGGCTAGATGGGTGGTCCAAGAGGTCCAACCTAATCACTCAGCTGGTCATGTCAAGCCCATGCACCTATGTGATTGTTCTAACCATAATCTTCAAATTGCTCTTGTGGCAAACAAGTTGGCCGACCATAGTTGAGAGTGACTCTAAGGCTCTCTTTTCAATAGCTACTACACTGAGGTGTTGGGGAGGGTGCTACTCCTTTCTCTGGATTGCTCCACTTACTCTTGAGCTGAGCATTAAGCAAGTAGGCATCGAGTACCTTTTTTTTTTTTTTTTTTTTTTTTTTTTTTGAGTCTTTGGTATGACTCTACCTGAGATTGGACACAGGTCTCCTGGACTACTGGCAAACACTCTAACCACTTTGCCAATGGGCTTATATGCTAACTCTATTTTATCTTAAAGGTATTAGAAGGCAGTGACTGAGGATCATTTGCACTGAAATAGAAATACTTAAAACAAGTGATTAATATCAAATAGAATTATTTGTATTAAATAACAATAACCATTTAATTGCGTGCAAACAAATGATCGCTAATTTGTTTAAAAATTGAGTTACCTACAAACTGTTCATTTAATAATCCTACACACACACACACACACACACACACACACACAGAGGATTTGGCATTAAATAACTCACAAGTGTTAATGTGCCATAAAACACCATCAAATGAAACTTGTTTATTGAACTTTTTTTTTTTTTTTTTTTTTTTTTTTGCCTATCAATCTTAAATGACTCAAAATGAATCATTTAAGATTGCAACCAGTTCTTTTGACTGAGGTTTTAAAACATTTTCTACCACTGTTTTCAAATCTTCACCAGTGATTGATGGATTTATTTAGCCTCTTTATAGTTTCTAAAATGAAATCTCCACTTAGAAAGTTTTAAAACCAAAATCTTACTGTTCACTAATAGTATTCTCCTCACAAGTGGAATTTTACATTTCTTACAACTTCAGCTCCTTTATAATGGTTTCAGTTTATACAAATGAAAAATGAAAATCCAGAGTCAAGTTTCTTCATATTTCAATTAAGAATTGATGAAAAGAAATATTTACTGAATCCACAATTGATATATTTAAAAATTTATTATCAATTTTTTTTCTTTTCCCTTCTCTTTTCTCTCCTTTCTTTTTTCTTTTTCTAAATATATAAATTTTTTTCTCCTTTTTTCTCTTTCCTCACTTTCTCTTATCTTTTTTCCTTTCCTCTTTTTTTATTTCCCTTTTTTTTGTTGTTGTTGTTTTCCTTTTTTTCTCTGTTTCTTTAATGGTAAACCTTAGTCTATAGAAGTTTCAATATCTAAAAATTCTGGAAGCTTCTACTTTTGAAAACTTTCTTTTGATAAACAAAAAGAAAATTGTTACTGGTAATACCTTTTTAAAGAATAATTTAAACTTGATTGGATTGAATTTTAAGAAAATTCAGCTTGAAACCTTTAAAGGCCATTCAACTTCATTGGTCAACACTTTCTCTTCAAAATTATTATGGAAAAATGGTGTACATTTTATAGATTGAAAATTCTATCCTCTTACATATGCTCATGATCAATACATTCATATTCATTTTCTCTTACTTTCCTTTCACTTTTTCAAAAACATTCTAACAATCAATGTTTTTATCATCTTCTGTTGTATCTCTTAGAAATTCAACAAATTTCAAACAACATTCCATGTGCCAATTACTTATTATTTTCAAAATAAGAATGCTGAATGTATGGTTATGAGTCATTTTTTTTATATGCAATTTCTTTTCTCCTGTTATTTCAACTGGCATCCATTGATGTTTAAACAACATTTTTCATGATCTTAAAGTTCTGAAGAAGGTTATTAAATGTTTAATGTTGACTTTCATAATAAATTCATCAAATTTGGATTATTTTGTTTTTTCTACTTTCTTCATACTGTCAGATTTATTTCCATATTTACTTCCATTTTATGGACTGTAACCTAATTAAATCTAAGAAGCCTGTTGAAACTTAAGAACAACACCTTTCTTTCGAGAATTCCAGGAGAAAAAACTCATAAAATTTCACTTTAAACAAGCATCTATCAAATCATGTAAAAGTTGTTGGCGACCATAGTCGAGGGTGACCCGAAGGCTCCCTTTTCAATAGCTACTACACCATGGTGTATGGGAGGGCGCTACTCCTTCCCTGGGTAATCAAATCATGTAGATCATTTAAAAGATTGGCAATACTGTATTATTTATCCCTCCCCACTTGAAAACTAAAAACTTACTTCTAAAATCTTTATCTTGTCAAATATACTTAATTTTCTAAAGACCACTATTAACAGACTTCTGAGTTTCTTTTAAAAAATCCTTTAAATTCTAATCCTATCAAATGCAAGAGTTTTATTCAAGGTTATAGAAAACAATTGTTTTTGATGATGATGATAGCCGATTTTAATTAGCATGTCACTAAGAGCTAACATTGGATGTATAAGGAAGATTGTTACATCATTCATTTTAGTGGAGGCAAGGAGCTGTCTCCTTAAACCTCATTAATACAACACAGGTGGAAGCCAGTCTCCTACAAGCTCATTAATAATGTGTTGGCAAGGGACTGTCTTTTCTTAAGCTCATTAGTTCTGTGGAGGCAGGGATATTCCCCCTACACACTCTTAATCCCCACAGATTTAATTACTGTCCACTAGAAATGTTTTCACAGCCTCTGAATGTCTGGTTATTGCTCTGTTATAAACTCTTGTATCCAGTGTATTCTTGAACTATTGGAATAGCAACTCATTTTAGCCCTTAGAGCAAGACTGGAACCCTGTTTCTTTTTCTTTTTTCTTCTTTTTATTATATTTAGATACAGTCCTAACCACAATTATTGGAGCCCATTAAATTTCAGTACATGTCTCTCCACCCCCACCAAAAAGGGAAAAAAAAGAAAACCAAATCTAGTGAAACAGCTTTGGTTTATTGACAACTCATTATTGATAAAGAATAGCAAATGATAAAACAAGTTTACATTAATTTGCTATTTGGTTATTTGCTATTTATTTCAGATATAGTAAAAAATAAAATAAAAAATAAAAGGGTGACAATATTGATGATCAGGACTGTTTGAAGCCACATCAAATTACAAAAAAAAAAAAAAAACAATTTTAACTTCCAAAAGATAGTCTGTATTTGATATAAGATGTTTATTTCTGTATTATTTTATCACCAATTTCAAATTATTATATCCTAAAAAAAACATTTTTCACTTTTATCTCTTTCTCAATATATATATATATATATATATATATATATATATATATATATATATATAATGCATGTGTGTGCTTATTTGTAACTATATACCTTAGATTTGTGTGTGTCACACCCAGTTATAAATATACATGGAATGTCAGTTAAACTAAACATTCCTAACAAAGTCAAAAGAGGTTGGAAAGAAAGAATGACATGGTAGAGAAAGAGAATTTGGGTGGGTGGGTGTTGTAAGAAAATATGAAGAGGGACAAAAGGATAGAGAAAGAGAGGATTTGAATTGTTAATATGAATGTGTTTACCCAACCCTTTTACTGGCTGGATGTGACACAAGGTCATTTTTTAAGCAGAGTAAAGCTGGTTTTGAATTCCAAAGTTTTCCTCTTAGACTGGGTTCTTTGGCCTTGGATAGACAACCAGTCTATCTTACTATTTACCCCAAAATTGTCAATATGCATAAAAATTATTTTGATTTATAACTGCAATATTATAATTAATAAGGTAATATTTTATTATTTTTGCTAAGTATTCATGCTATTATGCAAGTTGTAAATCCATGGACCCACTTGATCATTATATCATAATGATCAGATTTTTGTATGAATGTTTCTGTTATAGCTAAAATGGTACATTTTAGTGACTTTGTTGTTAGTGTAATAGCATTAAAATGCTCATAGAGATTAGAGCAATTTCCAGTTCAATTTGTAACTGAATGATAATTTTGTGGAGTCTGTTTTATCATCAAGGACTGCTATTTAAACATAAATTTAACATGTTCAGGGGTGATCTAGTATTTAATAAATGTACCAATTTTCTGTAGGTGAGTCTCAGTGGCTAAACTACTAGACTGCAAGATCATAGTATATGGATTCAAACTCTCGTCATACTGTTACATTTACTCTTGGACTAATACTCTAGAGAAAGGTATGAACTCCCTTATCCCACCCCAACTATAGGTTAAATTGTATCACTGCTGTTCTTCTACAAGGATGGCTTTGGCATTAAATAATCTATGAAGGTTGATATGCCATTAAACAAAGAAACCAACCAAATCAGTTTCCTGTTTTGCAATCTTAATAGTGTGGGGTCCTTGTTAACACTCATTCTGATCATCGATTTATCAAGGGAGATAACTATTAAACACTTATATTCTCCTCCTCCATATTCACTTGTATAAAAAATAGAATGTGATTTATATAATGTTGTGTAACATGGTCTCACTTAAGTTTAATGAGAAATTCTAAGTAAATATTTACAAAAAATTGTCATAGAACTCTAAAAAAGAAAAGAAAAAAAGCTGGGGCTGTAGAATATGCTGACTGCATTTCTGTTGAGGAGTAACCCCCTCCCCTCCCCTTCCCAACAAGTATCCTAAGCATAAAACTAAACTGCATCTGATGATGCTCCAGTCCTGGAGCTTTGAGGAATATGGAATATCCCTTCATTGCCATTACTCCAAGGTTCACTCTGACCAAGAGTGGTAGCATCTGTTAAGGTCTTTGGATTAAGTAGAAGTGTTTAATCATTTACTAAGGATTATTGTTATCATTAATTATTTGAAACCATACAGCTGTGTGTAAATTATTTATATTACATAGGAATACTTGATAAATAGAATTACTTATATTAAATAGCCAACTTGAAATTATTCAACTGTGCAAACAAATGATTAATATTAAATAGAATTATTAACATTTGATATGAATTCTTGTTACCATTAAATGTGTGCAAAGAAACTCTAAGAATAAGTTTAAAGATAAAATTACCTCTGAACTATTTTCTTACAAACCAAACCAAACTCACTATAACTTTCTATTAGGAATACACATTCAAATTTTTCCAAATTTCCTTCAATGTATATAAAAATTGGATCTTTGAATAGAGGTCATTGAGAAAAAGAAAAATGTTTTTTGAATTTTTAAAATCCATTGAACAGTTGCTGAGTGGTAAAGATTTTTTCACCTTTACCAAATATGAAATTACTGTACTGTTGGGAGTATGCTTCAAAACTTGAATTCCAATATTTTTGGCTGTGAATATGCATTGCTATTTTTATATTTCGCTTTTCTTCCTTCTCTCTTTCACATTTTGTCCTTTCTGTTTTCTTTTCACTTTCATTCCAACTTATTATCTCCACTTTCTTCTTCCTATTTTGTTTTGACTTGAAATGCTTTTATTTGACTGATGCTCTTGTATTCTCAAATCACCAAGATGACTAATTATACCATGTTGAATCTATAGATAAATAGAAGTGCCAATCCCTATATGAATATTTCTTAGATGAATATAGCAATCTACAGTACGTAGTGAATAATAATAAGTTTGAAATTCAAATGTAACAAGATGAACTAGGATCAATCCTTGACCTGAAAAATTAATTCTACAAATGAATTTGTGACCATAAATCAAATTTATATGGTATGTGTGTGTGTATATATATATATATATAGTAATACTTGCTTGCTGGCCTTTTAGGCTACCCTGTGTTCTGTATAACTAATTTATAAAAGATTGACTATCTGCAGTGGTGCTGTATCATTAAAACAAATGAATTAACACAATCTAACACAAGTTGGTTAGGAAATTGTTGTTTTTTTTTTTGTTTTTTTTTGTTTTTTTAGTTATGTTTTTAGTCTTAATAATTTCATTTAAAAAAAAAAGCATTGATGTAAATAAAATAATTATATACTTATAATAATTATTTTGTACACAAATGTCAAAAAGAGTACTTTATAATAAATGTATCCATATAAAGGAGCTGCAGTAAAAGGCCAAGTGTGAAGCAAAGAAAGGACGAGGCACATAAAAAAAACACTGTTGATTGTAACTTGATATTCATACGAGCATAAAGACCTCTCATTTTACACTTAATGCTAAATTGATGCTAATCATTCATTTAGATAAAGTAGATGTTAGATAAAGTATCAGTTGTTTTATTTGTGTATGACAAACAGAAGCACTTAAATGAATCAACATACAATACAGTGACCTGTTATTAGGCACCAACTGGGCTTGAAAGAGACATATCTCAGCATCCATTCATATAATTGAAACACTGCAAATGTTTACTATGTCTAAACTGCCAGTTCTTAGAGTAGCAGCAATGTATTTACAGTATTGTTCCAGTGACTCTTTAAGTCTATGGATCAGTTACCACTAGTATAAAATACTGATATTGGTATCATTATATTTAACTGAAACAGTGCATTTTCTCTCCTCTTCATCCCCTCACCACCACTAATTTGTTTAGTTAAATATGATCTTAGTGGTTGTGGGTCTAGGATGAATCTATAAGGTTAGAAATCATAGCATCTATTGTTCAATCCTAAGTATGGAACACAAAGAAAAATATTAGCATTGTTACAATTCAAATTTTGTCTTTTCTTTTTCCTTTTTCTTTTCTTTTTTTCTGACTAGTCTGAACAAATAAGTTGTGAATATTGAAATATTAAATGCATTAGATTGTGTGTGTGTGTATATATAAATATAAATATATATATATATATATAACCTGCCTTTTACCATTGCTAATAATTTTTAGTCCTGTTAATAAGGCTTAGAATATATTGACTGTATTCCCTGCAGAGGGGTAAGGCCCCATCCCAAAAGAAAAGATTGTCCTGAATATAATTACATATATATAAAACAGATAAAAAGTAATGGACCCAGCTTAGCACTTTTACATTATAAATTGAACCCCTTTATTAAAAGATTTTCATAAACTAGTATGCTACTTGGTTTCATTTAGTAACCACAGAAAGCTTGGTGATCATAGTTCTAACAATTCTTAATGGCAAACAAATGGATGAAAAGATACTTGAAAAATGTGAGAGTAAGATGTGGATCAATTTTTAGATGGGGGTTAGTGCTGAATTTACTGTTCGACCTGAGCTGACACATCCACTAGGGATCAAACTCACTATGCAATAGCTATGTTCTGTTAAATAAGTTTAATAACTTATCTTGCTTGCTAGAAGTACTCTACATCAGAATTCAAACTAGATTAGTTGATTTTATTTTTCAAGTTCAACATTACAACACTCGCAAACCCTTGTAATACAGGGTCACAATAAATTAAAGTTTCACTCACTTTAACTTAAAGATATTTTTCTACAGAACAATGACATTTTTCATTGGACAATATTAACTTCATCAGATAGTATAAAAATATAAATGGTAAATCTCTTTTTATCATATAGTTACCTACCCAACCCTTCTATCATGGGGGGTGTCCTCATGGTGTAATGGTTAAAGCGATGGACTGCGGAATCATAGTACGCGAGTTCGTACTCCAGTCGTGCTATTACGTTCACTTTCGGGCAAATACCCTTGGGAAAGGTATGAACCCCCCTATCCTCCCAGCTATGGGTTCAATAGTACCACTACTGTCCATTCTAAGAGAATGGCTTTAGCATTAAATAACCTACAAAGAGTTGATATGCCATTAAACAAAGAAACCAAACCTTCCATCATGTGAAGGATATTACTCAAGGTCAATTTTTAAGCAAAGTTAAGCTGGTTTGAATTCTAAGTTTTTCTTTTAGACTGGTCACTTAATTAAAACTAAAAAACCTAGTCTGCCCTGCTATTTACCTTTACCTGGTAGTGGAGAGATTAATTAATGCCTTTCCCAAGAGCATTAGTGGGAATTAAAACACAAACAGCTTTGTCCAGGATTTTTAACTCGGTTTACCAATTCCATTTTGTACGACAAGAACTGTTATGCTAAACGCACCTCCTTTGTCATGTAAATTTACCTTTTTATAGTAACAATTACCATTTGTGACTATTTAGTGGAAAATTGTTTTGGAAAATAAAATAAGATACTTTTGAAATGTATCTTATTAGTCTTCAATCCAAATCTTGATCTCTTACCAGCTTGATACTTCAGCTGGTAGTTATATAACTCTAGCTTAATGTCAACCTTTTTTTTTTCCTTCTGGATCTGTGGGTAAACACAACTATTATTGTATAGATTTTTTTTTCCCTTTTGTATTTCCAGTCCTGACCTTTCAATCTATTGATCTTTTCTAAATTGTTATTAAGATATGATAGTCTTGTTCAAAATCAAACCATTATTTTCCATCTGTAATATTGCCAATCTCCCTTAGCTTTTATTTGAAAAATACAAATGATAAGGGAATCTAAAATTGGGAATATTTGAAGCTACTCTGAAATTATCAGGCCTTTCTTTGGCTTATTTCATTTTGTTTAGTTTTGAAACTTATAAGTCCTGCAATAGATAGTAGAATACAAAACAAAGAATATATATTAAATTAATGATACTTGGTTGTATTTGAACTATTCAATTGCCAAAAAACTTACATAGGTCACACAAAAAGTTCTAAGCCTCACCCAAAAAGAAAAGCCATAACTGAACATTTTTGCTGTGACAACACACTACTTCTTAAAAAGTTAATTCAGATCTTTCAATTTTTATAAGAAGTGGTTGTGTGTTACCATAACAAAAATGTTAAACTATGGCTCTTCTTTCTGGATGAGGCTTAGAACTTTTTGAGTGACCCTCAAAAATTTAACTATTATAGACACAATCAGTTTTGTTCATTCACAAGAATTCTTCCAAGCTGTAGCCATGTCAGTACTATTGTATAGTTGCACAACTTGGACTTTAATGAAATGCATGGAGAAAAAGCTAGATAAGAACTACACAAGGATGCTGCATGCTGTTTTGAAAAAATCCTAGAAGCAGCACCCTATAAAACAACTGTATGGCAACTTACCTCCCATCTCATATATCATACAAGTAAGATGAGCAAGACATGCTGGGCACTAAAAACAAACTCATAAGTGATGTTCTCCTATGGATGACTACCAAAAACTTGCATTCATTTGCTCAGTGTGGACACTAGATGCTGTCTAGAGGATTTGTCGGGAATAGTGATGGATTACAAGAGGGTCAAGGGAAACTGTTCTGTTAGCATACCTTTATAATGACGATGAAGGGCACAGTATCCTTGTGAAAGTGGAAAAACTGAGAGTCTCACATCAAAAAGTAAAATAATACCTTGTACTGCTACATAACGTTTATAAATTTAGAATTATAATGGAGATTAACATAGTGAGAGAAAGAGAGGCAATAAAATATTTGATGGAATATGTTTATAGTATGTAAATTCATGGTAGTAGATGATAAAATGAATTAGTAATAGAAATATTTTATGCATTTATGACTCAATAATTTTTTTTTGTTTTCTTAGCATTTTCTATTCTAGGTGCATCATTTGCAATTTTCCACAGTAGGTTGCAAAATACAAAAAAATAATTCTCATTTAATTATTGATGGCACATTTACAAATATAACATATAGTCAAGGTATTTACATATACAAAGTGTGTGTGTGTGTGTGTGTGTGTATATGTATATATATATATATATATATATATATATATATATATATATATATATATAGAAAGAGAGAGTTGAGTCATAATTTCTGTTTTAGTAAGATATAATTTATTCATGAATAATTGGACAATAAATTAATTTCAGTCAGTTGTGTTGTCACCATTATTTTTAATCATCTTTTACCATTTATCAGCTAGCTTGTTGATTCTTCTTGAGTAAAATTCATCTGGATTTGAGATCAAGAAGTTTACCACAAATATTTTCATTTGATCTTCTTGAGAAATTTTTTGGCATTTAAAGCATTTTGTAGACAATAGAAAAATTGGAAATCACTTGGTACGAGGTCTGCTGAATATGATGGATGGGGTTGAACAGACAAGCTTAAATTGAATTTTTTTCCCTGCATGATTCTTGCTGATTCTTGCATTACCATAGTGAAGTACAATTTTTTTCCTATTGACAAGTGTGAAGCATTTTCTTAGAAGATTTTCATGCACATGTTGCAGGTGTTGAGAGTATATATCAGCATTGAATGTCTGATTGCAGTTTAAAACTCAAAATGAATAATACCATAGAGATCCCACCATAATTGCAGAACAACTTTTCCTCTATAAGTCTCCACTTTTGGGGTAGGTTGCAGGGATTCATTTTTGTCAATTCACTGCCTTTTGTGTTGAACATTGTCATAAAAGACACATTTTTATCACCTGTAAGAAACAGGTCATTCCTCTGCCTTATAAGAAGACTTGTTGCTATGTATATGCAATTTTCCTTATTCCTTGCACTGAGAATATGAATAACCCAAATGCCCAGCTGGCTCACTTTTCCTATCTTTCTCAAGTGGTGACAAATTGTTGATTGGGATGTGTTGAGGTCAAGTACTAATTCTTGAGTACTTTTGTTGGAATTGCATTCCACCAATTCTCTTAACACATCTTGATTTGAGGTCTTATGAGTATCCCAGTCTGGGTTCATCTCTCAATGATGTATTGCCAGGATGAAACTTCAAAAACCCGTTTCAGACTTGGTGGTCAGTAATGCCTCTTTGACCATACATACTACAAATTTCCTTTGCTGTTTCTGTAGTGTTTTTGTCACTCTTAAATTCCCACAATATTGCATGTCAAATATACACTTTCAGTTGGTTGATTTTAAGGGCATAAGATGATAGATTAAATTATGATGCACACTCTTTCACTATTGAAATAAGCATGAACAATGAAGACACTCTTTAATCAAGTAATTTCTAGTTGTGTTTAACATATTGAAAGTTTGAAATGCATAGTTACAACTTGCTTTTAAGATATGAAAATTATTCATGATTCAATCCAGTACAGTGCATGCATGTGTATATATATATATATATATATATATATATATATGTGTGTGTATATATATATATATATATATATATATATATATATATATATATATATATATATATATAGTTGTGTATGTGTATATATGTATGTGAAATTTGTGTGTGTAAATACACACACACACAGAGTCTTAAAGCTCCTTGGAAGTAATTGAAAATGACTTGCAACAGATGACATGGTTTATGCTGTGATAAATTTGTCACCCAGATGGTTTGAAGTAAGCAAACCTCAGTCTATAAATCTCTTCAGTCTAATACTCTCAATCTGACCTTGTCAATCAGTATGCAGTGCCCTGTCCAAAATATGGATGACCAAGAGAGAAGATTGTAAGCAAGTCTTCAATTAATATGCAGCAGCTGTATTATATTCACACTTCTCCTTCATTCCCAGATAAAATCAACATAGCCACAAGGGACTTGGGATACTTGCAAGAAAAGGATTGCAGCTACTTTCCTGCCAATATTTGCTATTACAATCAGTAGGAAGGACAAAAGATGTACTTTTATCCACAACAACAAGTAGCTATGCAGCCCAGTCAGCTAGGGCTGTAGAATATGCTGATTGCATCTCTGCAGTAGGATACCCCCCACCCCCGGCACCATCCAGTATCCTGGATATGACATTAAACTATCTGATGATGAGGCTCCAGTCCTGGAGCTTTGGAGAATGTGGAATACTCTATCATTGCCATTACTCCCAAGTCCACTCTGACTTAAAGTGGTAGTACCTGTTAGGGTCCCATCTATGGGTCAAATAGAACTGTCTCACCATTTAACTGTGTCCAAACAAATGGCTCTTGTTAAAATGAATTGTTAGTGTTACATAGCAGTACTTGAAACCATTTAACTATGTGAAAACAAATGACTGATGTTGAATTGTTGATGGTTAGATAGCAATACTCAAAGCCATTTAACAGTGTGTAAACAAGTGAGCTCTGGCTTGTTTAAAATGTTACCTACAAACTATTTATTTACAAATCACACTCACACACACAGTTTTGTTGTATCACAACTCTTCAGTGTGGCTAGACACACAGGATGTTTCAAGCTGGAATCGAAACCCGCCCAATCTTACTTTAGACTTAGCATCTTACCACTCAGCCACAGGCGACACATGTCAGCTTGGGAGTTAGAACGCATTATGTATCAGCTTTTGTTTGTTTACATTTTGCCTTACTGGATACCAGAGTGCTCAATTCATTATAATATACATATAAGATTTGGTATTAAATAAACTACAAGGGTTGATATACCATAAAAACCAGCCAACCAACCAGCTATGTACTTAGAACTGTAAATCAAAACGCTTTTAAAAAATGTTTTCCTCATATTATAGTTTATGTTCCTTTTAATACCTAGATTGTAGTTGTTGCTGTTTTTATTTTTTGACTAATTGGATGTTGTAAAAATAAAAAATGTCCCATACAACTATTGTTTGAGTAGATTTTTTTTTTTTTTTTTTTTTTTTAATTCAAGAAATTTTAAAAAAAAATTGAAATACATTGACTGTATCTCCCGCAAAGACTAAAACTCTCCCCCAAAAAGAAGTGGGGTGTGTTTTTGGTATGATTCCAAACTGCATCTGATGGTGAGTCTCCAGTTATGGAGATCCTGAGTGTGTAGAGTACCCTTTCATAGCTATTACTCCAAAGTCCACTTTGATCTGGAGTTACGGTTCCATCTCTGAGTTAAATAGTTCCGTTTAAAAATGATTCATTACTTATAGGACAGTTTGCAAAAGAAAACCTCCTTAAGAAAAAACTACACATAAAAATGTAAATATCAGAGAACAGTAAATGCAATTCCCTAACTTCTAGGCATAAAATAACCCAAGATGGGTTAACATGCCATAAGAGTTAATGATCAATAAAGTCTAAGGTAATGTATAAATAAGTGGTTCTTATATGCATTAGTGGATGATAGTTTGGCTCTAACAGAGCCATCAAGATCAAGATAAGATTATCCAATAGTCATTTGTTAGATAAATGGTATCAACCTGGATTATCAGACCAAGTAATAGAATTGTCACTGTCTCTCTCTCTGCATTGTATTGTTTGTTACCATTTTTTTTTCCTTTCTATCTCTGTGACTGTTTTAAACAAAGGGATCTAATTAAGATTTTTTGCACCAATTGTGGGCCTGTTTTTACTTTATCAATAATGATAGCTTTCTGCTATTGGTGTATTTATTGGATTTAGAAGCTGTAAGACAATGTAGTCAATGTTAAGTGTAAAATGAAAAGAGATCAGCATCCATGAATTAAAATGAAGTTGTTTTAGGGAATTTTTTTCTTTCTTCTCTTTGACAGATGAATTGTTAGTTTTGGGTCTTGTGGAATGGTAACTGACTCTCTAAAAAAAAAGTGGTAGAAACTGACTTCTGTCAAAGCACTTTTTTCTCCTACCTTGAGGAAAAAAAATGAAGAATTTTTTTTTTTTCCACCTCTGTGTGCGTGTGTGTGTGAACAAGAAGACTAAAAATAAAAATTAAAAAAAGACTTTCTGTTCTTTCTGTGCACACTGTTGTTGCATTGGAGGAAAAAAAATGGAAGAAAAAATACTGTGAACTGGATCTATCCTCTCAGACACATCTGAGTCATGTGACTTGAGGTGTCTAGTTGCACTAACTAACGTCCAAGACATCTTGAAATTCTAGATCTGTTGTCATGGTGACTAGCTAGTTCCAGCATGGATACTAGCTAGCAAGTTTTTTTAATTTCTTTTTTTTCTTTTTTTTTTTTTTTTTTTATTGTGTGTTATTTCTTCTTCGTTTTTATAATCATGTTAGCTCCTTTAAATTCATTAGTTGATTAAAATTTTTTTTTTTTTTTTTTTGAAAGAATTCTTTTTATTTTTTTATTAACTTTTTTTTAATTGCAAAAGGATCTCTTGAATCTCACCTTTTTTAAACAGTTTTAATCTTTTCTTTTATATGTTGGCTACATGCCAAGAAGCCATTTTTGTCACATGCAGCTGTCTGTGTTGGCCTATGGCTGCAGCTCATTTGGAGGGGTGGCCTCACTTATTCACTGCTTTTTTAGGTACACTGCACTTTATCACAATTTGAATGAGTGACTAAACAAGAATACCAAGTGCTGTTAGCAAGAACTGGACATGTCTGCTAAAAGACAGCTCTGAGCATAGAGATAGAACAAAAGTTATTAATCTTATATAAATTATTTAGTTTGCTTTGTTGGTCATGTTTCTTAGCAAGTTAAATATTTGGTGTTTTGAAAGACTCCATTTGATAGTTTTAACTTTGTTGCAGGCTTTTCTTCCTTTTTTCCCCCCAACTAAAACTATGACTATTGGTAAGGTATGGCAAAAAGTATCTTTTATAGTATTTGCTAGTATAGATGAATGGTAAAGAACTAGTAGGTAGTAATTCTCAGGATATAATCTGAGCTTATAAGTCTTATTACAATTGAATATAAAAGAAAGAAAACCATAAATTTCAATGGACTTTTTTCCTAAGTATTTATGTGGGGTGGAAAATAAATGAATAAATATAAAAGTAGTGAGATTAAAGTTCCTTTCAAAATATCATTCTGGTGTATCTTTATAAAACAAAATTATTTACTCACTCAAGAAGTCATCACTTTTATGACAGCAAGGAACAGTGCACTTTGGAAATACAAATAAAGAATATATCTCCTGGTGAAATTTGAGTTCACATTCTCTTCTGCCTCTGAGAAGCTTGGTTCTACGTACCAGCTGCTCTACCAATTTTGCTATGAGAGCATGGAAGATATCATAAAAGTTCAAATAACACCAGGAACTTATTCTTGTTTCCGATACATGATGTTTCTTGCTGCTATAGAAGTGGCAACCCAACTGAGTTGTAATACAAAGCAACTAAAATTAGAAAGAAGGATAATAGTAGTCAAAATTAGTGATCATAATGATTGACAGAGCTTCATCTAAAAAAAAACAAAAAAAAAACTAAGGTTTTGAAAAGGCTTCAGATTGATTTGGTGTAGGCAAGTAATGAAGTGTATATAGTATCTGTCTAAATTTCTGAGATAAGGAATTGTTATTATTATAATGTCATTATACACAGCTTTAAACAAACCATAATATACAATGTGTGATGGGTAAACTGTCATCTAAATTACACAGAAATGAAAATAACACTGACATCTCATTTTATCAGATATATTTACCAAAATTATATGAAAGTATCTTAAAATACTATAGATTAAATTTATTCAAAGAAATCCCCATTGGCTTCAACCACAGCCCCCAGATAACTTTGAAATCTCCCACAGGCCTTTTCAGAGGTCTCCTAGTTTAAATTGGTAATGCTGCCATTATCTTTGCCTTCAGTTAATCTTTGCTGTTGCACAGAGTTTTGTTGGTCTTTCCCTCAGCCATGCACCACAAGTCATAATCAAGGGGATTGCAATCTGGGGAGTTAGGCAGCCAGATGTTAGGGATGATGTGTTCGCAGAAATTTTCTCACGGTCAACATTGGATTCTCCTACTTATGTAATATGGTGCAGAGTCCTGTTGCCAGATAGATGTTGAGTCTTCCAGTAGCCATGCTCTTGATCTGGGGCAGCACTACCTCCTCCAGGCACTTGATGTAGTCCTCTATATTGAGTCTAAGGTTATGTGGAAAGATAAATGAAGGTATAACGTCACCACCACTAGTGACTACTCAAAACACCATAATGTGGACTGGGTTTTCAGTTATTATGAATATGAATCTGTCTTCAGACTGACTTACAAACACTCTAAAATCTCCATATTGGTGCTTTTAGCTTGAATGCCAAGCAGTACACTGTGGAATTTTTAAATTTCTTGAATAGTGAATTGCATCTTTGTGCAGTTTTCCTTACAGACAGTGCTTCAATGACTCTAGTTTGCTGTACAGTAGACAAAACATGAAACAAATATATTGCATGCACAAAATTAATAATTTATCAAAATAGCAACAATTTACCCATCACATCTTGAATATAGTATCTGTTTAAATTTCTGAAATATACCACAGACAACAAACTTCCTGGTTTTTAGATTTATATCAGTCTATCTGTCTAAATTTCTATGATAAGGTGTTTATATTAGTTATACAATTCAAACTGTTTTCCTTATCTTGGTGGTTATACTCACATTTTGGCCACTGTATCCTCTGTCATTTTCCAGGTCTCTTGACATTGTAAATAATAATAGCCTGAATTGTATAAATCATGTAAAGAAAAAAAGTGAATATATATATATATATATATATATATATATATATATATATATATATATATATATATATATATAATTTGGTCCAGTTAAACCGGAGTTGGGAGTAATTCCATCAGGACAAGAAAACTATACAAGAGTGAACATCTAAATTTTCCTGGTAAAGAGCTCAATGTAAGACATAAGATCTGAAGAAGTCCTGTTAATTTCTTTTTCATGTTTTTTGATTTTTCAAAAACACATAACAGGATGGAAATAAATTTATAATCCTAATGTGACCGGTTTGTGTTTTTCTTTTTATATATATATATATATATATATAATTAGAAGGAAACTCACACCTGGTTAAATTCTCATTATATTGTCATAGATTTATATGAAATTCTATAAGCGAATAATCCACACCTTCTGTTTTCAAACACTGACTGGATATTACTTATATATAAGCATGTTTGATTAGATAAGCAAGATGCATTTTGTCTATATAATTTTATTAGGATCCTTTCAAGTTTTCTGACAGGGTATTCATTTTTTCTTTATTGTGGTTAATTTGTCTTTTTACAAGACTACACCAATACTTTTGGTTGTCAGTATTGTTGTGAGGTGCTGGATCATGTATTTTAAAATATATTTAGTTCGGCAGCAGTCCTTCATTTAAGTATGTTTGATTAAATAATAAAGACACATCTTGTCTACGAGGATCATTAAATAAGTTTCCAGACTTTTTTTGTATGGGCACTTTTATCGATAGTACACACATGAAACTCTAGTCCCCTTCGAAGTAATCTCCTCCGGCTGCAATGCACTTGTTATACCGTTCCAACAACTTCTGGAAGGCCCCATTGAAGTCCTTGTGTGAGTGTGTCAATGACCTTTGTCACAGCCTCTTTCATCTCCTCAATTGTCTCATAATGACAGCCTCTGAGCTTAGGGAATAACCAAAAGTCACCGGGAGCAAGGTCTGGACTATAGGGAGGGTGAGGAACTGTCTTGATGCCCATATTGCTCAAATAGTCTGTGACAAGGATAAAGTTGTGGACTGGTGCATTGTTCTGGTGGAAATGCCACTGACCGGATTTGAAGAGTGCTGGCCTCTTCCGATGGAATCTCTTCCTGAACTCCCTTAAAACCTCAACATAGTAACCCTAACCCTTTGGCCTATCAACTGTGGTGTATTGACTTCCTTACTCCTCCCACACCTTTCATCATCCCTCACAGACTCCCTGCCTTCCTTGAATCTCTTATTTCACTCAAAAACTGATACATGATTCATGCAAGATGATCGAAAAGCAGTCTGAAGCATTCCATACATTTCTGTGGCATTTTTTCTAAGTTTTTAACAGAATTATATTGCATATCGTTGTTCTAAAGTGTCCTCGCGTCCAGATTGCATTTTTGAAATTGACCAGGTGTGACAATCTGGCTTTAGTAGGATGTATTCTAATTCCTGCTATAGCTGTTCATTTGAAGCTGAAATCATAACAATTGGTCAGTCATCTCATAAGATGTATAGTAATAACATACTGAATTTTCAAGAGTCTACAGTAATTTTAAATGCCTGTACAAAAAAAGTCTGGAAACTTATTGAATGCACCACGTATATAATTTATGTAACTACACATATTTTAAAATACATGATCCTGCAGTTCACGACAATACTGTCTCCCAAAAATATTGGTGTAGACTTCTAAAAAGACAAATTAACAAGAATAAAGAAAAAAATAAATACCCTCTCAGGTAACTTGAAAGGATCCTAATAAAATTATATAGACAAAATGTGTCTTTATTATTTAATCATGGTAAAGTGAAGGACAACTGCCCAACTATACACACACACACGCACATATATATATATATATATATATATATATATATATATATATATATATATATATATATATATCATGGGTATCACCTTAGGCACCATAGTTAGATGTTTGGCTCAACCTATAGTGTCAATTTGGCTTACCAAAAGTGTCCCACTTGACACTTACATTCAGTTGTCAAAGAAACAGAAAGGGTAGATGAAAAGACAGCTCTTGTTTTAAAGAGTTGATCCATTCCAAGGTTAAGAGTAGGTTAAGGCTGTGAATAGCCCCAAGGCTTCCAAACATTTGCTTAAATAGTTGGAGTTGTAGCAATCAAGTACTAGTATCCTGAGGGAAACTTTGGTCAGAACCAGCTATCAAATAGCTTGATTGGTCTTTCTTCCCTACACCCAGTTCTGAGAGTCAATTTGCACATCAAAGGCACTTTGGAGTCCTGGCTTTATTCTGACTATGCATGGATCACTATCTATTCACAAAAACTGAAAATATATATATATATATATATATATATAATCTAAATTATCCAGTCAGTGTCCAAGGACAGTAGGTGTGGATTATTCTTTACATAGAATATATGAGGGTAATCATATAAATCTATGAGAGTGCTCAATGTATGGCGATTGTTAGTTCCCTATTTATCTCTAGGGTATAACAAAATTCACATTCAGAGCGTATATAGTACAATTAAATGGAGACTCAAACTCAGTTAAGCCGTCATAATAAATTTATTTCGGCGGAGAATATTGTTGGTATATTCTCTGTCTCGTCAGATGACTCTTTTACATGCTCTGTATTGTCCCAGAGATGCGAATGAGGAGTTACAGTTCGTATTCAGAAGATAAAATAAGGAAATTAAAGAGATTAAAAAATAAATTAAAAATCAGAAAATAAAGATAAAAATAAAAATAAAAATAAAAAACATAAGGTGGAAATCAAATTACAAAGTTACAAATTCTTTCGTTCATAGGCGTGAGCAGAGGGTGTTAACATGTTATATGTTAGAATGATTAAAAAACAGGAGTGGAATTAATCTACTGGTCAGTCCCTTCTAATTTTGTGTTCTGTTTGTGGTTTCTTCTACTCCGCCGAAATAAATTTATTACGACGGCTTAACTGAGTTTGAGTCTCCATTTAATTGTACTATATATATATATATATATATATATATATATATATATATATATATATATATATATAGTGATTGAAAAGTAATTCTTTATTTTTAAGTTCTTCTATTTCATTTTTTAATTCTAGTTTTTACAAAAGAAATTAAAAGGTATTTTAAAATATTGAGTTACTTTTCAATCACAGTGGAAATTTACTAAGCTTTTTGCTTAGATGTGGCACAAGGCCATATGAAAGGGGCACCCAATGAGACTCAAACTCACTCGTGTAGGTTTGCTAGCCGAGCTTGCTAACCATTACACCACCAGAGGCGCCTTACTTTTCAATCACAGTGTGTGTGTATATATATATATATATATATATATATATATATATATATATATATATATATAAGTGTACACTTAAAAAATTAAGTTCTTGGAATTTATAGTATACAAGTCTATTGATTTGTAATTTCATTAACTATTTGATAGCTGGGTTACAACCCTTGAGTACTACTACTGCTGCTGTTATCCACCTATCATTGATATTGTGGCTATAACACAGATCACCAACTTCCTGGCCTTTGGGTTGGGATCAGAGTATTGGTCTTTCTACTTCACCTGTGTTGTTTTTTTTTGGGGGGGGGTGAGATATGGCAAAAAGTGAGGTGTGACTGACCCTGAGGATTTTGAGTCAGCACTTCCCTATTGCACCAAAGAGGAAAAATGGAAGTAACACTGGTTGTGGGGCCTGAGCAGTTTTGTCCTTGGTTATGTGTATGCTCATGTACCTCTCATATTAAACTGACTTTGTGTTTCATAGTATTGTAACACTGGCTGTGGGACCTAAGCAATTTTTGCCCTTGCTCATGTGTATGTTTACAAGCCTCTAAACTGACTTGGTGTTGCATACTACTTTCGTTGAAACAGGTTCTTAAATATTAATCATGTGAATATCACATTAAGCCATATACCTATCATCAAAACATACAATTGGTACTGACTTATTTATTTAGGGTTATGAATACTCAACACTATTTTATAGTGTACTAATATTTTCTATTGGTTAATTAAAAAAAAGGTTTTCTCATCTCTCCATTACTTGATTCAAGATACGCAGCAAATTACCACTTGTCTCATGACTAGAGTATCAAGCTGATCTTGATGTCAGACTCTGACATCTTCTCCTTCATGGCATTTCAGTGGGCAAGTCGAGGGTGGGGGCATTACTTGGCAGTGTTAATTCTCTCAGAGTATCATGCAGCCATTAAATGTATGATGCCATTATCGGGGAAGAATCCCTGGCCTGACTATCACAGTATAGCATTCAAGAAAATTGTATTCAATATAACAATTCCTCACATTGGTAATAATGACACAGATACAGCTATAGATTCAACAGTAATAAGATATAGTGTATAACTAAATAGTAATTCCCAATTGTAAATAAATCACCATAGCAGTACGTAGTAAATAGCTATTTAAGAATTCTTCTTTGTGATAACTACCTGTTTTTGATAGCATATAAGACCCACAGATAAATAAAACTTCCTTCATTTCAGTAAGGAATATTAAGAAGAAAAAAAAGGGTTTAAAGAAGCTTAAGAAATGATGTGCCTAGTGGATATTTACCCAACTCCTCCACTACAGGCAGGATACAAGGTCACATTTATTTATTTATTAGCAGAATCCAGATGTGTAAATTTTGTTTATTTTTATATATATATATATATATATATATCCTCTGCACAAGCATGATATAATGCAAGGTCAATTTTCAAATGGAGTTTAACAAGTCCAAATTCAGATTTTTTCCTTTTTTCTTTTTCTTAGACTGACTGCCATACTGAGGTTAAAGAGCTCAGTCTACCTTATTATTTACCCATAACTGAAGGGAGAATAGTTGGATTCATACCTTTCACAAGGGTATTAGTGCTATGTGAAATGCAAACAGCCTCATCCAGGTTTTGAACTCAGGTTTCTGTGTCCATTTCCTATAATGATTTCCATTACACCATGAGTACCTCCTTGAAAATTTTGTTTATTGGTAATTTCATTCTTTTCAACAATAATAGGTAAGGTAGTAGAGGAATTTAAAAGAGATTGGGTGGGGGTTATAAATGGTGATAGACAATGTTGATATTTTTGGTATACCAGAAGGAAAAATCTCACTTTCTGTACAAGATGAAGAGTGCATATTTATCCAACCACTCCTCCATGAGTAGGATGTGAAACAAGGTCTATTTTTAAGTACAGTGCAACTGGTTTGAATTCAGAGTTTTCCTTCTAGACTGATTGCCATACCATTGGCTAAATGTCAGCCTGTCCTACTATTTATCTATAGCTGAGGGAAGGAAGGAATAATTCATGCTTTTTTTTTTCAAAGGCATTTGTGCAAAAGTGAAATACAAACAGCTTTGTCCAGGATTTGAACTCGGGTGGTTGTGTCCATATCCGACACAAGCAGGTGCCCGTGGTGTAATGGTTATCGTGTTTGGAAATGGACACGGCGACACGAGTTCAAATCCTGGACGTGGCTGATTGCATTTCACATAGCACTAATACCCTTGGGAAAGGTATGAATCCAATTATTCTCCCTCCAACTATAGGTAAATAGTAGGGCAGACTAGGTTCTTCAGCCTTGGTGAGGCCACTAGTCTAGGAGAAGGAAAACTCTGAATTGAAACCTGTTAAACTCCGCTTAAAATAAAAAATTGACCTTGTGTCATATCCTGCCCGAGCGGGGTGGGGGTAAATAGGGTTGTGTCCATATTTGACAACAATAACCATTCCGCTATGCACCTTTGTGATGTTCCTAGTATGTTGAACTGTAGGATGAAGAGCATGTACATTTTATTGATTTTGGTCTGGCTGAGGACTTTCCAGAATCTCTTCTCATAACCTGTTTTGAAAGTTTAGGCTTTTTTGAAGTGAATAATTTTTTTCCTAATAAATGAATCCCCCCTCCCGTAGTAATATTGTATAAGCAACTAATCCTGATGATAACAATTGTCCATTAAATGCTAATCCATGTTGTAAGCAGTTTGTGTATGACCATTTTATGATCATGTGCATAACTAATGAGTATGTTATAATTTAATAATGATTATCTATAGGACATTAGTAACTATAGCTTGGTAGTTAGTTATATTTGACCTTTATGTTTCTACTTGGATACATCTTGGAAGTATTCCTCATTATAGTATTATCTTATATCTACTTGACCAAGCCATGAGTAGAGTGTTCGCCAATGGTCCTGGAGACTCTGGTTCAATCGCAGGTTGAGTCACACCAAAAACTCCAAAAATGGATCTTGATGCTATCTTAACACTCAGCATTATAAAGTAAGGATCAAGGGTAAAATGGAGCAATCCAGGGAATGGAGTAGTGCTTTCGTCTACACCTTGGTGGGGTAGCTATTAAAAAAGGGAGCCTTTGGGTCACCCTTGACTAAGATTGCCAACTTTACTTTTCTTTATGTCTACTTAACCAGCTCATTGGCCTAGTGGGTTGAGTGTACGCCAATGGTCCGGAAGACCTGGGTTTAATCCTAGGTCGCATCATGGCAAAGACTTTAAAAATGGTGCTTGAAACCTCCTTGCTTAACACTCAGCAATATAAGGTATGTATTGAGGGTAAAATAGAGCAATCCAGGGATTAGCGCCCTCTCCTACACCTTGGTGTAGTAACTATTGAAAAGGGAGCCTTCTGGTCGCCAACTTTACTTTACTATTAAAGCATCATTCATACCAGGGGTAGGTTTCTTTAGTTAATGGTATGTCAACCTTCATGGGTTATTTAATGTCAAAGCCATCACTGTAGAACAGTAGTGGTGATATTTAACTTATAGCTAGGGGAGATAAAGGAAGTTTGTATTTTTTGCTAAGGGTATTAATCTTAATAGTGTGACTAGTGTTTGAACTCACTTACTATGATGTTGCAGTCCAGCATGTTAGCCACTTCACCCTGGGGACTCCCCATCCAGGGGTAGGGCTTGAAAGTAAATATTTTGGTAAATTTTATTATGTAATTAATTCATATTATTTTTTGACATTTGAAATATGAAAAATCTATTATACTATATATCAGAATTTAAAAAAAAAAACTTAATTCAAAAATCAAAAATTTAATTTTTTAAGAACCCTTTGTTGTTAAAAAGAGGAAAAGAACTATGCATCCCACTTACCCCTCACATGCACACACAAAAAAAAACCCTCACTTTTTTTTTCTTTTTTTTTTTTTAAAGTTTCACTTTTCAAACTTTAGAAATGATTTCCAAGGCCAAAACATTGTGTTACAACCAACATCGATAAAGATGAAGACAACAGTCCAAAAAATAACACAAAATATTACACATCAAGTCTCATCTTGAAAATTTAAACAGATAATAGTCATATTTAATTTTAAAATGCTAAATAATAAATGAATAAATTAAATAATACTTGATTGAATAATAAAGCTCCAGAACAGGAAAATGAAGAGGATACCAACTGTAGTTGGAATTTCTTGGAACAGTCCCTAACCCTAATCCTTCCTGGAAAAGAGACAGAACTGGAAATCAGAAGAAGAATCAAGACCATGTACACCTTAGCACTGTTAAGATCTGCTAGAATACTTTCAAAGCACCACCCTCCCCAACTATAATTGGTATCACTGTCATTTATTTTTCAGCTCTCTGTTTAGCTTTTCACCTTCTTTCACTTTCACCCTGTAGTCTGCAAGTACAGCAAAATCTACTATATGACAGGTTCTTTTTCTTTTCAACTAAAACTAGGGTTCAGTCTTCTGGCCTGGATTTTGTGATTTATTTGTATCTCAAAGTTCTAGAGAATTTTATGAATTTCATTTTCAAGGACAGGTTCTGGTTTATGCATATGTCATTTTGTTAGTATAGTGGGATTTCAGTTTCTTGCACAATTCCCAGTGAATCACCTTACTCACCCAGTCATGCCTACTCTTGTATTCCTTTTGTGCTAGTTTGCTGCATTTACTTATGCGATTAACTGTTCCATCATTATCACTACATAGTCTGCACTTGCTGTTCTTCTACGTATTATCAATTTTTGCATTATTTTAGGCTGCGATTTTTAGAGATTCAGTTTTTCTCTTTATATTCCCTCCTCATAACCATGTCCAGATTATTATTTTTGCTATAGGGTCTCTTTAAATTTTTAAATATTATTCAATGCAAAAAAAAAAAATCTGAAAGGTAGCTAGGAGCATCTTACAAAATATGATATGGACTATTGACATATAAAACTGCTCTTTTGTTGTGAAAAATTAAACTCTTTTTGTACAAATAGATCAAATTCTTCCTCCCAGGTTAGGAACTTTAAAAGATTTTTTATTATTAATTTTAATGTGTATTTTAATTCATCTTCTTAGTTTTAGTTGCTCTTTAATCATAACTTATTCTGGCTCCACAATAGCAAGAAATTACATGTATCAAAGACACCACTAAAGGATAAAGTCTCAGTGAAATTGTTTCCAATACAAATTCTTTCTTGTTGTTTGTAGAGATAATTACTCAGGTGAGTTGCAAACATATTCATCTAAATTTTGAATCTAATGATTCAGTTTTGAGTTTTTAATCTCACCCCATAAAACTAAAAACTGAATCTTTAAATTTAAATGATGTTTACACAGCTGATTACTTTTATACAGGATGCAACAAAAATACCTCCCACATTTTAAACTGTGATCTGAGTGGTACAAGTGAATTTAGGTAATGGATAATGGTAGCTTCCTCTGGCTAATATCTTATTTTTTTATTTTCCATGTATTCAATTACAATCATAGCTTGGACTGGAGCACACCATATGTTTGTTGTTGAAACGTTCTTTCAGACTGGGAAATCTATAATTGCTACACAAAGATTTTTCTTGCTCATTTTATGTTACACTGAAATGATACTGTTCTAGATAGAATTTTCAACCTGTAGCAGTATCGATTTTCTATTCTGACATGAAATGAGCCCAAAAACCTCTGTCTAGCAATTATTGATTCATCAGTCATTAAAAAAAATTCAATAGCAAGTGTATGGTGTGCACTGGTTCAAGCCATTATCATATCTGAAAACAAAAGTAAGACATTAGCTAGATGGAGCTATTATTGCCACTTTCCTAAGTTTGCTTATACCACACGAGTGACAGTTTAAAATGTGAGAGGTATTTCTGCTACACTCTGTATAATAAAATAATGATGAGTCAGTGCTAATTGTTGATACTTTTTGATTAACCCTCTTTGGTGAAACACTGGATTGTGCAAGTGTAACACCCTTCATACTCACCAGATCTACCTCCATACAATCTTTTTTATTTCTTAAACTAAAAATCCATCTCAAAAGTAAGATTTGAGAATGCAGAAGTTATTACAGGAAGCCCAGCTTCCCTTCATATCGGCTGGTGTGGAGGAGGCTGTAGAGTATACAAACTGCATCTCTACAGAGGGGTAAGACCCCTTCCCACCAATGAGTGTTCAAGATATGACATTAAATCATTTGATGGTGAGGCTCCAGTCCTCTCCCAAGCCCAGTCTGCTAGGGCTATAGAATACATTGACCATCTCTGCAGAAGGGTAAGATCCTCATTTCTAACAAGTGCCCTGGATATAACACTAAACCATCTGAAGGTGAGGGAATGTAGAGTAACTCCTTATTACTATTACTCCCAAGTTCACTCTGACCTGGAGTGGTAGTACCTGATAGTCCCATCTCTGGGTCAAATAGGACTGTTTGACCATTTAACTGTGTGTAAACAAATGGCTGATATTAAACTGAATTATTGGTATTACGTAGCAACACTTGGAACCATTTAACTATATGTAAAAGAATGAATAGTTTTGAAAAAAATTATTAGTGTTAAATAGTAATACTTCACTTTGTGCTACAAAGGCTGATATGCCATAAAACCTAAACAACACAACCAACCTTCACTGTGTGCAAGCAATAGCTATTCTTTGTGTAGAAACAAATTAGCTTTAAATTTTTTTAAAAATAAAATTACCTTCAAACTATTCACTTACAAATCATATGTATATCTGTTTAACTGTGTGCAAATAAATGATTGATGTTAAATTGTTTGTGTTGCATTGCAATACTTGAAATCATTTAACTGTGTCCAAACAAATGATTAATAGTAAATAGATTATTCATGTTTGATAGAAGAGACCATTTAATTGTATCCAAAAAATGATTAATATTACATAGAATTATTTGTGTGAGATAGAAATACTTTAAACCATTTAACTGTGTGTAACCAAATGAGCTCTGACTCATTTAAAAATGTTATCTACAAAATATGAGTTTACAAATCATATATATTTGACTTATTTGTACAAACATGATTTGGCTTTAAATAACTTATAAAGGTTAATATGCCATAAAACCCAACCAACCACATATCACAAGAGTAGTTTCATTGATACTTCGATTAATGGAAAACTAACTTTGATATGTATGCTGAATACCAAGAGGACTATTTTAAAGAAAATTAATGTTTTATTCATAGTTCATTTTTTTCTTTGTAAATACAGCTTCAATCTCAATACTTTTTAAATAATCCTCATATTTTGGAGAAAATAAACATTTCATTCATTGTTCATTTCTGTTTTGGTAAATACAGCTTTTGTCGTTTCAATACTGTTTTTTTTATTTATTTATTTTTTTTGTTGTTTTTTTTTTATACAGCTCAAATTTTGAAGAACAAAATGTTTCATTTATTGTTTATTTTGGTCTTTCTGCTGATTCTTTTTTAACACATCTTGTGTTATACAAATAAAAGTAATCAAGTGGTCAGATTTATATGCATTAAGAATCAACCTTCAAGAATTCAATTCAAGCGTTAACCATTTCATATACATTTGATCTTATTTTAAAGCCACTTTTTTTTTTTTTTTTTTTTTTTTTTTTTTTTATTGAATCCCAAAATTCTGTTGGGACATTTTTTTAATTTTTTTATATTAAGTCCCTATCTAGTCTTTTTATGTCAGATCTGTATCGGTATGAATGTACAGTGCAGCATAAAACCTCTTCATGTTGAGTCTTGTGAAAAATAAATCAGCTCGGGTTTTAGGAGAAATAGCACCTAACTGGTAGTTTCAAGGGTTAAGGGTTAAGTTTATTGCCTGGTACCTGTGGTACCCTAAAAGGTGAATGCCAATGGAGTTAATCTATTTTTGACTGACTCTTGGATATAACTGCTGTTTGGTGTAAGCTATATGATAATAATCATTATCATATTAAATGTACAATTGATTGGTGAAATAAATTTTTTTTACTCTAGTTGGAAGAAATTTTTGTCAGTAGGATTCACCAGTGAATCACTTTGAATGTAACTTTTCTATTATTTTGTCATTAACCTTTTATTTTATTACTACATAAGTATTTGAAATGGATATGCAGCCACTGTGTGTATATATATGTATATATATATATAGTGATGACTTTTGCTAAATATCTTATATTTTCTCCTCCTCAACGATTTCTTAAATTCTCATTAGTCTCATAATCAGGTATAGCTTAGCAGAGCCCGTCCATCTCCAAGTCTACAGCTGGTTTGAATTCAGTTTTCCATCTCCTAGACCAGTTGCTATACCAAAGTTAAAGAGCCCAGTCTGCCCTATTATTTATCCATAGCTGGAGGGTAAATAGTTGGATTCATACCTTTGCCAAGGACATTAGCACTGTGAAATACACACAGCCTGGAAAAAAAAATTTTCTTATGATGATAACCATTTCACTACTAGCGCTTCCTAATTAAGTGTTGTATTTTAATAAGATTTTTTTTTCATTATGATTTACTTCAAGGTTACTTTCGGCTGCCATTAAACTTTACTCTATAATTAGTATTTGATTGTTATCTCTCTTTAGGAATTATAATGATGTGCATGAACACAAATGCACACCCAAACCATGCTGCTGCTATTATTATTATTATTATTATTATGTTGAAGATTTCTTATTCTCTAAGTTTTTATTTACACTAATGAAAATCTTGCTATGATGAACCAATTTGCTGTGTTATACATACAAAAATTAGATTATTATATATATATATATAAACTAAAATAACACAAATGGGAATATTGCTTACATTTGGGGGGGGTGATAGTTCTCAACTAGTTTTGACCTTAGGTCATATATATACATCTACATCTACATGTATGCATGTGCGCGTATTTATATATAAATATATATATATAAAATAGAATAAATATAAATTGATTTTAAACTGTTATTGTACAAAGTCCTTTGTTTTTGCCTTTTGATAGTTTCAAGATTGGGATCTACATGTTTAGTTTAGTGAACTCAGTTTTTTCCAGAAACTTAAAACCTTTTGAGATATATGAAACCTATTTGTTAATTGTTAGTTAGAAATTTTGTGGGAGAAAAAAAGATAATTAGAGTACTTTTTGTGTAATTAGAAATAGAAAATTTTTTTTTTTTTTTTTTTCAAGTTTTATATATTCATCATTTTTGTCGTTACTATTTACTATATTTGTCTTGACATTAAACTGCATCTAATGGTGAAGCTCCAGTCTTGGAATTTGGGGAATGTGGTGTACCCTTTCATTTTAGGTCCACTCTGACCCAGGTATCTGTTAGGGTCCCATCTATGGGTCAAATAGAAATATTTAATCATTTACTATACTTAAAACCATTTAACTGTGTGCAAACAAATGACTTAAATAGAATTAGTATTGTATAGAAATATTTGGAACCATTTAACTGTGCAAATTTTTGATGTTAAATAGAATTATTAGTGTTAAATAACAATACTTGAAATGATTTCACTGTGTGCAAATAGAACTATGAGTGTTAGATTGCAATACTAAAAGCTGTTTAACTGTGTGCAAACAAATGAGCTCTGGCTAATTTAAAAATGTTACCTACAAACTATTTGTTTACAAATCATATATATTTAATATATGTATAAGCAAGATTTGGCATTAAATAACCAACAAGGGTTGATATGCCATAAAGCACAACCAACCAACCTATTTGTCACCTTATGTGCTCCACTCTCCCACAGGCTGCCATTTTTGGACTGGTAGTCTAAAGGATTTACTGTTATTGTAGCATAGCAGAAGCAGCAGCATCTAATGCTAATTCTAATCTTGGGTGGATGTAGTATTATTTTGGTCAGCCTTTTCCTTGGGCCACCACCTTCCACATCCACCATTTTCCTCTGCCTTCTCCCACTCTCTGGTGACTGTTATACAGCCTTGGTAGTATTTGGAAGGCACAGCACTCTCACACTCTTGCAGAGCTGGCCAACTCTCTCTCCCTCTCTACCTTTCTCACAAGGAATTGATTATTTGTTTTTAGAATTCAGTGTAGCCAAAGCAATCTACAGACCCAGATATGATACCAGCAGAAGAAAATCAATTATTTTGCGACACAACTCCTTGCTAGCAAGAGGATTGCGGGTGCTAATGATGTAGCAGTTGTGCGACAGGGAGGGTCAGTCATTGCCATGTCATCTTCTTCGTTGTTGTCTGTGTCATCCTTGGTCCTGACAACCTGGCCATAGCTGCTGATGTGGAACTGTTATGTATAGTAGTACCCTTGCATTTGTGACTGCAGCAGTAGCTTTTGCACTGAGTCACTATTTAACACTACTCGTATGCTGCTGGTAATAAACTCTTGTACTACTACCAATTTCTTCTGAAGGCTTTTATATTAAGCTACTTTTCTGTGTCACCAAAACTGTATATAAGTTTATTGTTGCATTCACATGTTTAAGATATTTAAGTGTGCTTATGTTTATTATGTAAACAAAACAAAACAAAAAAGAATTGTGTTTTTATCTATCTGTGTGTGTGTGTGTGTGTGTGTGTATATATATATATAAAGTTTTTTTTAGCCACTGTTCTTACATTGAACATTCTATTCTTCGTTATGAAATGATCAAACTTATTGACCTTATTCTTTCATTTATACCTCATTACTATATATATATAATTTTAAAAATAACTTTTAATGAACATATATAATATTTTACATTTAATGTGTGTGTGTGTATATATATATATATATATATATATATATATATATATATATATATATATATATATATATATATATAAAGCTGCTCTTCATGCATTAAGCTCTTTTATCCTTCATTATAAAATTGATTTTGTGTGAAAAAGGTATAGATAAAAGTAAAAAAATAAGATCAATTTTTATAGTGAAGGATAAAAGAGCTTAATGCATTAAGAACATCTCTCTCTCTCTCTCTCTCTCTTTCTTATTTATTTATTTATTTATTTATATACACACACACACACACACACACACACACACACACACACACACACACATGTGTGGGATTTTATAAATAACTTTGATATAAATGCCATGGTGTAAAATTGTAAATTAAAATTTTCATATTTAAAAACTTAGCTTACTTGGCCATATCAGGGTAGGAAAATTGTGTTGTGAAAATCTTCCTGTTTGCTTTGAAAATCTGTATTCAAAATATTAGCTTTTACCTAGTTTTGAACATAAAGCACTGGTGACCCAGAATCAATATAACTACTTAGTTTATCAAACAAGCTAAATTTGGGGTAAAAGGTGTATCATAAATATTACTAATATAGAAAAGAATCAAATGCCAGAGCATTTTTATATGAAGATTAAATTGTAAAATTTTTGTTTTAAAAAAAAATCTTTTAAAATAAATATGTGTTTAATTGCATATAATTATGATATAATCAAATTTCATACAAGAGAATACAAGTGAATAAGATTAAATTATTTGTATATGTTTGTAAAGATTAGATATTATAATATATCTACTAAGCATTGCTTAAATGTGGCACAAGGCCAGCCTTATAGGGTGCCTAGTGATAATCACACTTACTAACGATGGTCTGCTAATCCAGCTTACTAACCATTGCAATATGCAAGATGCTATAGATATAATATATAGCATAATTGATTGTTCAGTGTTTGTATGATATCAATCACATACTCGGATACATAAAATTTTGTTTATAAAATAAAGTTATTTGGACAAATTGTGTTAATGTAGATATGTAAGGGTTTAAATATACAATTGACCCTCTATATTTGTAGGGTTTACAGGCTCAGGGCTACTACCAAGTGGATAAAATTGAAAATACTTCTAGTCTTCTACTAATATTAATTCGTAATACTGTTAACAAAAAAAAAAACAAGTAAAACAATATTCTCTACTTTAACAGTATGTTTTATAAATATTAAATTTTAGTATCAACCATGGAAACTATCAGAGAAAGACAGACAGACAATACAGTATATGATGCAATATATGTACAATACATATTTTTTGGGGTTGTAAGTTAAAAGAGGAGACCCTGTAGCATAATGGCTAAAGTGCTAGCCTGCTGCCTTGAAGTAAACAAGTTCAAACCCTAGTCACACTATTACATTCACTTTTGGACTTATACCCTTGGGAAAGGTATGTGCTCCCCCCTATCCCCGCCAACTATGGGTTAAATTGTACTACTACTATTCTTCTATGATGATGGCTTCAGCATTGAATAACCCACAAAGGTTGATATGCCATTAAACAAAGAAACCAAACCCCACTTAAAAACAGATTGATAATACTTATATTTTAATTATGACTTAAGTAAACTTTTTAGTTTTCTTTACATGTTGTAGCCTCTTATGTTGTTTACATTTTGCGTCATTTACAATTTTTTAAAACAGTAGGCCACTAAAGTAAATAAAAAAAAAAACATTTAATTATCGAAGGCAGTTTCAAATAATCCAATCTGAAAATTAAACCAACAATAGTAAAAATACTGGATGTTGTTATGTGTATGTTAAAGAAGTGATATCAACTTATTTGTTCGCTCTATTGGTGGTGCTTATATTATTTTGACTGTATTCTCTACAGAGATAAGACTCCTGCCCCCTACTAAAAAAAAAAAAAAAAGAATGGTGTCGTTAGTATAATATTTAACTACATCTGGTGATGAGGCTCTAGTTCTACTGCTTTGGGGAATATGGAGTATACCTTCTTTACTTTTACTCCTAGGTCCACTCCAATCCAAAGTGGTAGTACCTGTCTATGGGTCAAATAGACCAGTTTAAAATTATTAGTATTAGATAGGAATAGTTGATGCCATATAACTAAATTATTTGTATTAAAATAGTTACTGGAAGCTAGGATTACTACTTGATACCATTTAATTGTGTACAAATTGTTTGTATTTGATAAGAATACCAGAAATTATATCACTGTGTGCAAACAAATGATTCTTGATAAATAGAAGTGTAATGAAAAAAATTCAATGAAACAGTGAAAATATAGTTATGATTGTAATAAAAGATTTAGAAAATAATGAAATTTTGGCATTAAATAACCCACTGAGTTGCTATACCATTAAACAAATAAAGTAAATCAATTTATTTGTAAGTCTTATGTGAGATTTTCTTGTATTAATAAAATACTTTAATATAAGTGGATATATAAAGTTGGAAATAGGGTATATAATACTGTGTTAAATATATCAGATAAAATATCTGACAAAATGGTAAGAAATCGGACCTGAAACTCTAAAGTTTGTGTTACAATAGTTTTATTTCCTGTGTAATGTTTTACACTTCATTGTACAAAACACAATTGAAGGGATTTGAAACGCTAAAAAGATACTGATACTGCAATTCTGTTTAGCATATGTGAACATGTCCTGACACCAATTATAGGTTTTCAGTTCAACTAGTTACCATGATACTGTGTAATACAATCATGTCCAGAATTCGAACTCTGGTCACCTAGTCCATTTTCTATAGCAATTACCATTGCATCATGTATGCTTCTCTTTAACCTATAATGATATATATATATATATATAGTTCCTCATATTTCCATAATTATAAAGGGTAATTGCATAAACAACTTGTTTTATATCAAAATAGTTTTATTCCTATATTTTTCTTTTAATTCAACAACCAAAATTGTAGAAAAATAAATAAATAAAAAGTATTTGATGCTGGATGACCTAAGTAAATGTCAATGGCTCAAAATCTCTAATTACATTTTTATGGAAATATATTGATGTTGGCATTTGAATTAAAGAAAGCAATTTATAGCTAGTTTCCTCTGACTAAAGGTTCTTGATTATAGTGTAAAATACACTTATTACAGCAGTTGTTTTAATTGTACTAGAAGGACTAATTAAGACATCTTCTAGATACTTAAAAATACATTAAGGTATATTTTCTGTTACTTTCATTACATTACATCTGTCAAACACTAGAAATTTATTTACTTAAGCATTTGAATGTTTTCTCCCTTTTAATATTTGATTAAAAGTGCATTTTAATGCTTGGCTTGCAATTCTGAAGTGATAATTTATTTCTATTTTCTTTCCTTTGAGACCAAATGAACACTGATTTTTTTTTTAAAAGGAAATCTATGTAATAAACATAGGTACATAAAACTTACACACCAGTTGCTTTTAACTACATCTCTTACTATAATTCATTCTCTCAAATGAGTGTCCTGGATGTAACATTAAACTGTCTGTTGGTGAGACTCCAGTCCTGGAGCCATGGGGAAGAACTCCTTCATTGCTATTACTCCTAGGTTTACTCCGACTTGGATTGGTAGTACTTGTTTGGGTCCCATCTATGGATCAAATAGACCTGTTCAATCATTTATTAAGGATTATTATTATTATTATTATTATTATTATTAGCTATTTGAAACCATGCAGCTGTATGCAAATTATTTATATTACATAAGATTACTTAATAAATAGAATTATTTGTAACAACAAATTTAAGCAAACAAATAATTATTATTAAATAGAATTATTGTTGTTAGATAGAAATACTTGAAACTATTTAATTTTGTGCAAACAAATGAACTCTAACGACTCAATGAAAAATAAAGTTCCCTATAAACTATTCACTTACAAATTATATATATATATATAAAAACAGGATTTGGCATTAAATAACCCACAAGGGTTGATATGCAATAAAACAACTAACCACCCTATAATTCACTAAAGTGTCCTGTTGTTGGGGTTTAGAATACACTGAATGTACCTTTTGAAGGAGGACAATACCCCCCACAAAAAGGTTTGTTCTGGATATGACACTAAACTGCATCTGATGGTGAAGCTCCATTTCTGAAAATCTAGGGATTGTGGAGTAACTCATCATTTCTCCAAGGTCCCCTTTGACCTGAAGTGGTAGTACCCTGCTTGGGTCCCATCTATGGCTTAAATATATCTGTTTAAAAATTATTCATATTAGATAAAACTATATGCGCAAAAAAAAACCCCTAAGAAACAATTGCACAAAAAATATAAATATGAATGCACAATGAACATGAATCCTTAACTTCTAGGCATAAAATAACCTTAGACAGGTTGAGGTATTAAAATCAGTCAGTCATAATTCACCAAGTGTCTACTTTCTTCACTCTCATTGCACGAACCAAGGCCAGCCAAAGAGCTATGGCTACAAAATTTTCTTTTATAACAAATGGGACTCTGGAACGTGTTTGAACAAATTAGGATGAAGTCCCTGTGGCGTAGTGGTTAACCATCTAGTCAGTGACATTGTACATAGTTCAAATTACTTCTTCTACAAGGATGGTTTTGGCATGAAGGGTGATATGCCATTAAACAAAGAAATCAAACTAAACTTGAGCTAATTTGCTTTTAAGAATAGCTTAAACATTTTTTGGCAAGGAATTTCCAACTACAATCCCACTATAATGTTAAACTGGAGCTTTGCTTTGTTTCTGTCAGATTTGCAAAACCAAATTTTTATCCTTTTGTTAAAATGTATGGGTAAATAGTAAGTTAGACTGGGCTCTTTAGCCTTCGTATGGCAACCAGTCTAGGAGAAGGAAGACTCTGAATTGAAAACTGTCAAACTCTGCTTAAAAATTGACCTTGTGTCACTTCCTGCTTGTGAGGAGAGCTTGGATAAATACATACAAGTCCTCACAAAAATGTTACCAGTTTAAGATCCTGCCTGCAGGAAGGATTTTCAGCTAGTACTCTTTCACTTGACTATTGAACATTCCATGGTTTCAAATTGTAAAAAGCTTTAGTGAGTATAGAAGACAAACAAGTTGAACAGGTTTTACTCTGATTAAATTAGCTAATAATATCATGGTTTATAGAAAAGGGATGTTTATATAAATCTTGCTTTAACGTGCACTTTTGCTTGAGACACTTTCAAGTATCCAAATCAGCTGAAATTATCCCAGTTCTACTAGGGGGTGTCCTCGTGGTGCAATGGTTAAAGCGATGGACTGCGGAATCATAGTACGCGAGTTCATACTCCAGTCGCGCTATTACGTTTTGGGCAAATACCCTTGGGAAAGGTATGAACCCCTTTATCCTACCAACTATGGGTTAAATAGTACCACTACTGTTCTTCTAGGAGAATAGCTTTGGCATTAAATACCCTACAAAGGTTGATATGTCATTAAATAAAGAAACCAACCAGTTATATTAAAATACTTCTACACTTTAAATTTGATCAGTTCTAAGATTTTTTATTATAGATGTACATATAGCTGACATTTGCCAAAAACTAGAAATTTATTTACTTGAGGATCTTAATAGCTGAACCTGTGGAAATTGCTCATTTTAACTAGTATATACAAATGAATTATACTGTATTTAGTTATATAAAAAAAACCCAAATTAAACAGATAAACTGAACTACTGAAAAGAATGTTTAGGGGATTTCATGTGATGTAATGGTCAACAAGCTAGAATGGCAGATCATTACAAGTAAGTTTGAGCCTCACTGGAGGCTCAATATCTTTTTCTTGTGCTGTGACTAAGGAAAGCTTAGTAAATAGCTACTGAAAAGAATAATATTTATAGAAAACTTAATGATAAACTATTTTTTATTGTCCTGATTTTCAATGTTGCACAATTTTCACGTTAATAAAAAAAATATATATGAAAATAATGTTTAGAATTTAAACAGAAAACCATTAGATCTTGTTATTAAGTGTTAATATTATAGACTGCTGCTACCTTCCACTATCTTTAAATGCATCATTATGATATCTGTTCATGGAAATTTTATATATATATATATATATATATATATATATTCATATGGAGCCATGCTTAGTGTAAGGTTATCATCATAGGATTTAGAATTGGCAACCAGAGTTTTAATTTTGGATGTGTCTGTTTGCATTTCACTTCACACAGTGCTCTTGGCAAAGGCATGAATCCATCTCCCTTTTCTCCAGCTATGGGTAAATAGTTGGGCAGACTGGGTTCTCTAACAACCAGTCTAGGAGAAGGGAAACTCTGAATTCTGAGCAGCAACACTCCACTTAAAAATTTACCTTCTTTCACATCCTGTTTGTGATGGAGGGGTTGAGTAAAAACATGTATCCTAATTTTTTTTCTTTTAATTGGAGTATTTCCTCCATATATGTTCTTTTTTATTTATGATATTCCAGCCATATGTCCTCTTGGTGATGTTGGATTTGTTCAATTGGTAGTATTGTATAGCCACAAAGAAAGAAAACAATGCTGATGTATAGAAATGTAATCAGCTTCTTTTTTTTATTACCTGAAATGTATGCATGGGTAGAGTAAGAGCGATTTGGAGATGGCCAAAATGCACACGTACAAGGGTGATAGGTTTTACTGTGAAACTTCTTGGGCTTTCTACTTCATTCCCTTGGGTCAAAATCTTCTCTGCTTTATATAATTTTCCAGACACCCACATAATCCTTGTGGTCATACCTTCCACCTATGCATTGCACGTGGACACTCCTGTCTAGCATGCCACCCATACAACTTACATGGCACTTCCAATGATAAAATACCTGCATTGTTTATTTTAGGAAACAGGGATATATCCTGTTATGCCACCCATGCAACTTATGCTTAATGTCAAAGCAATCTTCTGGTTGATATCCAATAGTAGAAGCTGATGTCCAAACACAGGCAAAACATAATCAGTAAAAAGAAACATAAATAAGGGAAATCCTCTAATTAAAGCATAAAAGCATGTAAAACAACAATCTCACAAAATACAAACAATAATTGGTGGATATATGTTCGCTTTTTAAGTATAGTTAGATTTTATATTTTCAAAATGAATAGTGTAATTGTTAGTTAGAATTCAATATTGCTGTATTATTTCAGCAAAATTGAGATATCATGGTAAAAACTGGTTGGCTGTAAAGTGTTTCTGTTAATTCATCACAGAAAGAGAGCTGGTATGGTAAGAATTAAACTCACAACTCTGGTTTGCCTGCTCACCCTCTTAATTAAAGCATATGTATATAAGTATTGGGGAAATAGTGTTTATTTGGGCAGATTTCTCAATATTTTACATATTAAAATAGCATGTATTATTAAATGTTTTATTTTGTTTTATTTATATGATAATTAAAATGTTTATATTTATTAGGGTGTATCAATTTTTTAAAAGCTACTGAGAGTTCATGGGGAACCTCTTAAGAGCTCTTATAAGTGTTTTATGTTTATGAGATACTCAGCATATGACAGCTTTCAATGAGCATTTCAAGTGCTCTTCTACCTTGCAATTTGAAGCGTCGTAATCAGCAACTCATGGCTGTTGACTTGTGGCTTTTATTTCAAGGAACTAGTTAATTCCGTTAAAATGCTTAAGCTAGTTTTGAATAGTGGAGTCAGATATTGTTTAATTTCCTTCCATTTTCCAAATTCTGCAAGTAGTTTCAGTGGCTTTGAGGCTTAGTTTAACATCATGGCTTAAAATTACCAGAACCTGAACACCTATATACACACTATATCATTGAAACAAAAGATACATACAACTGAAGTGTTTGTGTGTGTGTGTGTGTATATATATATATATATATATATATATATATATATATACATATACATATACACACACACACACACACACCTTGTGCAATCTCAATTTTTGTATAGAATAAGATTATATATAATTTTATTTCATATATATATATATTATATTTTATACAAAATAAAATTTAATTCCCAGCTGTAGGTTATGCCATTAAACAAAGAATCCAAATCCTATAATTAAATTAAGTGACTAGCAATTTATAAAATACTAAAAGTGCTCATTATCAAACTAGTGGAGTAATCTAATCTCTTAACACAAACTATTAAAATTACTACTCAACAATTTCATTGCAGAACTTAGAATACATTGACTGTATCCCTTGCAGATGGGTAATACCCTCTTCCCAAAAGAGTTGGGGGTTAGGTATGACACTGAACTCCAATTCTGGAGATCTAAAGAATGTAGAGTACCTGTCCATTGCTCTTACTCCCAGGTCCACTCTGACCTGGAATGGTAATACTTAGTATCTCATTTATAGGTCAAATAGATCTGTTTGCAAATTATTTGTACCAGATACGAATACTTAATTTCATATAACCGTGTGCATAATCTGTTGATAAACTCCACAATGTAAATATAAAAGCACAATATACACAATTCCTTAATCTTTAGGCATGAAATGTCCCCAAACAGACTGACATATTGTTAAAATCAATCAATCACTGTGAAGTGTAATATTCTGAGTGGTGATTTTTATAGTTTGAGATTATATATGTATAGTAAGTTGGCAACCTTAGTCGAGAGTGACCTGAAGGCTCCCTTTTCAATAGCTACTATACTGAGGTGTAGAGGAGGGCACTACTTCATTCCCTGGATTGCTCCACTTTACCCTTGATCTGTACCTTATAATGCTGAGTGCTAAGCAAAGCAGCATCAAGTACCATTTTTTTTGAGTCTTTAGTATGACTCAACCTGGAATTGAATCCCAGTCTCCTGGACCATTGGCAAATACTCTACTCATTAGGCCAATGGCCAGATTTTATATATTTTTTTTTCTTCCCCCCCAAGAAACAACAATCAGTATCAGTCACATTAAAATATTTATTTCCATCCTGTTAAAAAGCATTGATATAAATCAATGCTCTAAAAAATTAACAGGACTTCTTCAGATCAAACAAGAAAAACGGTTTTTCAAAAAGTTGTAAGCCTCAGCTAGAAAGAAGACCCATAGATTAACATTTTTGATATGACAACGCACTACCACTTCTTATAAAACAAGAAAAATTAGTAGTAGTTTTTCTAGTTTTATAAGAAGTAGTAATGTATTACCACAACAAAAATGTTCAGGTTGGCTCTTCTTTCTGGTTTAGTCTTAGAACTTTTCTTCAAACGGCCCTTGTATATATAACCTAATCTATTTAAATTATGAACTCTTGAAGTCTGTTACTTAAAGTAATGATAATTGTGTGCTCCAAGTTGAAGCTCTAACTAATGGACTTCAAGGGTTCATAATTCTAATATTTTAGGTTTTATACCAGTTCTGTTACAATAGCATCAAGCACTTTTTTATGCAAAAACTTTTCTTTGAATTTTGAAAATTTTTATTCTTTTATTATTATCGTATATATAGTGGTTTTATAATCTTTAAATATGTATGTGAAATAAGCTTTGGAGTAAAGATCTGTGTGCATTTAAAAAAAAAAAAAAAAAAAAAAAAAGATCCTACTCTCTAATTCCATGAAATTTCCATGAGCCTTCCTTGTATAAAAGGAAAAAAGCTACTTAAAGGATTCAAATTCATAATCTGATCATAGTTTTATCAATTTGCAGTATAACTTTTGAAGTCAGTTATTTTATTAATTATTTTTCTGTCTTTTGTAGATTATCAAGAGAGCTGTGCTGAGTGTCTTCCACACTATCAGAGTGGTGCTGGGATAGCAAACAACATGTAGATACTGATTGACAACTTGGAGACAGTCTAAAATGGCTGTATCACTAGGGTAAGTCCTTTACTTTCTCCTCTTCACTACAAGGTTTAGGTCTCTCAGCCTTTTTTTATATAGCTGGACAGGCTAATTTTCTAATTACTGTTTACTAAACATTATACAGTCATGTGAGGCAGACGACGATTTTTGTCTACCTATTGGCAATATATGTATTTACCCAACCTCTTTACACAAGCAGGATGTGATCCTAGGTCAATTTTTAAAATTTTAAGCAGAGTTTAACAGGTTTGAATTCAGTTTTCCTTCTAGACTGGCTGCCATATCAAGGTTAAAGAGACAGTCTATCCTACTATTTGCCCATATCTGGAGAGAGAATAGTTGAATTCATACCTTTCCCTAGAGGATTAGCGCTATGTGAAATGCAAGCAGCTTCGTCCAGGATTTGAAATTGGGTCACCATATCCATTTCTTACAACAATAACTATTACACCATAAATGCCTCCTTAATGACAATATAACATTTTATAAATTCTTTTAATGAGAAGGCTTCAATGCACAAGCAAAGATACATAGCATTTTAGTTTAGTTTGGATTAGATTCTATTATTATCACAAAACTTAATATTTAAGAATGCCCTGTTGATGATGAGGCTTAGAATAAGTTGACTATTCCCTGTAGTAGAGTAAGACTCTCCCCTTCCCTCTAAAAAAAAAAAAGGTGTTCTGGATATAACACTAAACTGCATCTGATGGTGAGGATCCAGTTTTGGAAATCTGAGGAATGTGGATTGCCCTTTTATTGTCATTACTCCCAGATCCACTCTGACCCCACAGTGGTAGTACCTGTTTGGATTCCATCTAATTGATGTTCAAAAATTATTCATATTCAATAAGTCCATGTGCAAAAAAAAAAAACTCTCAACTAACATCTACAATAAAAATGAATATGAACATACAATGAAAACAATTCCCTAACTTCAAGGTATAAAATAACTCTCAACAGATTGAGATATCATTAAAATCAATCAGATTTTTTCACAGAACTCCATTTTGAATCCCTTGTTACTGTTGAGTAGTAGAAGTCACAAGTTGAATTCTTTGCAGGTCTGACATCATGATGTTTGCTACCTTCTTGATTTTCCACACTTTCCAACAGCATTTTTTCTCTATGATTTGGATTACATCCCAGAGAGTTGAGTGTTCTTCTTTATCTGGTTATTTTGTCTTTTGTTATGATTCCTTTAAGATCTTTGAGCCTTACTTTATGATTTTTTCGATATTTTCAAGAGATATTGTAAATATTGTTATTGGTCAGCTTCATATTCCATGATGGTCTAACTGGTGAGTAGATTTCAAAAAGTGGAATAAAATAAAATACAATAAAATAAGACATTGTTTAAAAAAATGAAGAAAGTAGATTGTCTGTTAGTCTCACTATATCTATAGTCCAAGCAAGTGCTACTCAATATAAACAGATACTTCCTTAGTTTTAAAGAAACAGAAAAATTAATTTTTTAAATGTCAAAAAAGATTTCATTAAAAAGTAATTATGTTCCTAAGATTTCAAGCTGAGTTGGCTGGGGCTGTAGAATACACTGGCTACATCTCTGCAGAGAAGTAAGACCCCTCTTCCTCCCAATGAGTGTCCTATATATAACACTAAACAATCTAATGGTAATGCTGGAGCTTTGTGGAATGCAGATTACTCCTTCATTACCATTGTTCCCAGGTCCACTCTAATCCAGAGTGGTATCACCTGATAGGGTCCTATCTGTGGGTCATCTAGAATTGTTGGACTTTTAAACTGTGGGGAAACAAATTACTTATGCTAAATTGAATTGTTAGAAATAGAACTATTTGATTATTTAACTGTGTGTAAACAAATGACTGAAATTTAATTGAATTATTAGTGATATATCGCAATACTTGGAACCATTTAACTTTGTTGCCCCATGCTAAATTGAATTATTAGAAATAGAACAGTTAGAACATTTAACTGTGTGTATCTACAAAATGTGTTTATAAATCATATATTTAATACATATGTAAAAACAGGATTTGGCATTAAATAACCAACAATGATTGATATCCCATGAAACCAAAACAAACCAAATCATGTATATTTAATATATATGTATAAACAGGATTTGGCATTAAATAACCTGGAATGGCTGATATGTCATAAAAACTCAACCAACTTAAGATTTATGTGTAAAATACACACAAAATATATCATTAAGGCATGCCAACAGCACAGAACCCCTTGACTCTTGCCATCCATTTCCATTAATCATCACTCTTGACAAATGTAGGCAGCATCCAGTGTCCACACAACAGAGCTGATTAAAAAAAAGTTTGGGTTGATCGGCCAACACTGCTGTGTCCATACATTGAAGTCCATTAAAGAATCTTGCTTATAAGTTTATTCTTATTTGCTCATCTTACATAGATGATTTGTAAGATGGGAGGTAAGTGGCTATATAGCTGCTGTTTGGTAGATTGCTGCTTCCAGGATTTGTTCAAAATAGCACATAGTATTCTTCACACATCTACTTAATTGAAGTAATTCATATTAGGACACTTTGTCCTGATGTGAATGTACAAGCTGTTTTATTTTTATTCTATACCCCACCTCTCTTTCACCAAATACTTTGTTATGGACCTTTCTCGCTCTACTTACCAGCATAACTTATCTTCTTCAGGTGTAAAAAGGAAGTGGCTTGAATTTTTACTTTCTTTTACAATGGTTTTCCTAACAATGTCCACTCACAAATTTCTGGTATTCTAAAAATTCATTGACTAAAATCAGTTTTTATTTGCTTTTCATTTTGGAAATTCCAAACCCACAATAACTGAAGTATGAACCTGTCTACTAACTCTGCTTGTATATTAAGTCTGACTTCAAATATATATGTATATACACACCGTCTCACCCAGAAATGTGTACACCCATAACAACTTTTTTATACAAAGATAATTTTCTTCTAAACAAAAAAAAAAACAGGATTTTATTTCTCATGGAACATTATACAATATAAATGTACATATTATAAGTATTATTTAATACGAAACTCTACAGAGAGAGAATCCCTGTGACATAGTGGCTAACCTGCCTGGACTGCGACATTGTAGTAAGCAAGTTCAAACTCCAGTCACGCTATTACATTCACTTTTGGATTAATACCTTTGGGAAAGGTATGAACCTTCTTACCCCTCCTCACAAGCCATCGGTTAAATGAGTATCATTGCTGTTCTTATACAAGGATGGATTTGACATTAAATAACCCACAAAGGTTGATATGCTATTGAATAAAGAAACCAACCAACCAACCAACAGAATTAAAACTCTAAGAATATGTTTATGCAACATTCCAAAAATAAATACACCGCTTTTATGTGTATATATATATATATATATATATATATATATATTCATGCAATTTTATATTTGGTGCCAGTTTCAGTATTGTAAAGTTTGGTAATGAATGATATCTAATAATATCTATTTTGAGTGAATGCATATCATTTTGTGTTGTAGAGTTTGGGTATAGATGATACCTAATAATATCTGTTTAGATTTTATGATATTCCTCAAGAAATAGTAAAATCCTAAAAAAAGAATTAACTTTTTATTTAAAAAATGGGTAGGGGTCTACATATGTATATGAGCAATTTTGTATATCTGTTTATCTAATCTTTGTTTGGTCAGGCATTCAGCCTTTGTGCTACTTATAGCATCTGCTGTTACTATGTGGTTACTCATTAAGTACTAAATGCTGATCACTGACTTAACTCCAGTGATCTGATGGGAACTGGTGCTTTCAATATGACTTTACTGGAAGCTTATTACAGAAGTTTTACAATTTTATTTTTGGTTAGAGCATTTCAATGCTATAGAATTTGGTAAGAAATAATACCTAATAATATCCTCTTTTGTAAGCAGGGCTTAGAATCTGTTGATTGCCTCCTTTGTAGAAGGGTACTCCCCAGAGGGTCCTGAGTATGACACACAACTGTATTTGATGTTCAGGATCCAATTCCAGAGTTCTCGAAAGTATGGGGTACCTTTCATTGTCATTACTCCCAGATCCACTTTGATCTGGAGTAGTAGTACCTGTTAGGGTCCTACCTATGGTTCAAATATCTGTTTGAAAATTATTTGTATTAGATGGGAATACTCAATACCATTCTTTTTATCAAAAATATTTACTTGAATCTATAATTATTTACTAAGGATTATTATTGTTAATTACTTGAAACTATATAACTGTGTACAACAAATGGTTATTATTCAATAGAAATATTGCTTTGAAATGATATGGTTACATATAAAGTATTAGCATTTGATAGGTATACTGGAAACCATACAATTTTGTGCAAATTCGGACATTGGTATGATGGTTAGAATGTTCGCCAATGGTCAGGGAGACCTGGGTTCAATCCCAGGCAGTGTCAAACCAAAGACTCAAAAACTGGTACTTGATGCCTCCTTGCAATATAAGGTAGGGATCTAGGGTAAAATGGAGCGATCCAGGGAAAGGAGCAGTGCTTTCCTTTACACCTCAGTGTAGTAGCTATCGAAAAGGGAGCGTTCAGGTCACCCTCAACTAAGGTCGCCAACTTTACTTACTTTACTTATTAGTATTAGATAGGAATACTTAAAACCATACAACTGTGTGCAAATTATTTGTATTAGATAGGAATACTTAAAACCATACAACTGTGAGGAAATTATTTTTATTAGATAGGAATACTTAAAACCATACGACTGTGAGGAAATTATTTGTATTTGATAAGAATACTTAAAACCATACAACTGTGTGCAAATTATTTGTATTAGATAGGAATACTTAAAACCATACGACTGTGTCCAAATTATTTTTATTAGATAGGAATACTTAAAACCATATGACTGTGCAAATTATTTGTATTTGATAGGAATACTTAAAACCATACGACTGTGTGCAAATTATTTGTATTAGACAGAAACACTTTGCAAACAAATGATAGTGGACAAATAAAAGTGTAATGGATCATGGAAAATATAGTTATGATTTATAAATGAATCAGATTTCTACATTAAACAACCCATAAGGAGTTGATATGCTGTTAACCAAACCAAATCAGACAAAACTTAATAATATCCATTCTGATGTTCTAATATTCCATTACAAAAAATGAAGTTCTGGTGTCTTTGATTTAGAAGAAAACTAATGTTTTATTAAAAAAAAAAATTGGCAGGTGTGTACTTATTTAGGGTTAATAATCTGATTTATCAAGGAGGTATTTCTAAAAAAAAGAATTTTGTGTGATTGCTTATATGTACATATGCATTTACCCAACCTCTCTACTATGGGCAAGATTTGACACTGTTAATTTTTAAGCAACCTAAAGTTGGTTTGAAAGTTTTCTTTCTCCTAGACTGGTTGCCATACCAAGGCTAAAGAACTTAGTCTGTCTTACTATTTATCCATAACTGGAGGCAGAACAGATGGATTTATGCTTTTCTCATGAGTATTAGTACATTAACAGCTTCATCTGAGATTTAAACTTGGGTCACTGATTCCATTTCCTACAATGATACCTCTTAAATTAAACATGCCACTTCCTAGATAATATACTGTGACGGCAAAATTAAAAAGATCCCATTTCGGGAATTTATTTTTTCGCATGGCACTTGATCCCTCGTAGAATAAGTCCTTGTTCAGAGTCCTTTCTCGGGCATATAGGAACTGACATATTATGTGGGGATTAATTTAGGGCTAGACTGACCGCCGCTGGCAAGGGGCTTTCAAATTTCACATTACACACACACCCATCAGGCCACTAGCTCTTCCTACCCCTAGAACAATGGAAGATATGGACCTCTAGGTTTAGATATAATAATATTAATTATAGTAGTTGACAACTTCGGCTTCCCGTATAATATTTTTAAAGGAAAGAATAGGACAATTTAGGCGAGAATAACATAAGGCGAAAGAAGCTGAAAAAGAAACATGAAATAGCGACTTGATAGTAGACGACACAAATGAACAAACTTCAACACATGGGAACATTAGAATATAACAATCTTTTTAATACACACGCGGACGCACATATTCAACCTGTTGGCTATATTATCAGCGGATAATGCATAACTAAATGTCTTTTCTTTTTTTCTTTTCTTTAGTCTTCTTTACACTGAGAGAGAGAGAGTATACAATTGGGTGTAGGGAGAAACAGTCTTAATGTTTACTTATCTTTTCGACAGGTTCCTTTGGAGAGTATTTTCTCTTTTATGGGCTGACGGACTTTATATTATATATAGCTCTGGCTTGAAGGTATGGATTCTTCTTGTCCAAGATACTTTCCATCTTCTCCCAGTGATTTTGGCGGTAGTTTCAATATATCTTATCTCTTCAACTACTGTCCCGCAAATCCCGGTTTTGGTGCTTCGCCCGGAGTTTGGCGCAAGATTCACCCCATGTGTTCACGACAACCTCTGTTCCAAAACTGATTTTCTTTACCCCTATTTCTCCTGACGGAAGAAGGTGCCACTGCTGTCTTAGGGTTCTGGCCAATCATTAGCCTTTTCTCTTCCTTTTCCTGGTCACAGAGTGCAAACATCTGTTGGCTTTCACTCTGACCCACATTCTTTACTTTCTCTGACAGGCCGTGAGGAATTGACCTATATTACTATCCTCTCTTAGTGGTCATTCTTTGGGCAGCATGCTAATTCAAACACGGAGGGGTAGGGGACATTCCTTATTTTTCTCCCTTCAGTGGTCGACCACATGACAATACATGTAATACTTATATATGATTATATACATGTAATGCTTATATATGATTATATACATGTAATGCTTATATAGGATTATATACATATATATACATATAATGATTATATACGATTACGTATAATGATTATATTTAATTATATACGTATAATGCTTGTATATGATAATATACATATAATGCTTGTATGTAATCATGTTACACAATCAACCATGTTGAATATTAAAATTTCAGAAATAATAATGCCGCTGTTATTTGGAATATGAAAAAATCTTTATTCAGAGTGTCTACATTCTAGCAGTCTGACGCAAACACAATGAGAGGGAGGAAAACCTTGTAATGGTATATGAGCAAATCTCGCTTGCAGCTAAAAAAAGGCATTCCCCCCCCATCTCAACCTAATGTCCAACCCAACTTGTCTCTTTGGGTTTCAAATCTCAACTCTCCTTGAAGCTAAAATTATCTTTTCTTATATAATATTTTCATAATTATTGCATCAGCAAGTCATCTTATAATACATGTCACTGACTTTTATTTCCCTACACCAGTTGACAAGCCTTGATTTGTTTATTATCCATATCCTATCTTCAACGACGTTATTTTGATGTGAGGTGTTTAAACCTGGTCACCACCTGTGGACGTGTTTGATCTTTGCTAGGAACTATACTTAACACTCAAAGATTTGTAACCAGTCCACAACCTCACCAAACTAAATAAGATAATTAATATAATCAATTATCAATGAAATAATTGATATAATTAATTACTACCCTAATTATTTTACAAGCATATACATATAATACTTGTATGTAATTATATATGTATAATACTTATTTATAATTATATACATATAATGCCTGTATATAAGAATATGTATATGTATTTAAGCTTATGTTTAGTAGAAGTCAAAATGGAGTGTTACACTAATTTTCTGTTTAGTTCATTGTTTTTTTTCTCTCTGCTGCTTGGTGGTGCACAAAGAAAACAAAATTATGCTGCACAGGAAAGTCTTTATGCTACTTATGAATTCTGAAATTGTAGGTAAAGACAAAAAATTTATAAATCAATTATAAAACTAAAAGAAACCAAGTGTTATGAGGGTCGTTCAAAATGTTCTAAGCCTCACCCAGAAAGAATAGCTTTAACTGAACATTTTTGTTATGGCAACACACTACCACTTCTTATAAAACTAGAAAAACTAATTTAGATCTTTGTCTTAATTCCAGTGCAGGTGAGACTCATATAAAGGTGAGAGGTGTGTAACAAATCTAGAATCTGGGTGAGGCTTAGAACCTTTTTGAATGACCCTCATCTATCACTCTTGCTTTGATCTTTAGACAAAAGAAAAGAAAAACAAAAAGAAATTATTATTTCAAAAGTAAAAAACATTTTCTGTATACTCTATTACTTCAGTTGGTCACAAAAATATTAATGGGAACTTTGGTCTGCCTTAAAAATTTGACATTTTTGTTTTTAATCATGTTTGAACAATACCAACCATTGTAGCCAATTGGACATGCACAATCGCCTTAAGCCAGCAGTAATTAGTCATATTACATATAAGTTTTAAGATGGTTACTGATGTTCACAAAGTACTTTGATATATGGAGGGAAGATAATTTAGAAAAAAAATCATTTTTATTTTTGTCTCATTTTACCTTTGAGTTTTGTATTCAGGAAATACGAAATGAAGACAAGAAAATGCAGGATAACAATGTTTTTTATATAATGATTGATACAATTGTGAAATTATTGAAACTAGTTATACTTAATCATTCATTTATTCATGCCTAATATGCATATATCATTTTCAAAATCTGATAGCAAATTGCCATTACTCCCACATCCACTCTGACCTTTGATATCATATAACCATATGAAAAAAACTGTAAATATAAATATACATTATTCCATAAGCAGTATGCATAAAATGACCTGAATTGATGTACCATTAAAATCAATCATTCAGTCTGATATCACAAATATTTTTATCATGAAAGAACCTCTGAATAGACAACATTGGTTATGTTGTATGTGTTCTCCTTGTTTGACCTTTTGGTAAAAATTCACTGCCTTTCAAGATTTCCAATTCTGTTTATGGCTAAATAGAGAAAATGTCATTTCTTAGGTAGATGCTGATCTGGGACAGAGTTTCTCTGTGCTTTGTTTGTAGTTCCAAAACAGACTTAAAACTGTTAGATGCCAAAGTGAACTAGTAAAACTCTGAATGACAAACACCTTTTACATCAAAATGGGGAGATTAAGGCATAGAGAGAAAGGGAGAGGCAGATCCTGCCTAAAAACCAGTCTGAGCCAGATCTTTGAATATAGTTTAAAACATTTTCAGAGATGACTCTAACAATTCTTGAAAGTTTGGTGGAAACTGGGCCAAAAATTCTTGAGCCTTGATAGATGGACTGACATTTGGTGAACTATATGAAGTTATTGCCATCCTTTTTTACATGAGTAAACAAGTAACTAAATTATGTATTAAATGGACCGAATTACACTTTAAAAATTAAAAACTTTTTCTTATGTTGCACATTAAAAAAATAAAGGATGATAATCGCAATTTACGAACTACTACTTCTAAAATACAATGGCTATTCATTTTTTGATCTTGTTCACCCCTCTGAAAATAACAAATTTAAACATGTACATTAAAAAAGGGAATGTAATGAAGCATACCAACCTTTATAAAAGACACCAAAGAATCCTTTTTTTCTCAGATTAAAACCAATACTTGAGACGAAGCACTTGATTCATGTATACACATTTATATATTCTAATAAACCAATTGGACATGCGCAATTGCCTTAAACTGTTTGCACTTACTCGTATTACATACAGGTTTTTAAAATGGTCACTGATGTTCATAAAGTGTATTTAAACATTTGAAGAACAACAAAAAATAGAATCAGTGATAATAATCATGTAATAATTTAACATATACATATATGTGTGTGTGTGTGTGTGTGTTGGGAAAAATAAATGGAAAAGTGGATAAACCGAACCCAGACAACAGATTCAAATTAATATTTCGTCTTTATTTTATCAAGACTTCTTCTTCAGAAGTCTTTATTTCATCTTAAGACTTCTTCTGAAGTCTTTCGATGAAATAAAAATGAACTATTAAACTCCAGTCGTGCTATTATGTTCACTTTCAGACAATTTCCCTTTGGAAAGGTATGAACCCTCTTATCCTCCTAGCTATGGGTTAAATAATACCACTTCTGTTCTTTTAAAAGAATGGTTTTGGCATTAAATAACCTTCAAAGGTTGATATGCCATTAAACAAAGAAACCTAACCAAACCAAATCCTAGGTTCACTCAGAAACAGAGTGGTAGTATCTGTTGAAGCGCTCTCTGCGGGTCAAATAGATGTTTAAAAATTATTCATATTCAAATGTGCAAAAATAAAAAAAATTCTTAAGAAACAACTATAAACATTTTTTTTTTTTAAAGGTTGCAGTATCTATAATAAAATGATTGACTTATTTTAATGACATGACTACCTGTTTAAGACTATTATGTGAATATCAACAGGTGATTAACCCAACCCTCTAACCTCTAGGCATAAAATAATCTTAGACAGGTTGTTATGCCATTAAAATCAGTCATTCATCTTATTATAAATACTGCAACCTTTAAAGCCAGTAATGATTTTCAGTTGATATAAGGTTTGCATTATTTATGAGTGAAGAACACTTAATATCAGATGGAATATATGAATATATACAATGTGAATACAGACATCAACACTGCATAGTGTCTGTCAGTTTCAAACTTTCTATGATCATCAAACAAATACCCACTCTTGGTTGAACTCTCCCTATATATAAGTTGCTGGGGATTGCAGGGTGGAGAAAAACATTTTAAACCTATTTTTGGTTTAGGACTAATGATTTTTTACATAGGGATTTTATTCATAGTTTTCACAAGTTTACTTGGTGTGGGGGTTGACAATGGGTTTATTTATTTGAATGTTTTAATGATAAGTTATAGTGTTTATTGTTTCTGAGGTTGTAAAATTACATTTGATTCATTCTCTTCATTCTTTGTCTGTAAACTACTAAATAGTTATTTGGTGGATATAAAGCTTTTATGGGTTTTAAAGTTCGGTATTTTATTTAGAAAAAGATTATTGGTTTTAGAATTTTGGTGGTTTAGTCTATAGAGTTATATTGCAGAGTTTTCAGTAGGAATTTTTTTTTTTTGTCTGCATTTGGAAATGACTTCTGATCTTTTATGTGTTTGTTTTCTAGTAAGGTTATTATTATAATATTCTCCTTCAGGTAAAGGTTACAATGTTTTGAAATGTAAGCTAGTGTTTTTTTGTGTTTTTATTATTATTTAGATTTTTATTGGAGTTCCACATGTTTTTACAATTATTGTGCTGTTCATGTATTTTTGTTGTTAAATGAAGTTTTGTGTGTGTGTGTGGCTTCTGTTTCCAGGGATTTTCTGTTATCCTAATGTATATTTTTCTGGGTTTCTTTTAGATTTTATGGTGGCTTGCTATATGACAGTTTTTAAGCAGTTACCATTTAATATGCATTCTGATTTTATTCTGAAGTTTAAGGTTTATAGAGAACTGGTGAGTTTCTTGTGGCAGTTATAACTTATTTTAAAATTAATGAAGCCAAATATATTGTGCAGTTTGCTTGATGTTGGGAAATATTTATTAATGAGTTTAATGAATATTCTACTTACATTATTTTTTATTTTATCTATTTATATATTTTTGTTCAGTGGGTTGAACTATATGATTTTCCTTTTTCTTTCATTCTATTTATAGAGGCACTTGTAGTGTAATGGTTATCATCATAGGAAATGGACATGGAAAATTGAGTTCAAATCCTGGATGAAGCTCTATGCATTTTACATAGTGCCAATTTTCTTGGGGAAGGTCTTCCTCTAGCTATGGGTAAATAGTAAGGGTCTCCTTCCAGCTATGGGTAAATAGTCAGGCAGACTGGGCTTAGTATGGAAACAATCTAGGAGAAGGAAAACTCTGAATTCAAACCAAAGAGGCTCTCTTCTCCTTTGGTAAACTACTTTGAGAGCTCCTCCTCTACTACTCTTCCTCCTCTTATGGAGCAGTCCCTGTAGAATAGTTGCTAACATGCTGGAATGCAACATTATAGTAAGCAAGTTTGAACTCCTGTTGTGCTATTATGTTCACTTTAAGAATTTTACCATTGGGAAAGGTATGAACCCCTTATTGTCCCCAGTTATAGGTTAACTCGATACCTCCTTGCTTAACACTCAGCATTATAAAGGTACATATCAAGGGTAAAGTGGAGCAATCCAGGGAAAGGAGTAATGCCCTCCCCTACACCTCAGTGTAGTAGCTATTGAAAAGGAAGCCTTCTGGTCACCCTCGACTACGGCTCCAACTTTACTTACTTATTGTTCTTCTTTAAGGACAGCTTTGGTATTAACTAACCCATAAAAGTTGATATGCATTTAAACAAATAAACCAAAGAAACTAAATCAATCCTCCTCTTATTTGGTGTGAATATTAGTTTTGCTGATAAACCAGTTACTTAATGTTGCTTCATAATCTTTTTTTGACTTGGTTGAAAATAATTTTCTTGGACAAGTTGTCAGAAAATTGAATTCTTTGAGAATTATTTTTTTTTCCCTAGTTTTTGTCTTCTGTAGTTTCTTGTTTGCTTGTATATTAGTGTTTGGTTTGGTTTGGTTTCTTTGTTTAATGGCATGTCTTGAAGAAAAACAATCTTAGTGCTATTTAATCCATAGCTTGGGTGGGGAATAAGGAGTTCATACCTTTCCCAAGGGTATTAGTCCAAAAGTGAATGTAATCAGTGTAATCTGAACTTACTATGATGTCACAGTCCAGCACATTCGCCTCTACACCACAGAGACCCTCCTTCTTATTAGTATGAGATTGGAATACTTGAAACCATATTATAGTGTATATATCCTGTCAGTAAGGATGAGAATATACCAATTGTATCTTCTCCTGAGGGATAACCCCCCCCCAAGTGTCCTGGGTATAATACTAATCTATATTTGATGGTGTGAGGCTTTAGTTCTGGGGAATATGGAGTACCCTTTCATTGCCATTGGTCCTGGGGCCACTCTGACCTGGAGTGGTAGTATCTGTTAGGGTCCTATCAGTGATTCAAATAGGTCTGTTTAGAAATCATTTGTATTTGATGGGACAGTGTGCAAACAAAAAAAATCAATATGAACATACAATGAACACAATTCCCTGACTTCTAGGCATAAAATAACCCTAGTTGGTTTGACAGGCTGTTAAAATCAATTAAATATAATAGTGTACAAATTATTTGTATTAGATAATTGTAATTACTCAGAAGGCTTGTTAATTATTTGTGTTAAATAGGAATAATTTATTAGAAATGTATAATTGTTAGCAAATGATTATTAAGTGGGAATAGTTACTTGAAACCATATGATTGAAATAGAAAAAAAAAGAAGAAAAAAAAATTGACTTTGGCATTAAATAATCCAACAAGGGTTTAAAATCAACCAATCCCGTTTTAATGTCTAAGACAAATAGACAAATAAGATTCCATTTATATATTAACTGTGTTTTTTTAACTTGGAAAAAATGATAAGTAAAGGGTTACCTTAGAATATTTAACATAGTTTGCTCTCTATTATATTGGAAGCCATTATCCAAGAAGTGTTTCTTATCATTTGATACATTCATCTAATCCTTTGTGCTATCTCTCCAGAGGCTATTAAACAAGTCCACTTGCATAGCTCCTTGTTATCATTGATTTCTTTCCAGAAACAGATCTCTGGTTACAGAGGAAAAGGAATCTCATTCCTGCTTTTGTTTCTATTGACAAAACATTAAAAGAAGGTAGCAGCAGCAGCTCTTCAGAGAGTTCATCTGTATCAAAGCCTTTCTCTACCCTTAAGCAACATTGGTATAGTAGCAAGAGTCATAGTATAAGGCTATAGTTGTGACTAACAGTGAGAAAACTAGTTGATTTGTTGGTTAACAAAAAAGAAATTACTTCAATAAATATATACTCAGTGACTCAAAGAAGTATCAAGACATGCACACACACACATATACATATATATATATATATATATATAGTAAAAATGTGGCGACTTTGTTAATTTTGAGCCGTATACAAGGTATGTTTAAAAAGTATCCAGATTGAAGCTGTATTTACTAAGATTGAAATGAACAATAAATCATTAATTTTCTTTAAAATAGTCCCCTTGTCATTCATCACACTTGTCCCAGTGAGTTTTATCTATTGATTAAAGCATCTATGAAATTCATCTTTTAATATCATCTGAATCTGTGCTCTTGGTATTTCATTTAATATCCTCTACTTTCAAATTTTATTGTTGAAGTTAATTTAGGAAACTAAAATTTGTAGAGAGCTTGGGGATCTGGTGAGTATGGAGGATGCTGCACTTGCATAATCCTGTGTTTCACCAAAAAACTGGTGATCAAAAATCATAAAAAATTGCTATTGACTCATCTAAAGATAATCTAGTCTTGACAGGAGTTATAAAATATAACTCAAAATTATACCTCCAGAAGATAAGTATTATAGTTTTTTGTTTTTTTTTCTATTAGATCTATTTCATTCTTGTTTATTTATTAATATTCAGTTTTATCATTTTAATTTGACTAAAAACAAAAATATAATCAAGAAACTGGGTTTTATTGTTTGGTACTGCAAGATTAAAGCTAATTCTAAACATTTTCTTTTAGATTTATTTTGTACATTTTTTTTAATCATCTCATCCTTATTAAGATCGAGTTAAGGATTCTTTTTATTTTTGTGTTTAAGATTATAGTGCATTTTTAATGCCTTGTGGTGTTCATATATTTTCTTTTTAAGAAATCTTGATATTTCATACACCGTCCTCAAGGTCTAGAATTCATCAGCTGCATTATCTTCAGAGAGGTAAGACCTCCCACATGAGTATGATCGTATTTACCAACCCCTCCGCTCGAGCAGGATATGACACAAGGTCAATTTTTAAGCGGAGTTTAAGAGGTTTGAATTCAGAGTTTTCCTTCTCCTAGACTAGTTGCCTAACCAAGGCTGAAGAACCCAGTCTATCCTACTATTTACCCCTAGCTGGAGGGAGAATAATTGGATTCATACCTTTCCCAAGGGTATTAGTGCTATGTGAAATGCTATCAGTCTCATCCAGGATTTGAACTCGTGTCCATTTCCAACGACGATAACCATTACACCACGGGCACCTCTGCATGAGTATGATACTAAACTGCATCTGGAGGTAAGCTTCCAGTTCTGGAGCATATGGAATCACCCTTTCATTACCATTACTCCCAAGACCACTCTAACCTGGAGTGGTAGTCTCTTTTACTGTCCCATCTATAAGTCAAATAGATCTTTTTGAAAATTATCAGTATTAGATAGAAATACTTGAAACCATATAACTGCAAATTATTAATATTATATAGGAATAATTGAAACTGTATGCAAACAATATGTATAATTCTACTAAAGGCCATGCTTGTATATTCTTTCTTTTAATACTACTTTTTTGTATATTATGTATATAAAAGGTTAAATGTTGTGTTCAGTCTTAGTATATCATGGATTTACTCATACTAATATTGGAGACTGCGACTCAATAACTCCCTACCACCAAACTTTCCAATACTGGGTTGTTTTATTATTTAGTAGAGCAAGATTAAAGCCAATTCTCAACATTTTTATTAGATTTCTTTTTGTACATTTTTTTCTTGATTATCTGGTCCTCATCTAGATCAGAGTTAGGATTGTTTTTATTTCTGTAGTTAAGATCATCCTGCATTTGTAATCTGCTATTCATTTAAAAAAAAAATTTTTTTTATTCAAATTGACTCTGACTCATCTAGACATCCACCACTATTATAAAAATTTCATCAGCTGTGAACATCTTCATTTAAATTTTAGAATTTAAAGCTTCACCCTTGATATTTTTTTTTTACTTGGGTGAACATACAAAATGAGAAATTAAGAACAAATTGTTTTGTGACAACTCTAAAGAAAAAATAAAATAAACACCCATATATACATGCACAAATATGTGGTAAAAGTCTTCATTTTCAGATTGCATCACTCAGGTTCTGTGGGGCATTTGTCTACAAAATTCTGATAACTGAAATTTTTCAGATTTTTTTTTTTTTCTTTTTTATCGTTACAAATTGAACCCCTATCTTAAAAAAGCAAATGTTGCAGTGAATCATGTGTACTACTGATATAGAATTGTTCGTCTTGTTTTAATTGTAGGCACTTTGTAAGAATGATTAAAAAAATATTGGAAATAGATAGATGATCCATAATATTCATTTTATTAACTGTGTGTCTAGTTTCATTGTTACTTATAAAGTAAAGCATGTAAATAGCAATGCCGAGAGATTTGTTTCTTCGCTCGTCACAAGTCGCAACTTTCTAGCTTTTGTTAAAACTGCACTTTCAAAGCACAATTTGTTTTCTTTCTTTCTCCCAAAGTTCTGCTCTTGATGTTCCGACCAAGTTTCACTCTCATTCTGGTTTTCTCTCAACTATCATCTTCAAACCCTATTGTTGTGTCACTTTGGATAGGTCCTTATATACATGATAACTCATGTATATTAACGTGATTGTAACACAAGAATTTCAGTCTGTGTAGGCATGCTCTTCTCATTACAAATGGCCACTTACACAAAAGACAAATAAGTAAAAATCATTACAAACTATGGTTTTCATTCCTTGAATTATTTTGAATTGGCATTCTCATCTTTGTTTTAATCCTGATGTTTCAATTGGTTCACTCTCAGATCTTCATTTCTTAACTTTCAGAAATCATTTTATTTTGTGGGGCAGAAATTGATTTTTATCTGGATACAACTGTCTTTTGTCCAAAAGACTATTATTTAAACTATTTTAATGTCACCAATTACCAAAAGATACATTTTAAGTTTGCAATAAATATTAAGTGATTTTGCAAAGAAGTTTCTTGGGCATGACATTAAACTACATTTGGTTATGAGGCTGCAGTTCTGAAGCTTTGTGGATTGTGGAAGCACTCTGACCTGGAGTGGTAGTATCTGTTATGGTCCCAACTTTAAGTCAAATAGATCTGTTTGGTTTTAATAAAGTATTTACGTGTTTAAAATGTTTGTGAAAATACATTTTTGTACCATGTATAATTGGAGATTGTGACTGTTAAATTAACTTCAGAGCAAACTTGATTTGAAAATTTTTGAAAGTTAACTGAGAAGGTCAAAACACTGTGGTTCTAATATATTTAACAAGTAAAACTTCTGTTTTTCTCATAAACAAAAAAAAAAGCAATTCATAATTAAATAATTCTATCATTCAGGATTTTCAGACTATTGTCTTAATCTTTATTGTTATATTCACAATGTTTTGGCTGATGTATCCTCCGGACTTCTTCAGGTATTTCTTGTCAAACTCCAGAGCCTACACAGAACTTTGAACCACATCCTTTATTTAATCCACAGGATCACTTGCTTTGGTTCCATTAACCATGACTGGGTACTAGTGTTAAGTATTCCTGTATTGTTACTCACCTACAGTCAGGATTAGGAGCTTAGAAAACCATCGCCTATAACCATTACGCCAAGTGTCTTGCTGGATGGTTCAGAGTGAATTTTTTGGACTTATAAACATAATGTTCTTACATTACTATGAATTATTATTATTATGTATGACTTTTTTTACCTGAACTCATATTATGATTTTTATTTATTTATTCATTCATTTATTTTATTAATTTATTTTTTTTTTTTTGTGTGTGTGTGTAATGCATATAGGTGTTGGTTCCCTAAGCTACTAAGTGACTATCACCTGAAGGTTGCAGGTTCAATCCTGACTGTAGGCAGTAACAATACAGGAATACTTAACACTTGTACCCAGTTATGGTTAACTGAATCAGAACAAGCAATCCCATGGATTAAATAAAGGACATGGTTTGAAGTCCCGTGTAGGCTCTGGAGTTTGACAAGAAACACCTGAAGAAGGCTGGCGGAAACACCAGCTGAAACATTGTGAATATAACTATAAAGATGAAGACAATAGTCTGAAAACCCTAAATGATAAAAATAATCAAGCTTTGTTTCAGAAATTCAGACAACTAAATAATTTTACATTAAATCTTATATTCTCATTTCCCTAACAACTTTCTCTTAGATATAAAATCCTCACCCATTACCATTTTAGATGAAGAGTTCAAGATCATAAAACACTTGCTGTAAACTTGGTTAATTATAATATCCACTTTGTATTTATCCAACTCTCAAAGCCAGGATTTGACACATGGTCAATTTTTAAGCTGAATACAACTGTTCTGAATTTAGAGTTTTCCTTTTTCTGGATCAGTTCCCATACCAAGACTAAAAAGTTCATTCTGTTTTACAATTTACCCATAGCTTTAGAAAGAAAAGATAGATTCATGCCTTTCTCCAGGACTTTAGCACAAATTGAAACACAAACTACTTCATCCAGGATTTGTACTCTGGTCAGTAAATTCATTTCTTATGCTAAGCACCCCCCTTTTTTTAACAGTACTCAGTATATTACCAAATTTTTATATTTATATGTAATGATAATCAAACAAAAACAGTCAGTATATGCTGAGATTTTTATAAGAGCAATACACTTAAAATACTTTAACTGAAACCTTATGTTTAGAATAACAAAGATAAGGATATATTCTAAGAATAATAGTTAATTTCTGAATTTTGGACAATACCTAAAAATAGATCCAAGTTTGGTAAAGTTTTGTTACACTATTGTAAATTAAGACCCTATTTTTTCAAAAAATCTTGCTGCAAAGCATAAGTACTACTGCAAATTAACTCATAATTGTTAACTTATTAGTTATCTAATAAATTGTGAATTGTCCTTTTTTTTATGTCTATGAGAAAAGCACAAATTTTACTTCTTAAATATGTGTGGATCGTAGTCTATTGCCCTAAATTAATTAATGCTACTGTATCTGAAAATTCTATTCATAAACTTACATTAGTTCAACTTCCTGTTTCAAGCTATTAAATTTCTCATTATATATAGTTACAACTATTCAGCTTCAGAAAACTTAAGGTGGTTTGGAAATTAATGGTCATTTTTATTACACAGTTAAATTTAAAATCAGACATTATTTTCCAAACTCTCTAGTCTCATTTTCAATTTATATATTTATCTTGTTAGAAATCTTCTGCTCATTTAACCCCATATGTATGTTAGGTTCATAACTGTTATTTTCATATAGCACTTAAAAAGATTTCTTTAATGAGAGAAGAAATTTATATCATCAGTATTATGAGTAGACAAGCTTAGATTCTTTCAAAATGACTTGATTATTTATGTATAGATCAGCACTCCTGCTTAACATTAGAGGATAGTGTGCTGGGCTTCTGACTGGAATCTCACTAGAGTATCTATTCCTCCTCCCCCTCCCCCCAGGATATGTATAAAACTTAAAACATTATTATCAAAATTTATATTATAGAGTGCGTGTGACTCATTGAAGAAAATATTTTATTAATAAAATTAAATTAGCTTTGAGTTTTAAAAAAAAAAAAATTTTTTTTGTGGAATTGAATGCTCAAATTCATTTCAGACTTTACATATATATAAAAGCTCACATTCTTTGTCATATTCTTAAAAATGTTCACTTCAATATATCCTTTCTTTCTACAAGTTTATTAAGAGATGAAACTTTTTTAAAAAAAGCTCAGCTTAGTTTCAATTATATATTTACTAAAATTTTTGTATTTTTTATGTGTGTGTAATGGCTATATATATATATATATATACTTATGCATCTAAACAGGTTTGTTTGAATACTGTGGATTGTTTCTTTTTTAAAAATCAAGTGAAGACATTCAAGTCTTCTCATCTCTGGATCAAGTTGGTAACGAAAAAACCCTATATAAGCCCAAGTGCTACAAACAATCTAACACAATCCCTGAAGATGACCAGTGAAATGGTCGAAAGCCCTCAGGCTAATATAGGGTTCTTTCTTTACCAACTGGACCTAGACGTAAGAAAACTTAAACACCTTCACTTAATTTTAAAAAAGAAACAATCCATGGTATTCAACCAAACCTGTTTAGAGATATATATAAAGTAAGTTGGCTGACTGTTGTTGAGGGTGACCCAAAGGCTCCCTTTTCAATAGCTACTACACCAGGGTGTAGGGGAGGGTGCTATTCCTTTCCCTGGATTGCTTCACTTACCCTTGATCCATACATTATAACGCTGAGTGTTAAACAAGGAGGCATCAAGTACCATTTTTTTAAAAGTCTTTGGCATGACTAGACCTTCGATTGAACCAATAGGCTGGTGTGTGTGTGTGTGTTTTTTTATTAGATTTATACACTTAAAATGCTTTTAGAGAATAAAGCAATTTCCAGTTAAATTTGCAACTTAGTCTTTTTTAATCCTACAAATTCTCACTGTAACAGAGATAACTATGAAATGCTAATTAAAATCTTTCATTCTTTCCTAAATAGAAGCATCAATATCATCACTGACCATTGTTATAATTGGACACAACAGGTTCACTAGTCATCTAGTAAACAATGAAAATATGCACTTTGTGCATATTACTGGTTTAAAAAAGCAATGATTCATGAGATAACATGACCCATTTTGTTATCACTGTGCCTAATATGATTTATCAGAAAATTACAAAAGTATAAACTACTTATTTTGCTGAAACAAGTAGTTATTTATTCATTTATTCAAGTTTTGCTTCTTTTTTCAAAAATTTTGAAATAAGGTTTCCTAAAAATTGTATATTGATATTATGGCTGTTTCATTCATTTGTTGTCATTTGTTTCTTTTCTTTTTGTTTGTTTGTTTGTTTTTAAGCAGAATTTCACCATATATGGCAATGAGTTTTACAAATAAGGAATGATTTGTGGCATTAAGATAGAAGTTAAAAGGTCAGACTAAAATCTGGATTGAATGTTGAGCAATAGCAACTTTTTAAATTATAGCTTTGTGTTATGTCGAGTGCATTTTTATATAATTAGAATTATGAATCGTTTCATATATCTTTTCTTACTTAACTCTTCTCCTCCCATGTAATAGTGATATGACTATCTTTTGGCCAACTACTATTTAAACATTTTTAAAAAAAAAACACCTATTACCAAAAAATGCTACTCAAAGTATGCATATTAAGTTTGCAATAAATGTTAAAAGTAATTTACAACACTCCCCTTCCCATAACCCACCCCTGGGTGTCTTAGGTATAACATTAGATTACATTTGGTGATGAAGCTCCTGGGATTGTGGAATCACCCCATCACTGCCAGGTTCACTCTGACCTAGAATCGTAGTTCTGTTCAGATCCCATCTTTGGTTCAAATAGATCCATTTTAGACCACAAAGAATTCACCCATTTAATATGATTGTGAAGACACATTTTTGTACTGTATTTTGATTAAGACTTAGTCAAAATTTTTGCTGTATTTTGATAACTTACTTGCTTTATTCTTTGAGTTACATCAAAAGCAGCCTAACATTCAAAGTAGAGGCTATCATGTTGTGCAATCTGAAGCCACCTTTCTATCAGTTCTTTTATCGCGTGATGTGAAGAATTCCTTCACTGAAGCTTCCATCTCTTGATTATTGAAGCGTTGCAAACACAGGAAGTAAACCATGGATGAAAACAAGTAACAATCCAAGAACACTAGGTCCTGACTATATGTGAGGTATCGCATCAGTTTAGTTCCCTCAAGTTATTGGAGTTTATTCCAGGTTGTTCAAATACTATGGGGGGTCTTGCATTGTCTTTCTGCAGAAAAGCTTGCTTTCTGTTGACCAATGCCAGGTATTTTTACCCCACAATGGCATACATCCACTCTAGCTGTTCAGAGTACAGGTTGGCATCAATGGTTCAACTATCTGGAACAAACTCTCCAAGAATTACCCCCTCATGATTAAAAAATTCAGAGCATCCCCATTTGTTTGAAATGCCTGTGTTTGGCAAATATTGGTTTCCAAGTTATTGGAGACCAGAATTTTTAAACTTACTTCAGTGTAAAAAAGGGTTGATATGTTATAAATTCAACCAACCTACCACAATATCCAACTTAACTGGAGAAATTTCATGTTAAATTTGTTCTTTTTATTTAAATGATTTATAAGCAATATTCACCTTTGGAAATTAATATAGTTGATACAGCACATAGAAATGCATGTTCAGATGAGGTTAGGATTTAATGCAATCATTTCACCTGCTCTATACATATGCACACACACACACACACACAGATATACATATTGAGGTGAGCTTAGCGTAACAGTTATCATCATAGGAAATGGAATCAGCAAGCCATGTTCAAATCCTGTACAAAGCTGTTTATGTTTCACTAATGCCCTTAAGAAAGGTAGGAATCCATGCTCTCCCCTTCTGCTATGGGTATATGGTAGGGTAGACTGGGTTCTTTAGCTCTGATAAGTCAACCAGTTTAGAGGGAAAACCAGCTTTGCTTAAAAATTGATTTTGTGTTACATCCTGTTCCAAACTTAAAGTAACATACTTCATGTTCATATTTTTCTGGGTTATATACTTGCTCTGCTGTAGTGACATTGAGCACTTTTTCTTGCAAACTTTTCTCATTCATTTTATAGTATATAGTGTGACGTGGCATAAAATATTTATCCCAGGACGGGAGTTTTTTTCACACGTGTGAAGTCAGGGCAGTCTAGCACTTGATCCCTTCCAGAATAAGTCCGAGTTAAGATTCCCTTTTTGGGCTGAGGGGAACTGTCAGATAATGTGGAGGTTAACTTGGGGTAAAACTGACCGCCACTGGCAAGGGGTTTCCATTTTTCACGTTACACACACCCACCAGACCACTTTGTCTTCCTATCCCTAGGATAATGGAAGATATGGGCCTCTAGGTTTAGATATAATATTATTATTTATCGTAGTCGACAATTCCAGTTTCCCGTATAATATTTTTAAAGGCGAATAGGACATTTAGCGAGAATAAATTAAGGTGAAAATGAAGCTGAAAAGGAACATGCAAAAGAAGGCAATTCAATAGGCAAACAACACAATGAATAAATTTCGACACAAGGGGACATCTAAAATATAACAAGGTTTTAATACATGCGGACAAGCAAATAATTAAGGCGCCGGCTATATTACTAGCAGACAAGACTTAAACACAATATCTTTCTTTCCTTTTCTTTTTTCTCTTTTCTGTCTTTTCTCTTGAACCTTGAGAAGGTAGCAAAGTCCATTTTAGATGTTTAGAGTTCATGAAATGAATCTTTTCATTCTATTTCTATTCTTTTCTTCATGCATATAATTCTTTATGCTTCTTTCTTTAAATTGAGAGGGAGAGCATACAATTGCAATACTTAGGAAGGGTGGAGGGAGAAAATGGTTTTATGGTTTACTTAGCTTTTCAACGGGTTTCTTCTGAGAGTATTTTCTCTTTTACGGGCTAGCGGGATTCTGTACAGCTTGGCTTGAAGGCACCGATTATCTTCTTGTCCAAGATTCTTTCCACTTTTCGCCGGAGTTTCAGTGACAGTTTCAATACATCTTGTCATGCCAACTGTCCTGAGACGCGGCTCTGCTTCTTCACCTGAGTTTTGGCATGAGATCACCCGTCCTCTCACAGCAACCTCCGTCCTGAAAACTGAATTCTTTATCCCTATTTCCTCTGACGAAAAGGGTGCTACTTCCAGCTTTAGGGTTCTGGCCAATCATTTGGCCTCTTTCTTCTTTCTCACCCTGTCAGGCGATTCATTTGGACTACTATCTCTATCTACCCGGGTGAGGTTATGGCGTACAGATAGCTTGACCTACATTCTAATTTCTTTTTTTAGCAGTCAACGTTTGGGGCCTGTCAATTCAAACACGGAGGGGTAGGGGAAGTTTCTTGTTTCTCTCCTCTCAGTGGTAGACCACGTGACAATAGTTTCTTGAGTTCCACATTACCAGATGAGTAATACTAATACTGTTGCATAAAATCTTAGTGCATATAATTTCTACCCTCTTATCCATAGAATGGTGTACTTAATGAAACAACATGTATTTTCATTCTTAATGACCCAAATAAGTTTTTTTTTTTTTTTTTTCTTAAATCAAAATATCTTTTACATCTATCATTGGCACTTAAGTCTGTTTCTTCCAACAACAAAATTGAGTAAGCAATATCATTTACTATGCACTTTATCTTTTCTATCCCTTCCTAATTCATTGTGCAATGTTTGGATAATATTGTGTTCTAGTGTTTACAACCAAAGCAGGAAATGACAAGCTGAAACTTAATAAAAACAATTATTATTCGACAATTATTTATTTCTTTTCAAAAAAATCCAAACCATCAGAGCATGACAAATCAGTTAAAAGATTTTCCTGTGGATTGTATATACAGTACCCACCCCCCATTGTCCAGTTTTCTAGTCTCAATTACCCCATTCAGCCCTAGAAATAAGCATTTCATAAGCTTTTCTCAATGGTCCGCAGGCAAAAAAGGCAATTCAGACATGCCACTCGGAAGCCATAAAAATGCTTTTTTTTTTCAGGAGTGAGGTAGGTTTTCTACTTAATAAGAAAAGGAAGAAAAAAAAGACATCATACCAGGAGGTTGCAGAGATCTGTCTATGCTATAACTTTTATTACAGTATAGTGGTATAATTCTATTATATTACTTTATCTCAAAGTAATTGTTACATTTAGATATAAATTTCTTACACTAAATGCAACAAATATGGGACAGAAGTTGGAAGTTATTATGGTTAAAATTTTATTTATACATTATTTATGAAATACACTTTATCATGGTACGAGGATCATTAAATAAGTTTCCAGACTTTTTTCGTATGGGCACTTTTATTGATAGTACACACATAAAACTCTAGTCCCCTTCGAAGTAATCTCCTCCAGCTGCAATGCTCTTGTTGTACCGTTTGAACAACTTCTGGAAGGCCCCATGGAAGTCCTCTTGTGTTAGCATGTCAATGACCTTCGTTACAGCCTCTGAGCTTAGGGAATGACCAAAAGTCACAGGGCGCAAGGTCTCGATAATAGGGAGGGTGAGGAAATGTCTTGATGCTGATCTTGGTCAAATAGTCTGTGACGAGGATGGAGTTGTGTACTGGTGCATTGTCCTGGTGGAAATGCCACTGACCTGATTTGAAGAGTGCTGGCCTCTTCCGATGGAATTTCTTCCTGAACTCCCTTAAAACGTCAACATAGTAACCCTAACCGTTTGGCCAATCAACTCTAGTGTATTGACTTCCTTACTCCTCCCACACCTCTCATCATCCCTCACAGACTCCCTGCCTTCCTTGAATCTTTTATGCCACTCAAAAACTGATGCTCGATTCATGCAAGATACTCCAAAAGTAGTCTGAAGCATTCCATACATTTCTGTGGCATTTTTTTCAAGTTTAAAACAGAATTATATTGCATATCGTTCTTCTAAAGTGTCCCCACGTCCAGATTGCATTTTTGAAATTCACCAGCTGTGACAATCAGGCTTTAGTAGAGTGTATTCCAATTGCTGCTGTAGCTGTTCATTTGAACCTGAAATCATAAAAATTGTTCTGTCATCTCATAAGATGTACAGTAATAACGTACTGAATTTTCAAGAGTCTACAGCAATTTTAAATGCCCATACAAAAAAAGTCTGGAAACTTATTGAATGTCCCATGTATGTATAGGAATATGTATTGGTTAAGTGTAATTTATAAATTAGTTTAATGCCAAAGCCATCCATGTAGAAGGACAGTAATGGTACTATTTATTAGCCCATAACTTGGGGGATATGAGGGTTCTTACCTTTCCCAAGGATATTAGTTTGAAAGTGAATGTAATAGTACAACCAAAATTCAAACTCACTCACTACAATGTCACAGTCCAGTACATTAGCCACTATGCCACAGGATCTCCCCCTCAACCTTTGTGGGTTATTCAAAGCCATAGTAGTAATGGTGTGACTGGAGTTCAAACCTGCCTAATAAGATGTTGCTGTCCAACATGTTAGCCACTATGCCTCAGGAATTACATCCCATCCCCAAATTGGAAGAAATACATGCTTGATAAATGCATGAATTTAGATAGTGTGTATGTGTGTGTGTGTATATATATATATATATATATATATATATATATATATATATATAATATCTGAGATATTTTTTAAATTGCAAATTTGAAACTTTACTTTTAAAAAAATCTCTGATAAAATAAAACAGGAATTCTTCCAAGCTGTATGGTTGCACCATTTGAGCGCTAATGAAATATTTAGAGAAAAGGTTTGAGGGGGAACTACACAAGGATGCTGTATACTGTTTAGAACAAATCCTGAAAGCAATACCCTACAAAACAGCAGCTGTAGGTCTACTTACCTCTAATCTCATAAACCATCCAAATAAGACTAGCAAAACATGCTGAGCACTGTCAGAGAAGTAAAGACAAACTCATAAGACATGTTCTTCTATGGACTCCTACACATGGACACACCAATGTTAGTTAAACTGCAAAAACTTACATTCATCAGTTTTGTGCAGACAATGGATGCAGTCTAGAGCACTCACCAAGAGCAATAGCCAATAAGGATGGATTGCAATATATATATATATATATATATATATATATATATATATATATATATATATATATATATAATTGACAGTTATGAGAAATTAGTGTAACACAGAATTTGGTTGTGTATTTATTCATTTATCATAACATCACACTCAGTGAATTACTTCATGAAACTCATAGCAGGTAAAATGCTATATTGAATAAACTCTCTACCAAATTTTGGTCCTCATATTATAATATTAATCTCTCAGCAATGTTTGATAATGTATGAGTCCCTACAAAAACATACATAGATATTAGAGAGGATATTCAGCTAGTGCTCTTTCAGTTAACCATTGAACATTCCATGGTTTCAAATTGTAAAAAGCTTCAGTGAGTATACAAGACAAACAAGTTGAACAGGTTTTACTCTGATTAAATTAGCTAATAATATCAAGGTTTATGGAAAAGAGATGTTTATATAAATCTTGCTTTAATGTGCAGTTTTGCTTGAGATACCTTCAAGTGCCCTTATCAATAGAAATTATCCCAGTTTTAATAAAGTATTTCAAAAGTCTACACGTCGAATTTCATAAACAATTTTTTGTTAATAAAATTTGTGTGATGCATATATAACTGACAATAAATTTAATGGCTTCATTAGTATATACAAGTGATATTATACAATATTTACTTATATATACAACAAAATAAATTGAATAAATTAAACTATTAAAAAGAATATTTTACGTATTTAAAACTTCATAGTAAATATTTTTCATGAAAGTAATTCCTTTTCTAGCTCTCTTGATTTTCTTTAGTGTTGAATTGCACAACTTTGAGATGAAAATAATTTTTTTAGAATTAAAGCAATAGTTTGTAAGTGTTGATATTTAGCTGCATTCAAAAATTTGCCCTATCAGCAGGACTATAAATATACCAACTGACTTATCCCCCTCTCCTCAGGAGTGTGCTGGTTATGATGCTAAGCTGCATCCAGTTGTCAGACTCCATTTCTCTGAAGAGTGTAGAGTACTTCTTCATTGCCATTACTCTCAGGACCACCCTGACTTTGTAGTTCCTGTTAAAGCCCCAACTATGACTCATCTATGATCTGCTTGAAAAATTATTGGAATTGGTTGCCCAGTCGGCTGGTGCTGTAGAATACACCAACTGCTTCTCTGCAGAGGGGTAAGACACCCCCCTCAACGAGTGTCCTGGATATGACTCTAAACTATCTAATGGTGAGGTTCCAATAATGCTGGAACTTTGGAGAATGCGAAGAACCCTTTCATTGCGATCGCTCCCAGATCCACACTGGCCCAGAATGATAGCACCTGATAGGGTCCTCAAATAGAACTAAACTGCATACTTTTGCTAAACTGAATTGCTTGAAATAGAACTGTTTTGACATGTAAACTGTATACTTATGCTAAACTGAATTGTTTGAAATAGAACTGTTTTGATATTTAACTCTATGTAAACAAAAACTATACTTATACTAAACTGCATTGTTTTAATAAAAAGTGTTTGACTAAACTGAATAGCTTGAAATAGAAATGTTTTTGACAATTGAACTGTGTACTTATACTTAACTGAATTGTTTGAAACAGAACTGTTTATTTGTATGAAAATAGATTTGGCATTGAATTACCTACTAAGGTTGATATACCATAAAACCAAAACAACCAACCAATCATATTAGAATTGGACAGTAATATGTGAAACTGTGTGCAAACAAATGATTATCTAAACAAAAGAATTATTGATGTTTGATGGGAATATTTAAAGCCATTTAAGGGCAAATTATTTATGCTAAGAAAAGCTTTGTGTGTTATTTTTCAAACTGCTGTCTTCATCTTTATTGTTGTTAGTAGTGTGATGCGAAAAATTTACTTTTATCCCAAAACGGGACTTTATTTTCGCATGTGTGAAGACGGGGCAGGTTGGCACTTGATCCCTTGTAGAATAAGTCCTCATTCAGAGTTTTTTTTTCTCAGGCATATAAGAACTGGCATATTATGTGGGGGATCAATTTAGGGCTAGACTAACCGCCGCTGGCAAGAGGTTCCAATTTCCACACTATACACACACCCACCAAGGCCACTAGTCTTCCTCCTCTAGAACAATGGAAGATATGGACCTCTAGGTTTAGACGTAATAATATTAGTTCTAGTAGTCGGCAATTCTGGTTCCCCGTATAAGAATTTGAAGGAATTTATAGGACAATTTTAAGCGAGCATATCATAAGGCAAATAGAAGCTGAAAAAGAAACATGAAGTAACAAATTCATAGCAGACACTATAAATAACAACTTCGACCACGTGGGAACATTAAAATATATCAATCCTTTTTACTACACTCAGATATACATCTTCAACGTGTCAAATATATCATAAATGAATAGTTCATGATTAACTGTCTTTCTTCTTTTCTTTTCTTTCATTTTCAGTCTTTCTTCAAATTGAGAGAAAGAGAGGGTATATAAAATTGGGTATAAGGAGAAACAGTCCCAAAGTTACTTATCTTATTTAGATGGATTCCTGTGGAGAATCTTTCTTCTTTTACGGGCTGACAGACTTTATCTTATTTTTTTTAGTACTTGCTAGAAGATATTTTTCGTCTTCTTTTACCCGGAGTTCTTGGCTTTAGTTCCGTCCGCCATGAACCCTGTCCAACAACTAACTTTCTTATTGTCTATTTCCGCTGACGGGAAGGAGTCCCCACTTCCGTTTTGGGGTCCCAGCCAATCGTTTGGCTTCTACCTTCTTCCCCCTTGGCCAGGCGATCCGTTAGGGCTACTATATGTCACCCCGTATCCCATTCTTTTTCCATCAGGTTACCAAGTACAAACATCAGTTTTTCCATTCTGACTTGGATTTGTTACTTTGGGATTGACCCACATTCTTTCATGTCTTAATGGTCATTCTCTGATGGATTGCTACTGTTAATTCAAACACGAGGATAGTAGTAATCTTATTTCTATCGTCTCAGTGGGACACCACGTGACAGTAGTAACACAATATTTTGGCTGCTGTATCCTCTGGCCTTCTTCAGGTGTCCATTGTTTATCTGGGTATGGAAATGATTTAACCAGGGAAATCATTTTTAAAGTTTAAGTCAAACTTTAAAAATGATTTCACAGGTTTAACTAACAACAATAAAGATGAGGACAGCAGTCTGAAAAATCACAACCAAAATAATACACATCAAGCCTCATCTCAATTTCAGACAGATAATTAAGAATAGTTAATTGACACTATAATTGTTTACTTAGGATTATTATTATTATTATCAGTTACTTGAGTTTCTTGTAAATTATTGGTGTTTGATAGAAATACTTGATACTGTATAATTGCAAATAAATAATTATCATAGTCAAATATAAATAGTTACAAAGGTTATCAAGCATTTACAAATTGATCAAATTGTGGCACTAAATAACCTTGAAGAAATTGATATGCCATTGAAAAAATAAGTAGAACAAAACCAATCTTTAATTATATAATTATAGATTGGTTTTGTTTCTATAACTAGATATCATACTAATATATCATACTAATATCATATCATACTAATCTATGATACTCAGTCATGGAAATTTGATGTATGCTTTTTAAAAGTTAAGTTTTTATAGAAATCAAATAGATAATTTAAAAAAAAGCAGTTGTTAGTTACACTTTCAATACTTAATCAGTAAAATTCGATGTGGAGAGTGGTTGACTGGGGCAAGCTGTCATGGTGAAAGCTGGTGTGCTTAGAATTTCATAATTCAGTTCACCTGCTGTCCCATGTGATAAGAGTTTGTATTGGTAGGAAGTTTCATTTAATTGATTATCTCCACTTTTTGCATGATCACACTAAATCCCTTCGGTGAAGGTGGATAATTACAGTGGTATTATTATAGAGGTATGCTTTGTAATGTAGTTACAATAGTATTGATATAAAGAGGTATGCTTTATAATGTTGTTAACAAATACAAGGAAAATTATATTTGCCTGAATATATGTCACTAAGTTCTGGCAATTTGTTTTAAAATGGACACAAAGTAATCATTGCTAGATATGTAAGTGGACTACAGTGCTCAAAACCTCTAATCCAGTCCTGTAACATCTGATATTTCAGGTGGAATTCCCTGTAGCATAATGGCTAAAGTGATGGACTGCAGCTTCTAAGTAAGTGAGTTTTGAACTCCAGTTGCAGTATTATATTCACTTTTGGACTAATACTCTTGGGGAAAAGTTTGAACCCCTTATCCTCCCAGCTATAAGTTGTATAGTACTGCTGCTGTTCTTCTATAAGAATGGCTTTGGCATTAAATAACCCACAAAGGTTGATATGCGATTAAACAAAGAAACCAGACTTAACCAATCAGATATTCTTTACTGATTTAGCTGTTCTGTGTTATAAGTTTCTCTTACTCAGAAAGAAAAGTTTTTTGTGTATTTTCTATGAAGACATTGTGTAATTTAAGGAAGATTTATCTATTAATATTTGAGGAAATGACTAACTGAAAAAAAAAATGTTTTGACTTGCAAAACAAGTTTGTATTGAGATTAAAAATTATTTACCAGGTTAATCAGAAAGTAAATAACATTTAATTGTTAGTGGGAAAATTTTTTTTCTTTTCTTTTTTTTTTTTCCTTTAGATATTTTGTAATGTGGATGTAGTAGGATTGTTAAGAACTAAAAAATTAGATTAAATAAATAAAATAAACATTGCTTTATTCAAAAATATTCCTTCATGTTTATGAATATTTGAAAAATAAAAACACACACACACACTATAATTGCAAAAATAGGCATGCTGCTGGACTCCTGACTAACTTTTTTTCATCAGTTTAAAAAAAAAAACAATTTTGAACTGTTCCAAAATCATTTTTTTTTTTTTTTTTTTAATCATCTATAGTTGTGAGTAGCATAATAGAAACACTATTAAAATGTTTTGGCAATAAACAATATTTATTTTGATCTATTTAGTCTTGAAATTATAGTTTCTTGTGTTTTTGGTTTAAGAAACAATGAAACATCAGTTAAACAAAGAAAGGTTTTGTTTTCAAAAGATGAAAAAAATACAGTTTAAGCTTGTGTGAAATAAAGGGAAATTTTCAAGTCATTAAAGAAATTCAAAAACAGTATTTTTGATTGATAATACAAAAAGTACAGAGAATAGAAAAATGAATTAAAACCTGATTATGGTTTTATACTAGTTCATATCAAAGCCTCTCTTCCTTAACACGTAAAAACTTTCTTTATAGATTTGGACATGTTAAGAAAAAATGACTCCAAAAAAATGTAAAAATTTTCATAGTCAATTATACTTATTTTAACATTTTTTTTTTTTTTTGTGTTTTTCCTATGAGGTATCTCTGAATATTCTAGTGACCCTTGGGCAATGGGACACTATTAATCTTGGACCTTGGTGTACAGTATCAACCATAAAAAAAAGTACAACCTTAACAATTTTTTTAATAAAAAGTTCATTTTCTTTTAAATCAAAGTGTGAAGGATTTTATTATTTCCTGGGAAAATTTATATTATCAAAATGAATATTATTAGCTATTATTTATCACCAAATTATACAGTATTGAAATTCTCTAACTAAAAATAGAATTGCTTTAATATATATATAGTAAGTTAGCCAACTGTAGACTATGGTGACCAAAAGGCTCTTTTCAATAGCTCCTTCACCAAGGTGTAGGGAAGGGTGCTACTACTTTCCCTGGATTGCTTCACTTACCCTTGATCCATACCTTATATAGCAAGGAGGCATCGGGTACCATATTTTGAAGGTTTACTTAGGTGGCGGGAATAACAGCACAAATAACAATATGTAGAGAATTGTGTTGTATGATATATTTATTCTAAATCTATTTATTTATTTTTACTTAAAAGTGAATCTTAGTAAAATTTATATTAAAATAGTTTTGTCATGTAGAAAATAATATACTGAAAACAAGAATTACAGTTCTCATCATTGTATAGTTATTTCTCCTCCTTCCCCAACCTTCTTTTTTGCATATTAATATTCATTTATAAACAAAAAAAAGATACAATGTCATTTAATTATTTCTCTTCTCTTAGGCCTGACTTATCAGCATTAGATACAACATTAATGTACTATTTGTTTTGGCTATGATTTGAGGTGGGGTGTAATGGTTAAACCTCGTGGTGTAATGGTTAAACCGATGGACTGCAGAATCGTAGTAAGCGAGTTCATACTCCAGTTGTGCTATTATGTTCACTTTCGGGCAAATACCCTTGGGAAAGGTATGAACCCCCTTATCCTCCCAGCTATGGGTTAAATAGTACTATTAATGTTCTTCTAGGAGAATGGCTTTGGCATTAAATAACCTACAAAGGTTGATATGCCATTAAACAAAGAAACCACCAAAAAATTAAAGACAAAGGAGATAATTGTAGTTGTTTTACACAAACAAAAAAAATTTTCCAAGTTGGGATATCCAAAAAGTATCCATAACTCAGCTCCCTGTAATTGACTTGAAACCAGTTTCTCTTTTTACCACCAGGCAAATTAAAGAGTAGCTTATCATAAAAAATTTCATGCTAAAATGTCCCATTTTCCTCTGAATTTACTTACAAACAGATACTGAAATTTAATATTTTAAATATATATGTTTGTGTGTATGTCAATGTTGTCTAACAAATAACTTAAATAGTTTTTTTTCTTCTCTTTTTCAACAGGCTGTTAGCATGCCCATTGTGCTAGTGTATTACCTGCCTCATCAACGTGAACATGGGGGCAAAAGAACAGACAACTAGCAGGAGACAAAAGAAAGTGCGGAGATCAAATGAGGCAAAAGAACCTGCTACATCTCCCCCCAAGAAGAAAACCGAGTGTCGTGTGGTCAGCCCCAGGAAGAAGCAGGAGCCAAAACCAAATGGAGAGCTCAGGGGCAAAAAAGAGGAAGAAAACAGTTACACGAGTGGCACCGGCCGACTGAAGAGGACTCCGGTATCTTCACGAAAACGGAAAATTTCACCCTGTGATGAGGAAGAAAATAAGCCCAAGTCCTCAAAACGAACAAAATTTTCAGAAACTGTGGAAAAATTGAAAGATGCAAAACCAAGCAAGTTAAGCAGGGTGGCTAAAGGCTGCACAAAAGAATCTCCCACCAAAATCAAGCATAATAATAATAGTAATAATAATAATTGTAAGGACATTAAGGGTATTAAGATTGATAAAAATAGCAAGGAACCAAAGGTTGTCCTGTGTAACAATGTGTCAATATCATTAGAGCAGTCCTTGGTGAAAGAAGTTAGTGGAAAAAAAGAATTAAAGTCTCCGAAAGGGATAAAACCAGTAAGAGGCATTGGCAGAAAAGATACAAAATCAATTCCAGTCACTCGAAGAACGAACAGTACCATTGCTGCCAAAAATGTTAAGGAGACCAAAAGTCCAAGACGTAATTCCATTAAAGAAAAGAAGGATAGCAAAGAAATAAAAAATTTGAAAGAAAATAAAAATTCTAAAGAAAACAAAGAACCCAATTCCAGCCAGGATGCTAATGATTCTGATAGCAGAGTGATTCCTCAGATAAATGGTAATGTGACAAGTACGACAGATGCCAAGAGTAATCAAAAGGCTAAGCCCATCAATGCAAGAAAAACCCGATTGCCTAAAGAACCACCTAGAAAGAAAGCAAAAGAGGTTTTAGAAAATAACAGTAGTGACCCTAAGGTCGACAATGAACCCAAAGCAATCTCAGAAGATAAGGTGTCTCTTACAATCAAAGAACAAGAGAGTAAAAATAAAGTAGGGACTATCACCAAAAAGAATTCTGAGAGTCCTAAGAAGGGTTCAAAGGTTTCATTAGAAAAAAAAGATGAAGAAAAAAAAGTGGATAACAGTCCGAAGACTTCTGCAGAGGTTAAGGCCACAGTGGCAACAAATAAAGGACATGCTGGTAGCTGCAAAGCTAGCAGCCCCTTGAAAAAAGGAGCTAAATGTGATAAAGTTGTGAGAGAGAGCAAGACCAAAGAGTCACTCTTGAATAATGGTAATGGTGCTGATATGCCAAAGACGAAAGGCAAAAGGGTCAGTCAGTCGCCCAAAGCTGCAGAGAACCAAGATAAAGAGGTCAAGGAAGCCCAGAAGAAAGAGGGCGGACCAGTTGGTAAATCTGCTGCAGAAGTTGAGCAACCGACTGACCTGGTTAAGGTGATTGAGAGCATCAAAGCTGGAGTGATGGAGTCAATTGCTAAGGAGGAAGAGGAGAAAAAAAACGAAGCTAAAGACAGTGGCCAGGCAAAGACAGGTGTGCAATGTGGGAGTTGCAAGCGCAACTTTTGCAACAAGCAATCACTGAGCCGACATATGAAAAAGTGCCCGGCTATTGTCAGTGGCAATTCAGAAGAGGCAGGATCCAAAAAGGGCACCGCTGAATCTGTTCAGGTCAAAAATACCAAAGACAGTAAGCCTGCAGCTGTGAAATTAGAGAACAAACCATGCACTTCCGACCAGTCAGAATCACCTTCGGTGGAAAACTTAGGTAAGGTTGTTGAGCTGGTTCGAGCTGCTGGAACAGGGGCAGCTGCTTCGGCTGTGGCTGCTGCAGCTGCTGCTGCTGCTATTCCTATGCCCACTCCTCCCACTACACCAGCTCCAACCCTCCCTGACTTGAAAGGTACTGCTGAGGTGGTTACAGATAAAGAGACCAATAAAGAAAAAATAGAGCCAGGCTTGAATGGTTCTGAAGATATTTCGGCCAAGAGCAGCTTAAAGCATCCGCCTTGTTTGACAGATGACAAAAAGAATCCACCTGGCTTGTCAGATAACAAGGGTAGTCCACTTAGTTTGTCAGAAGACAAAGGCAACCTGCCTAGTTTGTCAGAAGACAAAGACAATGCCGATATAAGCTTTTCAGATGATTTCCCTAAAGAACTTGGTGTTGATTGTGAAGGTTCTAATAAAAACAAAATTGACAACAAGGAAGAAAATAAGGAAACTATGAAAGCAGAACAAGAGAAAAAGAATGAGACTGTGGATGTTGATGCTGCAGCGGCAGCTGTTGTTGCTGCTCTTGTTGCCAAAATTGGAACAGAGATCGGTCTGGATTCAGCATCCATACCAAAGCCCCACCTTTGCAAGCAGTGTGATTTTCAAGCTGTGAAACACTCCCTGCTAGCACGCCATGTTGAGACGCATGGCATCTTCATGTGCCTGAAATGCAGTTTTATCGGTGAAAACAAAGAAAACTGCAGTGTTCATATGCGTGAATCTCACAAGAACAAGCGCAGCGAAAAGTTGTGTCGGCAGTGCCGCAAGTACATCGACACGGACATCATCTCGATGGAAAAGCACAAGAAAGAATGCAGTATGCGTAGCCTCAGCTGCAAGGAGTGCAACAAAGTGTTCCGGTACGAGTCATCGCTCAAGGTGCACATGGCGACGCACTTTCCGGACCTGCCGAAACGGTTCCACTGCCCTGAATGTGAATATCAGTCCAATTACAAAGCTAATCTGCAGAAACACATGAAGAGTATCCACGAGTTTCGTGAGAAGAATGTTAAATGTTGCGTCTGTGAGAAGAAATTCTTCTCGGAGGACAGCATGAAACGGCATCTAAAGGTCCATTCCGATGACAGGCCATATGAATGTGACCTGTGCGGAAAGGCATTTAAATCTTCGCCTGCCCTGAAGAGCCACCGGGACGTGCACCAGCCGTCACGGCCTTTCCTCTGTGAGGTGGAAGGCTGCTCAAAAGATTTTAGGACTGCACGCCTTCTCAAAAATCACCGTGAGGAGTACCATCAGCTTTCTCCCAAGAAGTATCACTGCTCTAAGGAAGGATGCAATTTTTCTTTCTTCAAACGAAGCCATCTGCGGCGCCATGAGATTACACACACAGGTAAATTATCTTTGATATTCTCCCCCCCCACCTTCTTTAAGAAAATTATGGCTCAATTCAGATCTTTTGGACCATGAATTGATTCAAAAGGACATTATCACAATACACTGTCTCACATCACATTATGTCACTGTGACTTAACATATAAATATTTAGATTATTTCTTTTATAGAAAATAAATATATAATTTTTTTTTTTTTTTTTTTTTTTGACACAGAAGACAAAAATTTATTTAGACCAGGTGTCTTCAAAATTTGGCTCACAGCCCATGTTGATATATTTTTAGAAAGATGACTGACACCCCCTCCCTCTCCCAACATGAAATTTGAAAATATTTTTACTGTACAGAATTTAATACTAAAATAAAATAAAATTAGTTATAAATTTCTTTAAATCAAACCCCTCAAAATCATCTTTCCTCCCTCCTGATGAAGGAGTCAGTACTAACTACATTGAACTCCCTTGAGTTAGATAATTATTTAATAATCAAAACAATATAATTTCCTTTTTTCTTCTTATGGATTTTTTTGTACAAAAGACAAAAATTTAAGAAGCATGACAATGACAAGCCTGTTATTCCTCCAATTTGGTCTAAAATTATTTTGGTTTCCCATTCATTCATTTTATCCCTAAAAACATCTCTCATTCTACAGTACAGAATTCATTATAAAAACAACAGATAAAATTAATAACAAATTTTTTCAAGTCAAACCACCAACCCCTTAAAATCACAATCTCACTCAAGTGAGGGGACAGTACCACCCACTTTGAAGTCCCTTGACTCAGACTGAACAATTTAACAATCAATCAAAAATTAACATGATTTACTTTTTTCTTTTTAGATATCGATTTTTTTTTTTTTGCACAAAAGATAAAAAATTTATAAAGCATGACAAAATAACAATAACCATGTTATTCCTTCAAGTTGGTTTAAAATTATTATGACGATACTTAATGTAAGGAATTTAGAGTATCATATTTTTGGTGTTTTATCTTTAACCTATCATTGTAAAGTTCAAAATTGTCAAACTTTAAGAATTATTACGTGTTTCTCATAATAGTTATATTTATATCTGCTAAATGTAAGAACTGTTGTAGGAGAAAGGTAGTAATATTGTTTTGATATTGAAAAATAATAAAGGTTTGTTTTTTAACAAATAATTTGATTACATTTTCAAAATAATTTCCATTATTAAAAAAAATGTGTGTGTCGACCTTAGTTGAGGATGACCTGAAGGCTCCCTTTTCAATAGCTATTACACCAAGGTGTCGGAAAGGGCGCTATTCCATTCCCTGAATTGTTCCATTTTACCCTTGATCCTTACCTTATAATACTGAGTGTTAAGCAAGGTGACATCAAGTACCATTTTTTGAGTCTTTGGAATGACTCGACCTGGGATTGAACCCTGGTCTCCCGGATGATTGGCGAACACTACTCATTAGGCCAATGGCCTGGTTTTATATAAATCTTTTTGGAAAAAATGTTCACTTCATTTTGGAAAAATACATTTGATGAATTTTGAATGTTAAACTTTTTTTTTTCTACATTTTTAAACATAGTTCAATTACAAGTTAATTTTAAAAATATATATAAATGTAGGTATGTGTCAATCACAATTCTAAGTACAAGAGAAAGTGTTTTGACTGTAATTTTTTCTTAAAATAATTATCTAATTCAGAGATCTCAAACAGGCAGTCAGTAGACTTCTTCATTTGTTCCATAACCTGGTTTTGGCTGTGGAGGTGCTACTCATAACGTGTCTAATCTAGCAGAGCTCGTCCCTGTCCAGCTGTACAAATAGTTTGAATTCAGAGTTTTCCTTCTCCTAGACTGGTTGCCAAACCAAAATTAAAGGGCCTAGTCTGCCCTACTGTTTATCTATAGCTGAAGGGAGAATAGGAGGCTTCTTACTTTTCCCAAACATATTAGTGCCATATGAAATTCAAAGAGCCTCGTTCAGGATTTGAACTCTGGTAGCTGAGTCTGCTTCCTACAATGATAATCATTCCACCACAACACTACTATTTTCATAACCAATATTTCCTAAAACTTTTCATTAAATTTTTTTATTCACAATGGATTTAAAAAATTTTTTTTTTACTCATTCACATACTCAGTTATGCATATTCATTTAGAAGAATAAAACATTTCCCAACCAGCCTATTAGCTATATTAAAGATTAGCACTGGTAGAAATTGCAGAACATCCCCTCCCACCTGACCTTTAATCCACTGTATCTCTACCTCTGGACATAATCACCATTTTGCAACCCTTAGTCTAAACTGTTCTATTTTAGTGTCTAATAAAAAAAAAAAAAAAATTAAAAAAAATAAAAACATTTTGTTGCATTCAGGAAGCCTCCTAAGATTTATCAAGAAATTTGTTGGAAGAATAAAATTGAAGTAAATTCTCTAAAGCCTCCATCATGCACCACTGGAGGACATTTGTAGATTCCAAGCTTAATCCTAACCAAAGCTGACATTGACTGTAGAATGAAGGGTGAGTTGTCTTTAAAATCAAAACAAAATAAGTGCTGAAGACAAAACTATTATTATCCAAATTGGATGTTAATAAAATCATGAGACCTGATGAAATATATCCTAAAATATCAAGATACTTATCAAATGAAAGTTTTATGAATACGATAAGTAAATTGTTTGAGAAATGCATAGAATATAAAATGTGTAATCTTGTGTAAGGTTTTTGATAAATTGATTAGAAATCACATATCAAATTTTATAGAAGATATAAATTGTAATCAACATGGTTTTATCAATAATAAATTCACATTATCTAATATTTTAAAAAATATTGATATTATAAATGAATATTTAATGGAAGAGGATAATGCAGATATTATATATTTGGATATTAGTAATTTGATATGGTATCTCATTATTCTAAATATAAAAAAGATGTAAATATTGTAAGATGTTTTTTGACTGAAAGAACTATGAAAGTAAAAACTGGTAATAATTATTCTGAAACACAGAATATATCTTCAAAGTGTTAGATTTGGTATTAAATAACTTAAATGGTTGATATGCCATAAAACCAAACCAAACCAAATCCTATATATTTAATATATATTCATAAAAAGGATTTGGCATTAAATAACCCACAATGGTTGATACATCATAAAACCCAACCAAACCAAATCATATGTAATTAATATATATGTATAAAGAGGATTTGGCATTAAATAACTTCCAATGGTTGATATACCATAAAACCCAACCAAACCAAATCCTATATATTTAATATATATGTATAAAGAGGATTTGGCATTAAATAACCTTCAATGGTTGATATGCCATAAAACCCAAACAAACCAAACCAAATATTCATAAATAATTTACTTAATGATATCAAGTCAGAAATAATACTATTTGCTGATGATGTTAAGCTACTTGTAAGACTATTACCAAAAGAAACAACACAGATGTATCTAAATAAATTGTCATAATGAGAAGATATTTGGAAATTAAAATTTGATAAAGAAAATGTAAAATACCACATATTGGATCCAAAAATATTACAGTTGAATGTAAATTAAGCAAAATCAGAAACATAAAATGGCTTTAAAAGTAAATGACTTTGATGATACACTTAAAGCTGACAATCATTTTATTTATTGTATTGAGAGCAAATCAAATAATTGACTGTATAGTTAAAAATATTGTTTCAAGGGAGGCAAATATTGTTTTAACAATTTATAAAACTCTACTATGGCCTCAGAGAGAATATTGTACTCAGGTCTGAGCTCCAGTGTCTAGATAGGAAAATTGGAGTGTAATAGTCAGATTGGATAGCTTTCAAAGAAGAGTAACAAAAATAAAAAAAAGAGTATAAGATTACAGATATAGGGAGAGATTAGAGAGAATAGAATTAACTACTTTACTAGAAAGAAGAATGAGAGGTCATCAAATTGAAACTTTCAAAATAATAGAATTTATTTATATATTATATTTATATAATTATAGAGATTTTTTCAATATTTCTCCTCAAACTGGAAATTTACTAAGACAGCTTTCAAAAACTAAATCTGTTAACCAATTAGATTTTCTTTTTCCTTATAGAGTGATATATTTTTGGAACAAATTGCTTAGTCAGTTCAAAAACAGGAATGGTGTAAAAAAAATTTAAGACTAAATTGGATGATTTCAGAAAAACTGATTAGAAAGAGAATTTAAGAGGGCAATATTAGATGAATTACTTAACAGAATTTGATCTGTGTGTAGATATTGTATTAATAGTGTATATGTTCTATGCAAAGATTCATTGTTGTTTTTTTGGGGGGATATGGTACATCAACTATTGTAGGTTATTAATGCCAAATCTATTTTTAAACATATAAACAGTTCTATTTCAAACAATTCAGTTTAGTGTAAATACACAGTTTAGTTCTATTTGACCCATAGATAGGACCCTATCAGGTACTACTACTCTGGGCCAAAAATAGAAATATATCACACAGACGTGTGTGTGTGTGTGTGTGTGTGTGATATTTCTATATAAATAAACACTAATACATCTTTCTTTACACCCTTTCTTTTTTGCATGAACAGTAGTGAGGTAAAGCTTCATTTAGAAAGCCACCCTCAGAAAATTATACAATTATTTATGTCCTGAATATGACTCTAAACTGTATCTATTGATGAAATTTCAATTCTATAGTACTTCCAGGTCCACTCTGACTCAGAGTGGTAGTAACTGTTAGGAACCTATTTATAGAACAGATAGATTTGATAGAAAATTATTAGTATTAGATAGGAATTCAGTAATGTATGTCCTGAGTATAGCACTAAAGATAGGAATATATGAAACTATATAATCATGTACAAACAAATTATTATTAGATAGCATGATTAATGTTAGATAGGAATAGTTACTTGAGGCAAAGACTCTAATTGTTTACTAAGGATTATTATTAGTTATTTGAAATCATTTAACTGTGCAAATGATTAGATAAAAAAAAAAATTTAATTAAATAAAGTATGATTGCATGAATAGTACTTATTGGTTGCTGGAAACTATATTATCAATTAAATTTTTACTATTAGATAATGCAAACTGTTGACTATAGACAAATTACAATTTATAAAAAGCTGCAATAATCATTGAAAATATGAAGTTTTATAACTTTGTATTTTCAGTGTTCATTGCAGTTTTTGCAAACAAACATTTACAAATAAATCAAATCTCAGCTTTTGGTAACACAAGGAATTGATATACCATTAAACAAATAAACCAAAACAACCCTTGTTGCCATTACTCCCAGGTCCACTCAGATTCAGAATGGTAGTATTTATTAGGACCCCTTGGATTATTAATATTAGATAGGGATACTTGATATATAATCGTGCAAACAAATTGTTATTAAACAGGAAGAGTTTCTTAAAAACCATATCAATTCTTAAAATTTTTAGTGTTAAATAGGAATACTTGAAACCATATAATTGTATACAAATTATTAGTATTAACAATAGTTACTTGAAGTTTCTATAATTGTTTACAAATGATTACTCTTAGCTACTTGAAACCATATAATAAAAAAAAGGCAATAAAACCAACAAAAATGTACAATAATTCTTTGTCATTGTCTCAAAAATAAATCTTTAATTGTTCTTTGTGTTTTTCTTTAAAATTGGTTTTTGCTATTATCTTGCATGGTTTAATGGTTAGCAATCTAGACTAGTGTGCATGTTTGAGTATGAGTTTGAGTCTCATTTGGTATCCCATATATCTGGCCTTCTATCATAACTAAGCAAATCTTAGTAATCTTAATTACCTTGCACTGAGAATGTATTTTCTGTTAAAACAGTGGTTCTCAGGCTATTTTGCTCTTTCCTAGGTATGACACTAAACTGCATCCACTGGTGAGGCTCCAGTTCTGGAGCTCTGGGGAGTGTAGAGTACCTATTCATTGCCATTACTCTCAGGTCAACTCAGACCTGAAGCTGTCATACCTATTATTGTCCTATCTGTTGATCTGTTTGAAAATTATTAATATTTGATAGGAATACTTGAAATCAAATAACTGAGTACAAATTATTTGTATTAGATAGGAATACTTAATACCTTATAACTGTACAAATTATTTGTAGAAAATTTCAGTATGAAATAATCCATAAGGACATGTTATGTCATTGAATAAACAAACCAAATCAAACTTAAAAAACAAATAATTATAGTATCGTACATTACTTATTAATACTGATTAAAATAAGTTATTTTTCTGGATGATACTAAACTACATTCTGTGATGAGGTTCCATTTCTGGAACCCTGGGTAGTGTGTAGTCAATCCTTTTTTTTTTTTTTTTTTTTTTACCATTACTTCCATGTCCACTCTGACCCAGAGTAGTAGCAGTTAAGAGTCCCATCTATGAGTAAAATAGATATGTTTAAAATAATTTCAAACAACATTAATACATTGGTTCTTAAAAAGAATAATATTGCGACTATTTATGAAGTATTTACCTGTTTAAAATGATTGTGATGATATATTTTTGTACCATATATAGCTGGAGACCATGAAATAACTCAACAAGAATTGACATACTGTAAACCAATCAACCTCTTTTAGGCAATTTACCCTTTTCAATATACTTCTAAATGTCATCCCTGCCCTGTCAGCTGGGGCTATAGAATATGCTGACTGCACCACTCCCAAAACAAGTGTCCTAGGTATGACGCTAAACTGCATTTGATGGTAAGACTTCAGTCTTGTAGCTTTGAAAAATGTGGGGTATCTCTTCATTGTCATTACTCCCAAATTCACCCTGACCTAGGTTGGTAGTACTTGTTAGGGTCCAATCTATAGGTTTAATAAAACTGATCATCAGTCATTTACTAAGGATTATTATTATTATTATTAGTTATTTGAAACCATATAGCTGTTGAAAATTATATTACATAGGAATACTTGAACTGTGTTCAAACAAATGATTGATATTAAATAGAATTATTAGTGTTAGATAGGTTTGGTTTGATGGCATATCAATCTTTGTGGGTTATTTAATGTCAAAGCCATCCTTGCAGAACAACAACAATGATACTATTTGCCCATAGCTGAGGGGATAAGGGGGTTCATACCTTTCCAAAGGCTATTTGTTTGAAAGTGAATGTACTAAATTCAAGGCTGCAGTCCAACACATAAGCCATCACACCATTTGCTCAGTTGGCTGAGCTGTAGAATACACCAACTGTATCTCTGCTGATAGGTGAGACCCCCCCTCCCAACAAGTGCCCTGGATATGACACTAAAGAATTGGATGGTGAGACTCCAGTAATGCTGGAGCTTTGGGGAATGCAGAGTACCTCTTCATTACCATTACTCCCAGGTTCACTCTGGCCCGGAGTGGTAGCACCTGATAGGGTCCTATCTATGGGTCAAATAGAACTGTTTGACATTTAAACTGAGTGCAACAAGTGACATGCTAAATAGAACTATTTGAGCATTTAACTGTGTGTAAACAAATGACTGATGTCTAATTGAATTGTTAGTGATACATAACAATACTTGGAACCATTTAACTTGGTCAACTTATACTAAATTGAATTATTTGAAATAAAACTGTTTGATCATTTAACTGTGTGTAAAGAAATGACTGATGTTTAATAGAATTGTTTGTGATACATAGCAATTCTTTGAACCATTTAACTTAATTTCATCCATGGTGGGTAAATTGATTTCATCTGATTGTCCATGCTTTATGCACTGTCTGCATCAATAGCTAAATAAACCTCTGACTGTTGCCCATTTGGCTGGGGCTGTAGAATACACCGACTGCACCTTTGCAGTGGAGTAAGACCTCCCCCAACGAGTGTCCTGGATATGACACTAAACAATCTGATGGTGAGGTTCTAGCAATGCTGGAGCTTTGGGGAATGCGGGGCACCCCTTCATTGCCATTGCTCTCAGGTCAACTCTAGCCCAGCATGGTAGCACCTGATAGGGCCCTCTCTCTCTATGGGTTAAATAGAACTAATGGCATACTTATGCTAAACTGAATTATTTGATTAAACTGAATAGCTTGAAATAGAAATGTTTATAACAATTAAACTGTACTTATGTTTAAACTGTGTGCTTATGCTAAACTGAATTATTTGAAATAAAACTGTTTTTTGACATTGAAACTCTATTTACATGAAACTGAATTGGTTAACATAGAACCGTTTTGACAATTTACTGTATGTAAACAAAATCTGTACTTATACTAAACTGAATAGCTAGAAATAAAAATATTTTCACAATTAAACTGTACTTACATTTAAACTGCGTGCTTATGCTAAACTAATTGTTTGAAATTGAACTGTTTTTGACATTGAAACGGTACTAAACTGAATTATTATATATAACTGCTTGAATAGTTTGAAAAATAAATATTTTTGACAAACTGTATACTCATGCTAAACTGAATTGTTTTAAATAGAACTGATTATTTACATAAAAATGGATTTGGCATTAAATAACCTACAAAGGTTGATATGCCATAAAACCCAACAAACCAAACCAAACCTCTGACTGGGATTGTAAAGATATATTGTAGAATTATAATTTGTAGAAAGATCATCATTCCAAATCTGTCGATTGGTGGCTACAATTTCTGAAACCCTAAAATTTCTTAAGTAAACTTCTGATTGATTGATTTTTATGGCATGTCAACCTATCTAGGCTTATTTTATACTGAAAGGTTAGGGAAAAACTTTCATTGTTCATATTTTTTGTGTAGCTGTTTAAGAGGGTTTTTTTTGCACTGTCCTATTGAATACGAGTAATTTTTATCATTTAGAGTATTTAGACTATTGTCTTTATATTCATTGTTATATTTACAATATTTTGGCCAATGCACCCTTCAGCCTTCTTGAGATGTTTCATGTTGAACTCTGGAGCCTACACATCTTCAAACCAAACCTTTTATCTAATCCACAGGGGTAAATTGTTCTAATTCCGTTAACCATAACAGGATACAACTGTTAAGCTATAGTTAGAATTCTTGTTATCTCTACCTGTAGTCAGGATTGAACCTGGAGCCTCCAGATGATTTCACTTTGAAGTTCATTAACCAAATGCCTATATCCATTATGTCCTGCTGAACAATTCAAAGTGAGTGAATTTTTTGGGACTTACAAACCTAACGTTTTTATCACTATTATGAATTACTACTAATTACTATTATGTACGATTTTTTACCTTAGCTCATATTACAATTTTTATCTAGCCTTTTTTTTTTTTTTTTTTTTTGGATTATTGGTTCCTATATTGTATTCGTCTCTATTTGACATGAAACACCTGAAAAAGGCCAAAGGGTACATCAAAGAAATGTTTGTGAAAATAACAATATAGATGAAGACAATAGTTTGAATATCCTAAATGATGAAAACTATAAGGCTTTATCTCAAAAACTTAGACAAATAAAATAATTTTTGAATAGATTTATTTGACTCAAAGATAGGACCCTAACAGGTTCTACCACTCTGTATGAGTGGACTGGCAATGAAGGAGTACTCCACACACCCCAAATCTTCAGAACTGGAGCCTCATCTTTAGGAGTTGTTTTGTGTCATACCCAGGACACTCTGTTTTAAAGGTGCATCGTAGAATTATAATTCGTTAAAAAATCAATATTCAAATAGTTTGAATCTGCAAGTCTGTGGTTACAACTCATCCTTAAATTCTAACATTCCTTCCTAATAGGGAATTCCTCTTTTGTTGTAAACCACTCTGTTTAAAAAAAAAAAATTCCAGAAGTATCTAAAATGCTTGTAAACTTTGTTTTTAATTAATACTGTTTTCTCTTTGGCAGATGAGCGGAACTTCAAGTGTGCATGGCCAGACTGTGGCAAGGCATTCCGACACTCGGACAACCTCAAAGTGCATTATTTGCAGCACACTAATGAGAAACCTGTCAAATGTAACCTCTGCGATTTCACATGTCGCCAGAAAAGTTCGCTGCACTGGCACAAGCGTAAGAGGCATGCTGAGACTCGACCACCAGCCCAACCACCAAAGCCCAAAAAAGAGGTTGCACCACCTCCAGTAGTGCCTCCAACCACAGCCACAGTTGCCGATATAGAGGTAGAACCTACAGAAAAACCAGAAATCACAAAAAATAAAATCATTGATGATCTGCAAACTAAACTCCAAGCGAGTATTGACCTCTATGAGTTCCAGTCTGATGACGACAGTATGACCAATGTTATGGACTTGTTTTACAAGCGGACAGATCGAGGGAGTATTAAGTCTACTGGACCCAATAGTGTAGACACTTCCTCAAATGATACATCTATACCTGAAGCATCTCCATCGGCTTCTAAATGCCCCCTTCCCACACTTATGACTGAGAATTCTCTTAATGAGAAGCCATTAATACCCTCAGTGGAACCTGCTCCCAAAAAGTTAACAAAGACTGCAATCACAAAATCTTTGAAATCCTTGCCTGGTGCTCTTACTTCTACCAGTATGACTTCAGCACCAACTTTTGATTCTTCTCCTGTCAGTAATGATGCCACAACCACCACCACTACTACCACTACTAATACTACTACTACTACCACAACTGCTGATAACGATGACAACCCACCTGCTGACAAATCTTCAAATACTGTAAAAAAAAGACAAGCAAAGAAACTAAAGGGCTCTGAAACAGGCTCAAAGTTATCCACTATGAAAAAGAAAAGAAAAGCTGCCATGAAGCCAATGTCTTTGACTTCATCAGAATCTCCAGTTATCAAACTAGAACCCAGTTCTATGGGTGGTATTGATGCTGAGGACAAAACACCTACAGCCAATTCCTTTAGCACGGTCAATGAGACCATTTCTGAGGAAATGTCAAAGAGTGCAGAACTCGAGGATTCTCAGAACAAAGAGCTTTTGGTAAATGTGGGTGAGGATAATGATAGCCTAAGCCCTAATAGTCATGATGACATGCAAGGGGAGGATGCCTCACGTTTGCTGTCACCTCTTCCTTCCTCGCCTTCTTCAACCCCCCTCCCCACTGTTACATCTTCTATGTCATCCTCATCTACATCATCACCAGAACCCAGACCAGAGACAACGTCTCCACCAGCTTCTGTCACAACTTCAAATGTTGCGTCTCCTTTATTGTCCATTTCTGAACCACAGCAGATGCAACCATTATCACCTTCACCCTCGCCAGAATCAGAATCAGAACTTAAACTACAAGAACAACTATCATCACCCCTATCACTACCATCATCACCAACACAACCACTCTCACCACCACAGTCATCTCCACCACAACAACTGCAACAAGAAGAGGAGGAGAAGGAAGAAGTTGAGGAACAACAACAAAAGATTCTAAAAGAATTACCTGAAACCATTTCTGAATCTCAAACTGAAGAATCTCTAGAAGACCATTTCAGTTCTTGTATAACTGATGTTTTAAGTCCCGAACCTGATTCAAAGCATAAAGAAGACTCCACTACTGCTGTGTCTTCTATTTTCACTATTACCACTACCACAACTACCACTACCACTTCTACTACTGATATTCTTACTTCCACTATTACTGCTCTTACTACAACTAATGTAACAACTGCTACCACCACTCCTGCAACGGGTATACAGCTGTCAGTGACAAGGCAGGAGCCATCCCAGTATAGTACTTCCCTCTCATTCATGGCATCATCATCCTCCTCCTCGACAGGCTCAACTTCTGCATCTTCCGATTCTGCCTCTGATTCTGAAGCTGATGAGTCTTCTGAGCTGCTTTCGACAGTGGCGTCTCATCAAGAGTCTTCACAACCTCAGACACCTCATATAGCAACTGTCCCAACATCAACACCAGTGTCATCACCTGTACCAGTGTCTACACCAACTCCACCCCATCATTTCCAACCTCCACAACCTTCAGCTCCTCCGCCACCTCCTCCATTGCCTCCACCACCTCCTCCACCACTACCCCCCGTTCTTCACCAGCCAGGAGTTATGGAATCTGAGGACGATGATGACAGTGATTCCTGTGAGCCTGGTCAACTCGAAATGGATTTGAGCCGGCCAGAGTCCGACAGTGGCTCTGAGCGTGACTCTTCTGAAGATGAAGAGGCAGAAGATGATGATTCGATCCAGGCTACCTGTAAAGATGGGCCTCCCAAGGCAAAAGATAGTGTTGATGTGCAAGAATGTGATATTGAACACAACTTGACACCTTGCCGTGTATCTCTGGATCATCTCGTCATGGGTACAAAAGCACCAGCTGTCGCATTGTCCAAAGATGGATCTTTGGATCAGTTGCAAGAGCGAAAGAATGGGATTGTGCAATCATACAAGGTTCACAGTTTCTCTCCACAGACCAGTCAAGTAGATCTGAGTATGGACTATGAAAACAGATCTAAGACAGCTAATATACAGGATGTGTTAGACTCTAAGAATGCACTTTTAGAAAATAGTTGTCAAGTGTCACAAGCCCGTGTGGATAGTCACTTGGCAAATAATTCTGGTATTGATTCTCTTCCTGACCACCTGAGTGTTCCAAGCTGCTCAGAACAACAGCAGCACCATTTTTACCAAGAACAAAAACATTATCCAAATTATCAGTACCCATTGCAGCACATGATTCCTCCACCAACAACTTCCTCTATGGACTTGGTAATTCCTGGCTTCAAGCAACAGGACAGGTTGAAGCAACTACAACAGGACTATTTGAAGAGAAACCAGAGACGGCATGAAATGATGCAGGAGCAGCATCAGCAGCAGCTCTACCATCATCAGCAACGCCAGCTGGACTATGGCCAACAGCATCACCCAGACTATATCCGGGAGCAGACTTTAGCTTATGAGTATCAACAGCGAGAAGTTTACAGGCAAGAAATTGCAAGCAGGCACCAGAGAAATCCAAGCATCAGTCAAGATTTAGATCTTATGAGACAGCACCGAGATCAGGAATTAATGAATAACCATGACTTGTCTCAAAACCATTTGAGGCAGGAAGAGATTGCTCGAGAGCGTCAAAGGCAGGAAGAGATTGCCCGAGAGCGTCAACGACAAGAAGAGATTGCCCGAGAGCGTCAAAGGCAAGAAGAGATTGCCCGAGAGCGTCAAAGGCAAGAAGAGATTGCCCGAGAGCGTCAAAGGCAAGAAGAGATTGCCCGAGAACGTCAAAGGCAAGAAGAGATTGCCCGAGAACGTCAAAGGCAAGAAGAGATTGCCCGAGAACGTCAAAGGCAAGAAGAGATTGCTCGAGAGTGCCAACGGCAGGAGGAGCTTGCTCGAGAGCGCCAAAGACAGGAAGAGCTTGCCCGAGAACGGCAGCGTCAAGAAGAGCTTGCCCGAGAACGGCAGCGTCAAGAAGAGCTTGCCCGAGAGCGCCAGCGGCAGGAGGAGCTTGCTCGTGAGCGCCAGCGACAAGAAGAGCTTGCCCGTGAGCGCCAGCAGCAAGAGGAGCTTGCTCGTGAGCGTCAGCGGCAGGAAGAGATTGCCCGTCAGCGGCAGGAAGAAATTGCCCGTGAACACCAGCGGCAGGAGGAGATTGCCCGAGAGCGCCAGCGGCAGGAGGAGATTGCCCGGGAGCGCCAACGGCAGGAGGAGATTGCCCGGGAGCGCCAACGGCAGGAGGAGATTGCCCGAGAGCACCAGCGACAGGAGGAGATTGCCCGAGAGCGCCAGCGGCAAGAGGAGATTGCCCGAGAGTGCCAGCGGCAGGAGGAGATTGCTCGTGAATGCCAGCGGCAGGAAGAGTTTGCTCGTGAGCGCCAAAGGCATGAGGAGTTTGCTCGAGAGCGCCAGAGGCAGGAAGAGCTTGTTAGAGAACAGCAAAGACAAGAAGAGATTATGCGAGAACAACAAAGGCAAGAAGAGATAACACGAGAACGGCAGAGACAAGAGGAACTTGTTAGAGAACAACAAAGGCAGGAGTGTTTTAAACAAGAAGAAATTTCACAGAAACATGAAAAATTATCTCATGACTGTCAAAGACAGAAAGAAATCACTTGTGAAGAGATGGTCTTAAGGCATCAAAGGCAAGAAAAACTTTCTCAAGAGCATCAAAAACCTGAAGAAATAATAAGTTGGAATTGCCAACAACGAGAAGATGACCCTTGTAAACAGTCTCATCATAAAATGTTAAGTCATGATCAAGAATTAGAGCAACAAAGAAGAGAGGAGATTTCTCATGATAGGGTATTAGATCACAGGAGACACAAAGAGCATCATTTAAGTAATAGCTCTTTAAATAGAGAAGAACATGACCACGATGTAGAAATGTCTCTGAAAAGACATCAGTCCAAGGAACTTACTCCAGAATGTCACAGGGAAGATGGACTAAGACCACATGATCAGAATATTTCTCCGGATCATAAGGATCAAGAGGTGATGCCCAGTGGCCAGTCTCAGGAACTGACACATGATCAACATCATCCAGAGGCTATGGGTCACGAACAGATTGCCTTGGGTACTGAACATGGCCAACAAGATATTTCTGCTGAGCACACACAGATGTCTGCAGCTGCTGTCTGTGGACGGCCTGATTCTCATGGTCAGGAGTTGCAGGATATGTTACATGATCAGCATGGGATGCTTCATGGGCGGGAACGCAAGATGGTCCGGGAGCATGAGACAGAAATGGTTCATGTGCGAGAGCGAGAAATGGTCAGAGTGCGAGAAATGGTGCGTGTACGGGAATATGAAATGGTCCGAGAGAGAGACCATGAGGTCAGGCGCAAGCATGACCTTGACTCTGATATCGGCAAACAGCAGCAACATAGTCTGTTGCCAAAACACGATCTCCAGCCAGAATTGAAACTTTCACATGAGGCCAAGCTTGTTTCTAACAACCACCCTGCGTTATCCCTTGATCATCACACAGATTTGGCTCCTCCCGATACAGACTCACTTGCTGGTCCTCAAGTATCTGAGCCGAACATTCTCAGACGACCAGAGCCAAGCACTGACATGAGGCTGTCTCCCTCCCAAGTCCCTTCAGCATCTGATCTTTCTCTTGACCATACAACCAGGGCTGGAGACATGAGTAAAATGAAGGCTCCTCTTTCAGACCAAACCACAATATTAAATCACATAGTCCGACATCACCCTCTGGAACACGAGCCTTCAGTTTCAAGATATGATTCAGAAATGTCACAGGTCAGTTTTAACCCAATCCAGTCCAGGCGTCACTTAGATTCTAATGTATCCACTGAGACATCTTGTTCTCAGGCTGAACCCGCAAGGAAAGATAATATGACCCTGACAACCCCAGAAATGTCTAGTATACGACCCACAAACACACTCTCAGAAAAAACTCTTACTTCTTCCCACCTCCCTATTCATCAGTTGAGTTTTGTACCTCCTCATCCAAGCACCCCTGTGGATGACCGAGACTATCTGGGACAGTACTTGCAAGATTTTGACAAGGACACCACTGAAAGTACCTCTCGGGAGCCCACTGTTCGATCAGAAGTTCCGCCAATCACTCCAAGCTTCACTGAATCGGCAGCAAGTTTAGACAACCGTTCTATGATCAACATTAATAACGATAGCCTTAGACCTTGTTTTTCTGATATGGCTTTCAAACGTCTGGATTTGAGTCACCCACCAGAACGCTCGAGTTTGGACAGCTACCACCATCAGGAAACAGCCTTACAGAGGCTGTCCAATTTTGCTACTGAGGGCTTATCACAAGTGGACAAATCTTACGAGACTTCAAGACCCAGTAGTTTTATGCGTCAAAATGACGCTTTCTTATCTTGTCCAGCGCCGACAAGCAGTTTTGTGCGGTTCTCTGAGAGTGAAGCTTCTCTTCAGCGACAAAGGACATCTTCACTCTTTCAACATACCAGCACCCGACATCACAAGCTTCCAGATCCTCCATTACCTCGTCCAAGCAACCCTACTATTTTACGGGGACACTCGGGCATCACAAGTGAGGATTTCTTGTCTCATGCTGGAGCTGTTGCTCAAAGTGTACCCCGTAGTTCATTTCATAATTCTTGGACAGGAACAGAACTGCAGTCACATTGGAACCAACCTACTTACCTCCAAACTCCTGTAGATCGTCAGCCAAACCCTGGTACCTCCAGTCTGCTAGGAAAGGACTCTTATCTCACTAGTCGTGACTTGATGTTTGACTCCTCATGTCGAAGCATGACTGACCGCCGTATGTTCACTGGTCTGTCATCCCCCCAGCAACAGAGGGAACTCACATGCGAGGCCTTCCCCTTAGAACGCTTTGACCTGGGTGGTTACTTTAACAGTCACGCCTACTCAGGAGCATCCCCACTGGAGTACGCTCGTCCAAACTGTGGTACCACACAGAAGAACTATGACGACCGTTACCGACAGCCAGTCACTATGGCTGATCTCAGGGCTTTGCCGCAGTCAAATTCGTCTGACATGTTTGGCAATATGAATGTAAATTCTTCATTCAGTTTAGAAAAGTATATGTATTCTCACGAAACTGTTTATCATTCACAGCACTTGCCGGAAAATACCAATAGCGCGTTTTTAAGTCACAGCAACCCTAGCCACCAGGCAAGTTACTTTAATAGAGACTATTCTAGGCGGGCCCTGTACTCTCAGGCAAACCCCTATGCTCTTATGGACGACAGACAGTATCCCACACCAGCCAAACTAACACAACACCCTACCCCTATGGCTTCTCAAGAAAGAGATTATATTCAACGATTAGGGAACTCTGAGGAGTCCTACCGTTATAATGTCTTTTATAATGTTATGAACCGATATTTTGAATGAAAGATTGTGTAAAAAAAAAAAAAAATTTCAAGGAGTGAAAGAAAGAACAAGATGAAAGAATATAAATTTTTTTTAATTTTTTTTTTTTTTTTTTTTTTTTTTCATAAAATTCTTTTTATTCATGGTCAAATCTCTATTATCTAAAAAAAGGAGAAAAAGAAAAAAGTAGTAAAAAGAATACCTCATTTACATATTTCACCCAAACCTCCCTTACTCACCCCTTACCCATCTCATTTGTTTTACCTTTTTTTCTTTCTTTTTTCTTTTAAAGAAAACGTTCTGACCAATTCATTAATGTGACATACTCAATTTTTAGATGTAATGATATATATGATACATTTTCCTATTATATTATATATAAAATGTATTATATATAGTAAGAGATATTTTCAATACTTATCCATAAATATTAAAATTCAGACAGAAAAAGAAGGAAGGAAAAGGATTTATTATATATACTCATGTATAGGTTGATTTTTGAAGAGTTGATTTTTAAGCAAATGGAAGATTGACCTGTACATTAATGATTTGGTAAAGTTGAAATTCAAATATAGGAGAGCTTAACAACCCTTTACTGCAAAAATTTAATTCTATAGATTAATTTATTTAGTGACCTTAAATCAAGACTTGGCTTGTAAATAAGATCATAAATGTGATGAAATATAAAGAATCTAAAAAAAATAAAAAATTTTGCACCAAATTTTAAATTTTTTCCAAAAATAGGGGTTTTGTGAATATTAAAAAAAATACAGGTTGTGCCAAAATTCACTTGATATTGAAATGAATTAAAAGCGTCAACCAATCACAAAAAAGGATGATAAAACATGTCCTGTTATAGATATGTAAATAGGATTTACAGTTTTTTTAATCATTTTTTTTTTCCACATAGATTTAGACACTAGACTGGAGATTGTAAAATTATTCTATGAAAATAGAGAAAATGCAATAAGAAATTTAGTAAAAATTAGATGAAACAAAATCTATACATGATATTGCATGGATGGGCCAACCTTCGCTAAATTAGATAAGGATGACAATGCAAGAATTGTTAGTTGAAACTTTTCTAGGCCTTGTTATTTCCAATTTTATTAGTAGTTAGGAATATAGAATCCTCCTTGATTTGAATGATCTAAAACTCTAAAGCAAAAAGTAACAGATGAAATTGAAACTATTCAGAATTTGGTTACAAGATTCCAAGATTGAAGAAAAAAATGTTGGTTCTATTTGATGTAATTTTAATACACTCTATTTATAAATTGTTGTATTATTGTATTTGGTTTTGTTATTTTTCTTTCTAATAAAATTTTAAAGCTTATTTAAAAATCAAGTAACTTTTGGCACTGCCTGTATATATATATATATATATATATATATATATATATATATATATATATATATATATACTGGTTTTATGTCTGTTGCTCTCTCACTCTATGTACATGTATATGTATGTATATATATATATATATATATATATATATATATATATATAAGAGAGAGTGAGATAGACGCATACTTTTCTAGAACTCTTTTTCAGTCAAGAATTTTAGTAACAGTAAGTATTGTCAGCAATTTAAGCGTCTGTGTTCTACACTAAATAAGTCTTAGTAAATAAGAATCAGTTGTCACTAATGCAACTTATTGTCACTGTAAATCCTAACATGTAAAAGATATCATAAGTTTTGAATTACTATGAATATTCATCTATTTGTTAAATTTTAAAGATCTAGGCAAAAAAATTAGGGTTGACCGATACATGAGTAATAATTTGGAAGGTTGAAATTCAAACATAATCAAAAGAACTAGGAGCAACCTTTGGCTGCAAAATTAATTAAGTAAATTAATTAGTACATAACTTTAAATCAAAGGTCGACCTTTGCACACACACACACTCACACATATATTTATCAACTCCTCCTCACAAGCAGGATGTGACACAAGGTCAGTTTTTTTAAGCAGAGTTTAACAGGTTCAAATTCAGTTTTCCTTCTCCTAGACCAGTTGCCATACCAAGGTTAATGATCCCAGTTTGCCCTAGTATTTACCCATAGCTGAAGGGAGAATAGTTGGATGCATACCTTTTCCAAGGGTATTAGCACAATATGACATGCAAACAGCTTCATCAAGGATTTGAATTCGGGTCACCGCGTCCATTTCCTACAACGATAACCATTACACCATGAAGGCCTCCACACACACATAATAAATCAACCCGAAGGCTGTAACCTACTTAACTGATTTATATACTTTTTATAGTATATTGTAAAGTTGTATAGACAATTCCACAAACAGCAGATAAAAGTGTACACAATTTTGTTTATCATTGTGAATATATTTTTCTAATGATGGCTTCTGAATTTCTGATTTTTCTATTACACTAATTACTTTCAGATAAGAATGAAAACACTCGAAAACAAACCATTATTTTCTTTCAATTATTTGTCTTAGAAGTTTTGTGTGAACAGCGTTGAAATAGTCTCTCAATGTGTACTTTTAACAGAACCCACATACAAAAAATATGCTTCTTTGTAAAGATTATAAGATAATCCCCAATGCAAGCTATCTGGCTCCAAGCATACATTAATTCATGCAAAATGAAGATATATATCTATAAACATTAATATATCTAGTGTTGTATTTACATACTTTTTTTTTTTTTTGTTGTTATTTGAATTAAGTCTTTGAGTGTAATTTTGATTTTATATTTTTGAAGAAATGCTTATGTTCAAAAAGATTTGTGTACTTATGAATATATTCAAAATTGACACCTCTTATTTTAAGAAGAAAAAAAGAATTTAGAATAGTTATTTAGAATTGTTTTCATTTCAGACAGAAAGAGAATAGTCTGGAATAGGAATTGTTTATCACAGTGGTCCCAAACTCAAAAACACAAAAAGGGTTACATTATATTGGGGGGAAGTAGCACAGCGGGGGTTGGGGGTGAGCCAAACTATAACATTACTAGTACACTGCTAGAGAGACCCTTTATTTATCAAAATTGAATGTGTGTGTAACAATAAATGGCCAGGAATATTTAGACTTGTACCAAAAGTACAATGTGAATAAAAATAGAAAAATTAATGCAAAACTTTATCAGTCAACTCCATTCTGTTGTTTCACAATATTTTATTATTTTCACGTTAGTATCATTTATAATAATGTAATATTATTTTGCCCAGTTTTTCTGACTTTGTATAATTGTGTCTATACATATAATATAAATATCATATACATATATTAAAAAATGTATTAGGAGTGTATTGAAAGAGTGGCATTCTGAAAGAGGGACAAATTAAAATCAAAAATCTAGTGACAATTAAGAAGAAAAAAATTCAAAAGAGTGACACGTATTTTCGTAACGCTATTTAGATATATGATTGTTTCCAAAGTAGTTTTCCTATTTCAGAAATGTTTATTGGTTGTGCAATAGACTTTATGCTGTAGAAGATGAAGTTAATGATAAGAATACTTTTGTTTTTTCTGTAAACTAAAGTAAATTGATATTTACATATCATTTTTATATTTCATGTTTAATAAAAATAAAGTGTCTAATTCTTAAAGCAATTTTTAGTCACATCTTAATTCATATCACTCCTGTCACTCTTTCAATATTTATAATGTTTGTCATCCTCTTGTTATGGAACTCTTTTGACTTGTCACTCTTCTTAGCAGTATTTTTGTCACTCTTTCGAATCTATCCCACATATAATACACATATACGTAAATAGGCTTTTAATATAAAAATCACCATAAGGTCAGTTCTAAAAGAAAATCAATCTTTTTCTTTTTTTTAAAAAAAAAAAAAAAAAAAAGATGAATGTATATATTGTTAATAATTTTAAGAAGTCATCATTCCATGAATTGTTTTGAACTATTAAACTCATTCTTTGTTTTGCTTTTCTTGTTACTACTATCTGGAAAAAAGGAGGATTCAAATTCTCTCTGGTATGAAGTCCAAGTATTAGAAAATCACTGAAGAGTGATAAAATTGAAGCTATATATATATGTATATAGCAAGGTGTGGTTTTCTTTGCTCAAGGAGAGAACTGGAAATTATCTTCTCATGTATAAATACAAAAATTTCCTATATTGTACAGGTTGTTGAAAAATGGTATCATGTGTTGCTAGCATTGGTGGGAATTGTATATCAGTCACCATTTCTTTTCTTTTCTGAAAAAAAAACATTAACAAATAAGATAAAATGGTCCTTCTCTTTCCCTATAGATCATACATCTGAAGAAGACTTTAGAACAGATCAGCCGAAACATGGTAAGAAAAAGCAAAGAATGAGTTAAATAGTTTTAAATTGGGTTTCGCAATCATTTTACCCTACCGCCACTTTTTGGATATATTTTTAAAGTAATCCATACCGAAAATTTTGAGTGAAACTAAAATGGTATTTTATTTATGTCTTTTATTCTGTGTGATTCTTGTGTTTGATACTTTGCTGCTAGATTCTCAATATTTGGATTAATCTTTGTGAGTTTTAGTCTTATGTCATGTATGGGTGTGTTTGTATATATGATGACAGCTATTATCTTGACAAATTTATAGCTGTCTCTCGCATAAATTACAACTCAAACATCCTGATTTATAACTAACTGGTGAAAAATATACAAGATGCATAAGATGACAAGGTAGTGAGACATCTGTACGTTATTGGATTATAGTGACATACGCTTGTATGACACATGCCACTTTCTGGGTTTACATATCTACAGCCCAGTGACAAGCATAACAAATGCAAATGACAGGTTTTATTTCAGAAAGCCTTCTCTTAGATTTTTCTTGTTAAAGGATACCAAGAATCAGTAGAAGTTTGATGCTGGAAATTATTTCTCTAGTTTTGATTCTGAAGTTAATTTCCTGAAGGGTTGCCTTAACCATAGTTTAGTAATTTGACTGGGGTTCCTTATAGATAAACAATATGCCATCCATCAGTCTCACAAGTCTCTATACACCTGAATCTTGAAACGGTCCTGGGCAAGATTTTATTGAAGACAGGCAGTTTCCCAGAAAGCCTGTTTCCCCTCTTCACAACAACATTGTTGTCCAAGAGAAGAGTAGGGGGCTATACAAATCTACATCAGCCACACACTGGAAGTTGCTAAGAAATGTTAAACTGCCCTGGGGACTCTAGCTCCTGATTTTGTATTCAGTTTTTCATTCCTTTAGGCCAATTTCCCTTCCCAGGCTAGAACCCTCGTCCTTTTGTGTGTGTGTTTTTTTTTAAATAATTAAACTATAGATACAGAATAAACTCAAATTTCTATGATGAATTCCTAGATATAATAAGAGATAACAAAAACAGAAATTAATAATTAAAACAATATTTTTTTAATATTTATTTTGTTATTCCCTATCCCTCATTTCTTGACTTACTGACATAAAATCAAAAATTCTCTTTCTCTTTTTCAAATCCATTTGTGTGTGACAATCTCTCTCTCCTTCCCACTTCACCTTTCACCTCATATGGAAATCATATCACCCTTGTTGAGAAAGCCTGCTCTAAACAACTACAGTTTATATTAAGGAATAGTCTTTGTCTATTCTAGTCTCTGCTCACTTTGATTTCCTAGTCTTCTCTTTTCCTCTCTACTGCAATCCACTTGACCTTCTCAGTAACTGGCAAAAATCCTGAAAAGTTGTTGAGAGTTAGGTTAAAGCTGAGTGGCAAAGGTTCTCTCTGAAGAGAAATTGCTTTGGCTTTTGTATCTCTCCACTGACTGAATCATTCTAATTAATGGTGACAGATCTATATAAAAGAACATTGCTCATAACTTAGAGGTTGTGAGTTCAATCCTTATGCTGAGCTGTACATTTCATTTTATTTTCTCTTTGACATATAATGACACCTTATGTAATGAATGTGTATATCAGATTTTACAACAATTCATCCATTATTTTTACTGGTAACCTGTATTTTGTTCACTTATTTCAAATATGATATAATGAAAAAGTTAGAGATGAAATGCAAAAATCAGTATGCTTCCTTCTCTTGTGAATAGATTTGCCAAGAACAAATTTATGTTTCACCTGCAGTTACTTCTGGAAATTTGTTGATGACTAAAAGACAAGCAAATACTCAAACTTTCTTGGCATAGATAAGATTAATGGTTCATTTTGTACAATTTTTTTTATATCCAAACTTCAATGTAGATGTTTCAAGGAAAGAATAAGAAACAGTATTTGTTTAGAATTTATCTGATCAATTATGTGAAGAAATGTCTACAACAATATGAAACATTGCCTAGTTTTAAATTTAACTGACCCAGACCCAGCCCTAACCCTAAAAAAACAAAAAATACTGAAAATTTATTCTACTTTATGAAATTGACCCATCCTTAAAAAAAAAATATAAACTATTTTTATTTTAAGTTATATTTTTTGATTTCATTCATGTTCAAAAATAGGTTTTTATATTCTACACAATAGTGTGTGATGTCATACTTTGTGTACATTTTTCAAGTTCTAAACAAAAAAAACAAAATTTTTCAAATTCTAAGCAAAAAAATTAATTTGCTTCTTTCATTTTTAAATTTTGAATTCTAATTTCAATTGCAGGAATGAATTAGTGATATTAAGAAATGATACTAGCATCCCATAATAGTTGTTAAATTTGCATATAAACTTCATACATTAAATGTATCAACTATGGGACAGAGGTGGTATTATTTCATCATCCAACTTAACCAAACATTTATTGTTGTAAATAATCATTAAATTAAAAGCATAAGTATCAAAGTTATGCAGATTGAATCAATAAGTCTATAGCCTGTTGCAGTTATTAGTTGAATTTGGATCTGAAATTTTTACTGTATAGTATTTTATCAATTTCATTACTAATTAGAATTGAATTAAGAAGGAAGATTGTTGAAAAGTAAATATTTGTTGTATTGATTCTCCTGTTTTTAGGTTGCAGGCATAAATGTACCTACATATATACATAACAGAAAATAAAGGTTGAATAATTATATTTACTAAGCGTATCATGAACAAACTGTAATCAGATTTTATATACAAACTGTCCTTCTTTTTGTGTTTAGCTTCTTTTTTCTTTTTTTTTTAATTTGTATTGTCAAAATGTTAAGATTTTTTTTTTTTTTTTCTCAAAATGCATGAAGGAATATTTATTTCCTTGTTTTTTATGTAAGTTTGCATCAACAGATTAAATATTAAGCTGTTAAACTTTTGTTATTAATTAGTTATCAACTATAAAAGATTTTTTTTAAATTAATGCTATTTCTATCCCATAAAAATAGTCAAATTTGCAGTTTGCCAATGGCCTGAGAGACCAAGGTTCAATCCCAGGTCGAGTCATACCAAAAACTCAAAAAATGGTACTTGATGCCTCCTTGCTTAACACTCAGCATTATAAAGTGTGGTGCAATCCAGGGAAAGGAGTTGTGCTCTCCGCTATACCTCGGTGTAGTAGCTATTGAAAAGAGAGCCTTCAGGTAGCCATCAACTACGGTTGCCAATTTACTTACTACTAATATATATGTGACTTAGAAAATAGTCAGCCTTGGAAGATCCTTACTTTTATTGTTTATCTCTAAATGTATTAAGAATAAAGTGCTGTATTGGGATTAAAATGTGAAGTTAAGATTGTTTCCTTAATATAAGAAGTACCATATCTCTTGCCATATTAAGCACTCTTTCTTTTGTCTCTCTCCCCCACCTCCAACCAAAAAACGCTTTTCCAAAAATCATCCGTTACATTGTATACTCTGTTGGTTGAGTTTGTGGTTACCTCCTGTTTGGTCCACTGAAGTGATGACTCCAGAATGAAATATCTATGATTATAAATGATTAAATGATAATAATGTTAAAATATGAAAAACATGTCTTATACTCTAGGCTTCACTGCTAACTTTTAAATTATCCAAATCAAAGGTCATTAAAAAAAAAAAAATGTACTAATTCAAGCATTAGTATAAACTGCACTAGGTCATGAGGTTCCATGAGTGATAGATTCTATACTGATTTAATACTATAATTTGCCTATAAACTCAAAGTGCAGATACACCAGCTTTTATAAGGTTAGTAATTTTTTACTTAAGTAGTTTAGTAGGAAACTATCTTATAATCTTGAACCAAAACCTTATTAAATGGATGGCAACAAATTTCATAAAGTTTAGATTTTTAGAGGGTTTTTTGTCAATATTCCCTGTCAAGTTTTAATGGTTTACTAAGCTTAGCTTCATGCTCCTTGCTGAACTGTTGGTATGTATTAAACACCAGTGTATGTTATATGATGGGGGATACAGTGTTAATTTTACAAATACCCCATAATTATGTTGGGGTTTTGATTATTGGCAGGAAGTTTAAATGTTAATAGATTTCAATACTTTCTTTAGTCATCAACATGAAATAACCAACTTTGTCACAAAGACATTAACATAAAAGTCATTATCATAATATTGATGTTTCTTATAATGTCATATAACCAATACTGGTTGGTTATCATTTCTATACAAATATATACAGAGAATTTATTTGGTACCAGTTTATATAAAAGGAAAAATTAATCACTTTTACAGTTGCGATCTGGTTTAGCTGTTTTTGCATTGATCATGTTTTCTGAGAAATTTTGGAAATTACTGGCTTTGATTTATTTTTTATTTTTTTTTCAATAATATTGACTCTTGCCCAAATTTTGTCTTTCACGGGTTTCTGGTTCAAATCTTTATTACTCTAACTTCTCTTCTTTTTTTTTTCTTCAATTCTCCCTACACACTCCCACACAAACACACCTTTTTTATTTCATTTTTCAGAAAACTTAGTGTATAAGACACAGTTAAATTATGCTAAGTTCAGCCATAACATACACTTTGTAGAAAATCACATCCCATTTATGAATGTAATGTGCATAATCATATCGAAAGTATGAAACATAACTGTTATGTGGTGCAAGTAAGATTGATTTGCAGTGTTGTCTATTTTCTTTAACCTAATAACAACACCTTATTTAGTTTGACTTACTCAGCTTTTTTTTTTTATTTCTGCTTTTTTTTTTTATTTCTTTCATTATGCTACCACATGCACTTATCGCCTTCCCTGCATCAGGGGAGGTAATCATGTTTTGACTGTTTAATAATAATGTATACATTTTTTGTAAACATCAAATGTTATGTGTATATGTTGTCTTGTTTGTTTCCTTTTTTTTTTTTCTTTTTTTTTAATTCATTTTTGTTTCAACCGTTCCTCTTGGATTTAAGTAATTAATGAACAAATTTCTTTAAACAATTTTTGTTGTTTTTCTTTTAAATTTTCTTAATTGCAACTGCTGATATTTTTTTACCTAATGAATTCCTTTGAATTATTTCCGTAATTCTTATGTGATTTGTTTCAGAGTAAAGCTAATACTACCTCTGTCCCAAAATACTTGTTACATTCAATATAAGGAAATGCATTTGCAAATTGAACAAGAATTGAGGCAGATAGGATTTCTATAATAAACTGGGCCAGAACTACTTCTTATTAAGTCTGCAAATAAATTTTTATCGTTTTTTTTTTTTTTTTTTTTTTTTTTTTCTTTTAGTTTTTTTTGTTTTGTTTTTTTTGTTTTTTTTTTTAAATCTGGAGCAAAGTCTAAAATTATCTATATATTCATTTCAATCAACAAATTGAATATATATATATATATTGCTTTGTAATATTCATTTTTTTTTTTTTTTTTTTTTTTAGTTTTTCTTTATTTTCTTATTATTTTTATGTACAATACAATTTTCAGTCTCCTTATATGATTATATATGGTTCAATTTTTTTTTATTTGGTACCTTAACAAGAAAACTTTCAAACAAAAATGTTTTTCAGTTAATAAGATAATTCTCTACTGAGTTTCATAAAGGAATTTTTTAAGGCATGAATATAAATTTCCTTAGAAATGTACTTTTTTTTCTTTTTTTTTTTTTTAATCAAATGTCATAGAGCATCTTTGCTTTAAAAAATATCTTACCAAGTATGTATCTTCCCTAAGGCAAATTAACAAGAGATATTTTATAATTAGCAATACCTGTGGAATGAAAGAATATATATATATATATATATATATATATATATATATATATATTATAGAGAGAGAGAGAGAAATGGGTGTCTTGGCAGTTAAAAAATGAATTTGGCAAATAGTTAAAATTTAAACTGAGATTATAGATGGTGTACACTTTGCAATTGGAGGAAAGTCATGAATCTTTTTCTTCACTTCCTACTAAATAACAGGACAGACTGACCTCGTTATCATAGGTTGGTAACCTTCTAAGAGATGTGCAAAATTCAAGAATCCCTGCCAACATATCATGGGCCATTGTGGCAGGTTAAAAGCCCATTACTCCTCCCCTCGGTGAAGGTCTATTTCCTACAACAGACTTTAAAGGGTGATGATAATATGTAACTAAACTTCTAAATAATAGTAACATTACATTTCTAGAGATGTGCAATGGTTTAATTAATATGTACTATTAAACACAAGTAAGAATTAAAATTCCTGATCCCCAGGATCATTATCTTATAAAGGCTTTGTTGGAGTCACTGCTGCTATTTTTTGCAGTAATAATTATATGAAATACATATCCTGATAAATCCATCTAACACATTTTTATTATCATTTTATTTTATTTAATCTATTTTTTTAGAATATTAATTTGATTGTAAGAGGAAAAAAGGAAAATCTATTTCTCTCCAATTTTTCCTTCAAAAAACTTAGATTTATACTTCAGTTCACTGGTTGTATCTTCATTTGTTATGAAGATTACAGTTAAATCCTTCAAGGTAGTAGAGATTAAAAATTGAGTTGGTAGTTCACATCTTTATATATTTTACTTTCTGAGAAAAAAAATATCCCTAAAAACAAGCTATGTTTTCCTTTATGACTTCTTTCCATAAGCAGCCATCTTTGTCACATTTGCCATTTTATATGCAGGGAGGACTTTCCCCACCAAAAAAAAATTTATTCCTTTATCAAATAATGAAATTTATATAAATGTCTTTTAAAACAAATTGGAAGGATTTTTTTTCTGTGTTTAAAAAAATACTTAATTTGTTAAATTCATTTTCAATTGGTTATTTCTTAAGGTTATATTTTTTTTAAAAAAGTATCTATATATAAGCAAAAGAATAGACATAGTGTGCATTGGGTGGTGTAATGGTGAGCAAGCTAGACTAGCAAACCTTCACAAGTAAATTCAAATCTCATGGGGTGCCCAATTCATTCCTCCTCATGCTACATATAAGCAAAATGCTTAATGAACTATTAAGCATCAATAAATAAATTTGTTTGTCCCAACCAGTTTCAGCCATAAGCCATCATCAAAGGATGTTTATTGCAATACAATAAATTCAATCATGTACTTGACAGGACTGGAAAATCTGATTCAGCTTCTGCTGTTATAATTATCTCAGGTATTAAAGCTTTCATAGAGTTCTTTCTTTTGCAGGTTGCATTTTCACCAAAGATTGTTTAATTACCTCCCTTTGTGAGTAGTTTGGACAATGTATGTACTCATGGATAAGGCTGAAAATAACCCCAATCCCATGATTAAAATCATAAGGTCCAGACTCACCTCATTTTCTTGCTACTTCCAACCTGAAAATAGATCATGACTGAGGGAGATGAACAGATGCTATTCTTGAATCCCAGCTGCTTGTCTATCTTGATGTATATGTTGAATATGCAAAGAAATCTCTATAATTGAGAGAGTCCTCGGGGTGTAGTGGCTAACATGTGGAACTGTGACATTTTTGTAAACAAGTTCAAACTTTAGTCACACTATTACATTCACTTTTGGACTAATACCCTTGGGAAAGGTATGAACTCCTATATCCACCTCATAAATATAGGTTAAATAGTACTACTACTGTTCTTCTGCAAGGTTGGCTTTGGCTTTAAATTTCTTACAAAGGTTGATGTACCACTAAAAAGAAAGAATCTCTATCAATCATCCTTAACTGCTAATATTTAACTTGACTTGTTTGCTCTAAAATGAATTGTTTATTTCAGTAGTCAAATAGGATTACTATTAAGATGCAAAAGATCCAATTAGTTTTATTTACATATTTTTAAACTCTAAAAAGATGTCTAAAAAATTTCCATCAAGATGATTCAAGTTTATCCTTTGGTTCTTAATTAACACCACAGATACTGATATCTTTCAATGGATCAGATCACTTAAGGCTGGTTTCATTGTCTACCCATATCTAACCTGATCTTTGTCTGCTATATCAGTTTTAAAAGGGTACAATTATGCTTTAGGGCAGTATTCCTCAACTTTTTTTATGCTTACCATCCATGTAAAAGCTCAAATCCTCCTGTCGTGGGTGGTGACATCTCTTGTAGACAATCACTGATTATGAAGAAAAAGGAAGAGTTGTGGGTTGTAATTGCTTTGCTTCTCAACTCTCTGGTTGATCAAATGAAGTGTGTTAAGATAATTCTTTGAAAGAGATCAACTGATTTTGACAGCATGTTAAACATCTGTAGTTATTTTATGATTAGAGGTTAGGAAATCACATACATTGTATGTTTACATTTACATTTTCGTGTTGTTATTTTAGAGTTTTTGTTTTAACAATATGTCAAAATCCTCTGGGATAGTTTTCTAATAATTATTTTATATGGTACTGATTATAATTTTTGGTATAATTTCTTTTTTCTTTCAAGAAAGACAAAATGTAATTCTTGTCAACATTTTCAAATAGATCCTTTGTATTTTTTGCGTTGAAAAAAATGTTATAAAAAAAGAGACTAGATTATTGCTGAAATAATCTTGATTCACAATTTATTTTTAAATATGAAACTTTGTTAGTCATTATTATTGATTTTGATTTGTATTTTCTTTTATTTTTTGTTGTTTTTTGATACAACTCATTTGGATTGTCATTTCAAAATAAAAGATGGGGGAAAAAACCCTAGTCAAAAGTAGTAGTAGTAATAATAATAATAATAAATAATAATAATAATAATGGTTGATAATATTCCATTTAAAAGTTAAAAATAAGACATGCTATCAATATTATTAGTAAAAGAAAGAATATATATATATATATTTCAAAATAGGTAGGTACACGAAGAGATTTGTATTTTTAGAATTTATTTATTTTGTTCTTACACACGTGTTATAAAGGTGTATGTTTCCAGCTTGTTGCTTTCGTCATGTAAAAACAAAATAAATAAATTCAAAAAATACAAATCTCTTCGTGGACCTACCTATTTTAAAATATATTTTTATTCTTTCTTTGGACCTACAACAAACATATATATATGTATATATATAAAACATAGTGCTAGAAGAAATTGTTAGATGAGCAAGTCCCTTTAGCTAAAATACTGAACTGCAGCCTCAAAGTGAGTGAATTCAAACTCCAGTTGCATTATTTCATTCTTTTTCGGAATAATGGCCTTGGAAAAGGTATGAAGCCCCTTATCCCTCCCAGTTATGGGTTAAATTGTATCGTTGCTGTTCTTCTACAAGGAAGGCTTTGGCATTAAGTAACCCGTGAAGGTTGATATGCCATTAAACAAAGAAACCAAACCAGATTGTTAAACAGAATAAGGAATAAGTTGATAGATTTGACACCACCACCATGAATTAATGTGAGGACCTTCCCAAGAACAGGAGGGTAGTGACAAAATTGTCCAGCTCTGTCTGCATTCTCTTATAGTTACATGAAACCATATAACTGTGTGCAAATGATTATTACTCAATAGAAATAGTTACTTGAAACAATATAATTGCATAAAATTACCCAATATGAGATAGGTTGGTTGGCTCTACACCACACTTTTCCGAGGTAAGGGGGGTAGTACAAGTCTCATGAAGAGTTTATCCTTTATTTCCAATTGATACAGATTCTCATTGTCATAGATTAACAACCTATATGTTTTACATTTAAGAAAGACCTAAAATTCAAAGATGGAAGAAAATACTAGTTAAAATTGATTATTATAATGGTTAACAATTCTTTATTTAAAAATAATAAATACAGGTTATTATTAATAGTTAACTTTTTAAAATGCTACTAAAAGAACGAAAGATTAAATAAAGGTGAGTTTATAGTTCTGATTTGAGCTTCTACAAACCAATGGTTCTTCATAGATCAATTGGTAGAGCAGCTGGTGCATTTAATCAGGCTTCTCTTGGAGCAAAGGAGGAGACATAAGTTCAAATCTTTCCAAAAGCTTATTTTTTATCATTTCCTTTTATTGCTGTCATAGAAATGAACTCCAGAATGTAATGTGTTAAGAACGCAACTAAAAATCAAAGAAGAAAATAAAAGTCAAAATTAATTTTATTGAGTCTTTGTTGTTGATTTTTGACTAGTCTCTCTTTTTATCTTGAAGAATTATTTAACACACCTCATTTAATAGTTGCAGAATGATAACCTGAGACTTGTGATGAAAAGTAATGAATAAGATGAAAGACTAGTCAAAAATTAATAATAATGACAAATGTTCATCTAAGAAAATTGTCGACTTTTACACACAATACTACTAGTGTATATACAAAGTTAATAATGGCAGCATTGGAGAAGTAAGGAATATAATTATAAATTTCATTTAATAATTAACAATATTTCATTTAAGAAAGACTTGTAGTTAAATGAAGCAGTCACTTTATAATTTTTTTTAAGAGTCTTTAATTTTTTTATAATGACAATCATCAGATTATAAATTTGAGCCTCTATTATAAATCAACATCATTGGAGAAAGACAGAGACGTGTATAACTGCACTATGATTAATGATAGTGTTGTCCACAGTTATATTAAAATAGCCATGTGTAGTTTTGGATAATTAAATCTAATAAAGCATTTTTTTTTCTTGAAAAGAAATCCCATCAATGGGTCTAATCTATCTATCTATCTATTTAAAAATCAGATAAGAATACTTGATACCTTATAACTAAATTATTTTATTAAGAATAGTTACTTGAAGCTATGATTCTTTACTAATGATTATTAGCTACTTGAAACAATATAACGGTGTGCAAACAAATTATCTTTAAATAGAAATAATTACTTGATACGATATAACTATGTTCTAACAAATTATTGTTATTATACTTGATATCATATAACTAACTGCAAACAAATAATTAGAGACTAATAAAAAAAATATACAATGGAACATTAAAAGTATGTGCTATTAAACAAATAAACCACACTGACTTAATAAATAACCAAATATACTCATGAGTAGGTCAAATTATGAAGACAATTTTTAGGTAAAAACAATTGGGATCAATTTAAACATGAAGGAAAATTTTCTAAGGTTGCAAATCAAACATAATAGGGAAAACTAAGAAGCTGTCTCATTCAGCTTTGAAAATTCCATGAATTAATTATTTTGTGACTAGATCAAGAGTTGATTTTCATGCCAAATCAACTGAAATATAAGTAATATATAAATATATATATATATATATATATATATATATATATATATATATATATATATATATATAATACACACAGCACTCAAAGGTTCCTTTTAACTGGTGCCAAATATGAATCTTGTTTCTATCTCTGAGTCTTATGATCCCACCTCATTCCCAATAATATGGGCAATATTCTATGGATTTCAATATTAAGTCTGTTAAAAATTTGATTACTGGTTGTACTTAAAGAAAATTATGAAACTTAGTCAAAAATTATTAATGTGGATTAATTGTCCTATAATAGTTGTTACATTTAGTACATAAAACTTATATTCAAATGTGACAACTCTTATGGAACAGATAATTTTTAAAGACAGAATCCCTCCCACTCATTTAGCACATGAAACTTATATTCAATTTTGACAATTATTATGGGACAAATATAATATTCAAAGAGAGATCCCCACCACCGCTTCTATAAAACATATTTTAAGGTAACATGGATACTCTCCCATGTGAAGGCATCTGAAAGAATGCTCACTTCACAAATTATGGTTAGTGTTGTGAGTTTAAACTTACAGAATATAATGAAAATGGTTGTTTCAGCTTAACTAAAAAAAAATACAAACTATTGTTTTGAGGTCTACAACATTTTAATTTTTGCTGACATTTTTAAAGTTGTGCAAGATTTCTATCTTTTTAAAAACAAAATTTGATATTAGCTTAAAACTGTTAGATCAGACGTTTATTTCTATTCATTTATTTTTACATAATGTTATATATGCAGCAAGAAAATCCTATACAATTAAGTTGGAACTGATATCTTCACTTCTATCTGTTTACCAATATGTTTTCATATGCAGTTCATTTTTTTATCTTTCACAAGATTACACAGTGTTAATTTTGTAAGTGCTTTCTCTTGATGTCCTCTTAAACAGAAAGAGACTTCTTCTTCCAACAAAATTTTTGATAAAATAAATGTCTTTTTACATTTGTTAAAAGACATTTAACAATTATCAACATTTCCCCTAAAAGAAATTAATTAGTTGTTTACACCATAGTGAAATTTTGATATTTTTGCTTGCTACTTCCATTAGTATTTTGTTAATGAACAGACTACTACATGTTGGTAAGGGGGTTGAATTAACAGTTGTCCTTTTTGACTGGATGCCCTAACAAAGGCCTGTGAGCCCAGTCTGTCTTACTATTTTAACCATAGCTTGAGACAAGGGGAGAATAAAAGAATGGATTCATGCCTTTCCCAAGAGCATTGCTAAAAAGGGAATTTAAACAACTGCTACAAGAATTTTAACACAGCTTGCTAATTCAATTTTCTGCACTGAAAACTGTTATGCCGCTTGCACATCTTAATTGGCATCAAATTTACAAAGGAACATGCCAACAATGAATGATAGTTTGTTTTACATATTAAGAAAATTAGCCATTAGACTGTTTTGTTTTATTACTTTATTCCATTGAAACATAAGATGATTACTTGAGATTGTTTTCCCATTATTGTAGTTCTTTGCCTTGGTAGACCTTCAATATACCTTTATTTTGGTTTACTGTTGCCTGCAGTTACATGCCTATATAATGTGAAAATAAATCCTTAGCCTTTAGAGATTTCTTTGATTTTCATTAATTAAAATTAATAAACCTTAGTTTTCTGGGCTAGCCATATTGAGCTGACAGTGTTATTGTGTGCTACACTAATATGAAAATTATGCTGATTCTATCATCTTAATGGATAGAAGAAAAAATCTTTCAAAGAATTTACTGAAAATTAAATGTTTTACTTTAATTTCTAGATCGAATTACCTCCCCTACATTTGTTAATCTAAATCAGTGTTTCTTAACCATTTCATCCTTGTGGTAACCCTTGAAATAGTTTTCATGTCTCAAGAAACTCTTGCATAAAATTATTATATACCATTATTAATAACCATCGCTTTTAACTACCTCATAGAACCCCTAGTAACCTCTAATTGAAAAACTCCTCTAAATGTCACACTACCTCAAAAATAGTTACAATTTAATTAAGCTAAGTAAATACAATCCGAAGTTGATAATCCAGTCTAATTAAAGTTAGGCTTTTTTTTTTTTTTTGTCTATATTTCAAATAAGTTTGATTCTCTATTTTAATTGTAGATCTCCATCATATGAACCACGGTTTGACATAAGATGTGAAAACGTTGTTTACTGCTAAATAGATTAGCAAGCTTATCTCACTAGCCATCCTTAGTGGTTGCTACTCCAGTTCTAGGTCTTTACTGTATTAGATAATAAATATCTATTAATGGAATATTTGATAACTTATAAGTCTTAGATAAATTAATGTATTATAATGTAATCAATTCTAAAAAGAAATTCTGTAAACTGTTTGAAAATTTATAAGTGAAACTGCTGTGTTTATGAATTATGTTGTTATGTTTTTTTTTTGTTTTTTTTTTTTTAGCTTATTTAAAGGTCGACTTGAGCATTTAAGTTGATATAAAATTATATTTGTAGAATTTATATTACAACTAAATGATCCATAAATCCATTGGATTTCCACTGTAACTGCAGTGCACAATGATATTGATGTTTCTATTTAGGAGAGAGTGAATTAGTTGTTTTGTTTTACTGCATATCATCCCTTTTCGAGTCATTTAATGCCAAATCAAGTCATTTTGATGAAAAACTTTAGTTTGGTTTTATGGCATATCAACCATTATAGGTTATTTAATGCCAAATCTATTTTTATACATGTAAATAATTTTATTTCAAACAATTCAGTTTAGCATAAGTACAATTTTTGTTTACACACAGTTAAATGTAAAAACACTTCTATTTCAAACATTTCAGTTTCCTATAAGTATGCAGTTTAAATGTAAAAACTGTTCTATTTCAAACAATTCAGTTTAGCATAATCACACAATTTAGTTCTATTTGACCTATAGATAGGACCCTATCAGGTGCTACCACTCTGGGTCAAAGTGAACCTGGGAGCAATGGCAATTCCCCAAAACTCCAGCATTACTGAAGCTTCACCATCAGATTGTTTAGAGTCATAAACAGGACACTCGTTGGGGAAGCCTTACCCCTTTGCAGAGATGTAATCAGTGTATTCTACAGCCCCAGCCAAGTAGAAAGTGAAGGATTCTAATTAGGACTTCATGCTTATCTCCATTAATTCAAGAATTTGAATAATTAAATAATAAAATTTGAATAATTAATAAATAATAATAAGCTTTGCTTAGTTGTGGCACCAGGTCAGAAGTATGAGGCACCCTGTGAGACTCAAAGTCAGTAGTAATGGTCTGCCAGTCTAGTTTGCAAACCATTACTCCATGCATGATGCTCCAGACCTCATAAAATTATAATATGAAAATTGGACTGGAAATTGCTTTATTCTTTTGATTAGAGCATTTTATGTGTATTGCTCTAATAAAAATCTCACTGTGATGTCCTGATTTCCCTGGTTTACTGTAAACCTAACCCAGGAATTAAACTAACAACTACTAAATAATTAAGTACCCTAAACTTTTGATGACAATCCTTCTCCAAGCATAGTGTTGGCATTAAGTAACCCACAAAGGTTAATTTACCATTAAACAAAGAAAATAAACCAAACCAAACCCTTAACCCTTTTTTTTTATCTTTAGGATATTTGGGTGGTGGGTTTTTTAGTTTTAAACCTAACATATGTTCTTTCATAATATTTCATTTAAAAAAAAAGTCACGTGGTAAGCATTTTTCTTTGTATTCAAATTTGATATTCAATGTACACATGACAAATAGTTTATATATTTACCCAACCCCTCCACACTAGCAGGCTCCAACACAAAGTCAATTTTTGAGGAGTTTAGCAGGTGTGAATTCAGCATTTTCCTTCTCTTAGACAGGTTGTCATACCAAGGTTAAAAAGCCTATCCTACTATTAACTCATAGCTGGAGGGAGAATAGTTGGATTTATAACTTTCCTAAGGGCATTAGCACTATGTGAAATGTAAACAGCCTCATCCAGAATTTGAATTTGCATTGCCACACCCATTTTCTATGATGATAACCACAAATGTCTTCTAGGCTGAAAAAAAATTCACAATGTACAGATGTAAACAGATTAAATGATAATTATTTATATTAATATTACTTCATCTTAGTTCGCTCCTCTTATAACTTTTTAACCCTTTTGCAACAGAAAGAGGATATATCCACTTAAAATTTTATTACTGTTAACCTGGAAAAGTGGATTTATCCCATGGCTTTGGAAAACAACCATCTTCTTATGCTGTGAGAAGTCGATACACTCTCATTTACTTCCAAACATTGTAAGGATTCAGTATCAATTTTATTTTTTGGTGGGTAATTAACATCATTACAGGAATGACCATGAAATTGAGGTTGCTCTATAAAAATCATACTTTTTGTTAATTTCTGCCACTACTAATGCTGTTACTGTTATAAATATACATGATCACTTATATGAATTCCTTTGTATTGAAAACAGTGATTTTATTCTAAGTAAAGCTTTTAAGTAGGATTGTTTAACTTCTAACATAATATTCAAGTATTATAACATTTTAAGTAAATAGTATAGCTGTAAGAACATTAATTATATGGGTTTAAGAAGAAATAGATTTAAAATTGAATAAAAGTTGAATTTAGCCAAAATAGATTATATTTTGTGCTAGTATAGAATTGGAAATAATCTCAGTGATGTTATTTTTGTAATTGATTTAGAAATTCAGCTTGTAAGAAAAAAAAAATGTCACAATATTGGGTGGTCAGTATCTCTTAACTGTCTTTAAAAATAAATAAAAATCTTTTTATCAAATTATCTTCTTCATGATTTTTTTTAGTCCAAAATCCCCCTTCATTTTTTTTTTTTATTTCAGATAAAATTATTTAAAAAAATTATGAAAATATTTTTGAAATTTTCCTTTCTCCTTTTTTGCTTATTTATCTTTGCTTTTTCCCCTCCCAGAATTCCCAGCACCATCTTTTTTTCACAAACTGTAAATAAGCCAAGTAGATCATATTAGTAGGTTTTCTTTGCTCATCCAAAACTGTCATTCCTTCACCTCTTTCCAGTATCAAGAAAAAAAATGTACAAGAACACTTTTTCATTATCATGTCCGCTAAGTATGAAAGACGCACAAAACTGGAAATATTTTAATCATTTTCATAAATGTGCGTATACCAGTTGGCCATTACCGTCATATTTTATTATAGACTGTATATGATACTGGCACCAACATTCATTTCCTTCTCAAATCCCAAGACCCTCTTTAACCCTTACCTTTCAGACGATGCCATTCATTTGACACAACTGGTGGCAAACAACATGAAATAAATATTAAATACAGCATTTTTTTAATTCATATCATCTATTTCTTTCTTTCTTTTTTTTTTGTCTTTAAAAAAAAAATAAAAGAATGAGAATCTGTTATCACTGCTGGCCCACATCAATACACATTTTTTATTGGTAGTGAAACAAAAAGAAAGATTAATGTATATTGCTTCATGTCCTTGTTATAATTGTAGTCTATTTTTTTAACATTAAAGAGAAAATTGTTTTTTATGTTTCCTTTCATAAAAATATAGTTTTTACATGTCTTTATGATATCTATATAAATAATATCAGTATTTAATAGAAAGCAATATACATAGCTTAATTTGGGTTTTATTTGTTTTTTTATGGTAGGGGTAGTAAGAATGAAATTCACTTAATTTGTTTTGTTTTGTTTTTTTTGTTGGGGGGAGAGTTGATCAGTTTAAATAAAATTAATTTTTAGGAGGATTAATCTAAATAAAATTCACTGATTTTTATTTTTTTTAAGGGAAAGTTTATTTAAATGAAATTCATTTAATTTTAATAATTGTTTAAGTTGCATCTCTAATGATTCTGTTTTCAATTTTTTTTTTTTTTTTTTTAACTGTTATCGATTTTCAGGTCCCATCTTGCCAAAATAAATGCTATATTTGATGTGGGTCAAGTTTGTGTCATTTACCAAAAATAGTTACAATGATAATTTAAAAAAAAAAACAGTTTATATTAATTAATGTCTCTATAAAGTGAATGAGATCTTTTTTTTTTTTTTTTTGTTTTCTTTCACTCTGTCAACTCTTTTCATTTCATGTGTACATATGTGTACATCTCTTTGTTAATCCATCCATCCATCCATCTGTATATAAATGTCATGTGTGTATATATACATATCTATAGACCAAATGCTACTGGTCATTACTGTGTGTGTAGCACTTATTGTTGTGTATTATAAAAAAAAGTAATAATAATAATAATGGTGTGTCTATGTGTTTACTTATTTCTACAGCAATTAAAATATACATATATTAAAAAACAAAAATAACGAGAAAAAAAATTAACAAAAACAAGAGACTAGCACACACTACAAAAGGTAGGTGTCACCCAAAAAACGTTTGTAAATGTTTTTTCTTTTTTTTTTTCCTGAATCATTTAGAAATAAAGGAAGGCCTATTTTATGTTGTACTGTAGATTGATCGACAAGGCTTAAAAACTGTGTGGACTTTCTTTCTTTCACTAGTGTGTGTGTGTGTTTGTATGACATGTCAGTGGCATGTCCTGAAAAATATGCTGAGGTAATTAAATAAAAGTGTTATGGTCTTGTGGATATAATTAAAGATTAAATTAGATGCCTCACATTACCTCTAAAATGTCAACTGAAATTTTCCAAGTGTTTGTATTTACAATTAACCTCTGAATGTAAATTTCAAAACAAATTGAAAAAATGTTTATACCATTAAATTATAACTTTTATTTGCATTACTAAATCATTCAGTTTAATGTCATTATTCAAGAACTATAATGAATTCAAATGGAACGATAAAAAAAAAAAACAAAAAAAAAAACATTTACCACAGGCAAAGGATTTTGAAAGATGCTATGCGTACAAGCTCATTTTCTCTTTATTAAATGCTGCTGATTCTGAATGCTCTGTCTACTGGCTTACTATGTTTTTTTTTTTGTTTTTTTATTTCATTTCTTATCATTATGCTATTGGTGAGAGAGAGAGAAGTGACTCATTTCGGAAAAATGAAATTGGTCCCTTTTGGAGATTGAAGCTTATACACATATTTGAATAATTACAAAATAAAACACCTGCACACACTGGCCTATCCTAAAAAAATATGCAGCGATAAGCAAATAATACTGTTACAGTTTTACAGATGAAATTAATGATAATTAACAGTAATTAAAAATAAGTTAAATGTATCAGATTATCTCCAAAATGTAAACTGAAATTTTTCAAGTGTTTGTATTTATAATTAACCTCGAAGCATAATTTAGAAAATGAAATGTAACAAATTCATAAAAGTTCATACCATTGAATTAAGATAATTTTTATTTGCATTATTAAATTATTTATGTCAGTCATCATTAAAGGACTATGATAATATTAATCCAGTAGATTACTGATAATTTTTCACTTGGTGGTACAAGCACCAGGTTTGGTATACATGGGCACCAGGACCTATTCTCTCAGAAAAGTATATTACTCACGTTGAAAAACAAAATGGCCGCCATTTTTAAGGATAAGTCAACCTTGGTTGTCTGTTTATCATCAGATGTTGGACTCCGATCAAAATGGATCAATGTTCAATCTCATGTATCACTATTTGTTATAACTATTTTGGGGGGGGTCTTATAGTTTGATTCATATTATAGATACCAGTTAATAAAATATTCGGTTATCATTAACAAAATGTGTTCTTGATGAAATATATAAAACCTGGTATAACTGAATTGCAGAAATTCACTGCAGTTTGGTACACAAATATGACTCCCCACTTGCATCACCTGATTGCGGTAATAATAAAATTCAATAAGCATAACTTATATCAATATCATTTTAGATTTCATTCCAGAATAAGATACACTGAGTAAATATCAGTATGTGACTATTACAGTCTGGTCCTATCAATCTCTCTCAGTGTATAGATTGATCTATCTATCCATCTATTTATTTCAGTCTGTTCACATTTATTAATCTGTTTGCATCTACCCTGTCAATTGAGGCATGGCTAATAGTGTATTACTACAACTAGCTATACTTCTTGCTGAAATATATACAGGAGCTTATTAGGTAGCATTTGGGATAGTCTATACTACAAACTACAGTTTAGGTTAGTAAATTCCAGCTACAAGTAATACATACTATAAGCTACACGGAAGCCATGCTGAGTCTCACAGAAATGATGTAATCTGTGCGCCTTGGTTGTGCTTTAACATCACTCTTATTCACATAATATAATAGAGCTTGATTGTATCACCTCAATACATGTTGCCCAGCAATATCTATGATTAATTTTTTAAGGCAGCTACCAAAGTACTGGTTTTAAGTCATGCAATGGCTGCCATCTTGAAAACTGGTAACCATTTTTAGATATTAGCGCCAAAATATTTCTCCAATCAAAATACAATCTATTTAATATTTGAATTAATAATATATTCCTATTTATAGATGTTTAGTACTGAAAACCCTTTTTCTTATTTTATGAGATGGCCATTTTGTTTTTCAACAGGAGTAACATACTTTTCTGAGAGAATGGATCCTGGAGCACATGTATACTAAATTTGGAGCTTGTACCATCAAGTGAAAGATTCTTATGGGATACTGACTTAATCTGCCCTACTAAATCTAAGAAATTCAACTGAAACAATGAAAAATATATTTAGAAAATATATATATCTAAAGATACTATACTTATGCGCTCATTTTCTCTCATTAAATCAATAGCTGCTGCTGAATCTAAAGAGTGGATACTGGCTGACTATAAATTTTACCCATATTTACTTCAGATTTTCTTAGGAAGTATCACATCCTTTTATTGTGGAAAAAGATTATAGCAAACTGAACTGTGCATATTAGAGGTAGAGATTTTCAAAAGCACGTCTTCTAACAAGTTTCAAGTATTCATTACAACAGCTATATAGATTTATAATTATAATAGGTATTCACTGAGTCACCTTAAGTGTTGTATGTTGCAACTAATACGTTAAGCTTAATATTTTGAGTTTTGTACAGAATAACGTTTTTTTGTGCAAAAAAAAACGGGCCATTGGCCTGATGAGTAGTGTTTTCACCAATGGTCCGGAAGACCAGATTTCAATCCCAAGTCGAGTCATATCAAAGACTCAAAAAATGGTACTTGATGCCACCTTGCTTAACACTCAGCATTATAAGGTAAGGATCAAAGGTAAAGTGGAGCTATCCAGGGAATGGAGTAGTGCCCTCCCCTACACCTCGGTGTAGTAGCTATTGAAAAGGGAGCCTTCTGGTCACCCTCAACTAAAGTGTAAGCATTGACACAAGCTGCTGTTGATTCTTACTGCTCTATGTATTTCTGATTAGTCTTTATCTAAATTTTCTCTATATTTCATCAAGTGTCATATCATTTTATTGTGGAAAGAAATTGCTACAAACTGAATTTTGCATACCAGAGGTACAGATTTTCAAATATTCATTACAATAGATATAAATACCCTAAACTTCCCTAAAGTGCAGTTGAAATAATACACTAAACTTAATAAATGAATATATTTTTAATCTTATACAGAATAATTTTTATTAGGTAAGCAATGTATACCTTTCTTCTTAGTTATACAGGCCATTGATACATAACCTCATAAACCTAGATGTATTTTGTGGAAACTCACAATACATACATACATACATCAGTTGATTTACAGCTAAAACATACACACACACAAAACTTGTTCAACTTTACATCATAGGATGCTCCTTAGATTGTTTAAAGCACAAGACTAAAAGTACAGAGCACTTAGTGAAAATCAAACTCACTAACAATGGTCTGCAATTCTAGCTTGTTAAACACTGTGTCTTATGAGGCTCCCTGATCAATTCATAAGCTTAGATTAGTTTAGTTTGGTTTCTTTGTTTAATGGCATATCAACCTTTGTAGGTTATTTAATGCCAAAGCCATTCTCCTAGAACAGTAGCAGTATTATTTAACCCATAGCTGGGAGGATAAGGAGGTTCATACCTTTCCCAAGGGTATTTGCCCGAAACTGAACGTAATTGCGCAACTGGAGTATGAACTTGCTTACTACAATCCTGCAGTCCATCGCTTTAACCATTACACCACGAGGACACCCCTTAGATTAGTTTAAGCATAAGGCCAGACATACAGGGCATCTAGTGAGAATCAAACTCACTAATAAGGGCCTGCTAACTTTAACTTGCTAAGCTTTACATCACATGAGACTCCCTGATCAATTATTAAGCTTTGAACTTTGGTAGAGTGAATAAAAGTATAGGGGTGAATTTTGCATTTATAAATTGGAATAGCACAAAACCAGAAGTATAAGGCACCTAATAAGAATGAAATTCACCAATAGCCAGCTAGTCTAGCTTGCTAACCATTAAACCCAATACCAAATGTTGGCCACTGACAAATCTCAACAGCATTTTAGGTCATTTTCAACATACCTTGTTTTTTTTTCTTTTGTGGTGGGCTCAAATATTTCATAGAAACAACTAATTTCTATATTCTTACAGATCCAATTATCTCTATGCCATATTGTTTTACACTAGGGCTTCTCAATGGGGTTCATATAAATCCCAGGGAATAAATAAAATTTTGCCACAGTAAATAAAAGCATAATGGATCCACAGCAGGTGAATTTACTCGTTTGCATTTATAAATTGGATATTATAGAATAAACAAAAACGAAAAAAAAAAAAAAAAAAAAAACTAGAAATTATTTCAAGCTTTGTACAACTTAAACCCATTTTACTAGCTTTCACAAGTTTATATATAGTGGAATCTAGGTTTAGCCAAGTGCATTATTTACTAAGCAAATAGAGAAGAATGTAGAACATGGTGATTTGCAACTACAACTCACAAATATGACACTCAATATTCATTATATTCTTCCCATTAAAAAATAATTTAAGAATCAAAGTATATTTGCATTTAGAGTTTACAGATTCTTTTTTCATGTAAATTGTATTTACATTAGTAAATTAACCATGTTTTATAATAATTTAATATTCAATGAATTTATTTGGGAAGTGAAGGGAAATTAAATTTGATTGCAAATAAAAATGTTTGAGGAGCCTTGGTTCAATTCCAAATAGCTAAACATTTTTTTAATCTAACAAGGATGTTCTTTTTACTGGATATAACGTTACTTTATGTTGTCATGTGAAAAGAAAGAAAAATAAGGCTCTTCTACAAGCAGACAAAGCAAGACTAAATGAAATTTGATGAAAAGGAAATGACTTTTAAAGTGTATGAAATTAGCCTAGAAGTGTCCAAAAGGTGGATATTTTAATGCAACCTCTTTTTTGTAGGATGTGATACATAATCAATTTAACAAGGTGGGGCATGCACATACACATGAACAAGGCCAAAAATAGCCCTGGTCTTTCAGCCAGAGTCAAAAATCCAGGCTCATCTCACTCCTTTTGCTTCCCCTTTCTGAAGACAAGAATTCATCTGAGAGCAAGGCCACACACCATTACTAGAAAGTTCAGAAGTGTGTCCACAAGTAGGAGTCTAGAGGAGAACATCATTTATGTGTTCAACCTCACTTCTACAGCAAAGTCCAGCATGTCTTGGATGGTTTGTGAAATGGGAAGTAAGTGGGCATACAACTGCAGTTTTGTAGGGTGCTGCTTCCAGGATTTGTTCAATGCAGCATCTCTGAGTAGTTGCCATCTAGCTTTTTCTCCATGCATTTAATTAGAGTCCAAGTGGTGCAACCATACAGTAGTACTGAGACAGCTACAGCTTGAAAAAATAGTTCAAGAATAGTCATTTGCACCAAGTAGTAGGAGGGGGGGTCCTCATGGTGTAGTGTCTAATGTGCTGGACTGTGACGTCATAGTAAGCAAATTCAAACTCCAGTTATGTTCTTACATTCACTTTTGCACTAATACCCTTGGGAAAGGTATGAACCCCTTATCCTCCTAACTATAGGTTAAATAGGATCACTATTAATCTTTTACAAGAATGTCTTTGGTGTTAAATAACCCACAAAGATTGATATACCATTAAACGAAAAAAAAAAAAACAAGTAGGAGATGTAATATTTTAAAACCATCTGAATTTTTAGTAGAAGCACCAAGATAGTTTGATGCAAAAAAGAATCAGTAAAACAAAAAGAATATTTGAAGAGAGAATTGAAAAAACAAAAAGTTTTATTCTTCAAATGCTATGAACAGAAAATAAAAACTAATCCAAGTAATTTCTAACAACTTTTCTCTTTGGCTCTGTGATTTTTCGGCGGGGCACATGAACCAAAGCCTTATGCCAATCATTACTGACTTTAAGTTCTAATAAGATGTTTATTATTTGGTTCAGTGTTAGGCTTTTGTTTCCCACAGCCCACCTGCAAATAAAAACAAATGTATTTCAATTAGGAAAGAAAACAATATTAATCAATAGAATATTCATTTTATGACAATTTGATGTGTATATGGTTGACTATATTAAAGAAATTGCATGGAATGTGCTGGTATCTATATCACTAGGCCAAGTCAAAAGTTTTGCAATATTTACACACATGCTAGTTTTCAGAATAAGCTCTAGGAACTTGAGGGAATCAAACTAATACCCCACCTGGCATATAGTCAACACCTAGCTCCTGTTAGATAGCCCTCAGCAACCCCACAATGGCTGATGGTTGTCTTTGTTTGATGATGATGAGGAGTCCAAATCCTTTCTTTTTCTGTTGACCCCTACTGTGAATTCAGAGAACATTTGTCAGGAAGAATAACCAGCAAACTACTTTTGTGCACATCTTAATTTATTATTTCTTTCGTACATAATACCTGTGTACATCAGGAAGTGATTTAATGGACAGAAAAATTAAGCACACCCATTATTATATGTGTGCTAATTGACATCTCAGAACTAACTGACCAAATTTTAAACTATTTTTCTAAACTTTAGAACTATTTGGTCACATGATCAAGACTACCCAATAGCAGCAATGGTTTCAGATTGATCCCAGGTTAATATGCTGTCACTCAAATGCAATTGACCCATTGGTATTTTTCTACACTTTTAAATTCAAACTAACCAACACTTCATTACAATAATAGATTTCACCAAGCTATCACATAACACTCCCTTGGATTATCACTTGATCAAATACATGGCTTACTTCTTGCACTCACAATGCTTCAACAATCAAGAGGAGGTGGAAGCTTCAGTGAAAGAGTCCTTTGCCTTGTATGACAAGAACTGGTGTCAGCATGAGATTAAAGAACTGGCAGAAAGATGGCTTCAGATGGTGCAAAACAATGTTCTTTACTTTGAATGTTTGACTGCATTTATTCAAACTAGAAGAATAAAGTAAATGTTTCTAAAATATTACAAAACTTTTGACTTACACAAGTAATAATTAAGAAGAGTTTTTCAATTCTCTGTTGATAACTAAACAGTTTTACAGTAAAATCATTTGCAATGCATTTTTATGGTAAATATTTTCCAATGTTTCTACAAGGGGATTAAAAAAAATGATAACACAGAGGTGTTAACATGGGAGTACTTGGATTTTAAACAGTCTCCCCCATCCTTGTCAGTATTTATACGACCTTTCCACTAGATGCAGGATATGACATAAAGTCAATTTTTAAGTTGAGTACAGCTGGTTTGAAATAAGTTTTCCTTCTTCTAGACTGGTTACTTAAAAAGATAAAGAGCTCAGTCTGTTCTATTATTTACTCATAGCCGGAGGGAGATGAGATAGATTCATGCTTTTTCAAGGGCATTAGCCCAAAATGAAATGCAAACAGCCTCATCAAAGATTTGAACTCAGACTGCTAATTCTATTTCCCATGACAATAAGTGGTAGGCAAAACGTGCCTCCCTTGTGACAGTTCTCAGCACAGAAAATTAATCAATCAAGTTCAAATTCTCATCAAATTACCTGTTCTTGAAAAAAAGCATAAATTCACTTCTCCTTACACTTTCTCATCACAAGGATAACACAATAGTTGCTTCATGTATTTACCAACCTTTCTGCTCAAGCAGGATGTGACAAGGTCAATTTTTAAGCAGTTTTACAGGTTTGAATTCATCTCCCAGACTGGTTGCCATACCAAAGGTAAAGAGCTCAGTCTGCCCTACTATTTACTCAGGCCTGGGCCCCATAGAAATTGGAGTGAAATATTGAGATTGGAGAGTGTACAAAGAAGAGGACAAAAATAATTTTAAAAAAGTAACTGTAATCTTTTACCCTTTTTTATTAAAGAAATTAGGATTTACTAGAAAGAAGAATGGGAGGTGATCTAAGAGAAACTTTCAAAATAATTAATGGAATTTCTAATCATGGTAGACATTTTTTCAATATTTTTCCTTAATGTGGAAATTTACTGTCAAGACATTTCAAAAACTAAGTCTACAAACCAATTGGATTTTTTAGCAAATTGAGTAAAATATTTTTGGAACAAATTGCCTAATCAGATCAAAAACAGCTATTGTGTGGAAAAATTTAAGATTAAATTGAATGATTTCAGAAAAACTGGCATGAAAAATAATTTAAAAGGGCATTTTGGGAACTATTAGATGAAGAACTTAACAGAATTTGATCTGTATATAGATATTGTATTAATAGTGTATATCATCTGTGCAAAGATGCTTTTTTTCTTTTAAGGTTGATAGTAAAAAGCAAAGATAACTAAGGAGGACTATTTGTCGCTGCCTCCCACCAGACAGGACTTGACACAAGGTCAAAAGCCCGAAGGCCGATTAAAGTGGGGATAAGGGGGAGGGAAGGTCGGGAACGAGTCGAGACTCGAACCCTGCTGGTCTGTGCTGCTCATCGGCTCCCTTGGTGCAATGTGAGCCTGATGAGGCAAGCAGTTTCATGAACCCAAATGTGGGTCCAGGCACGTATGCCGGGTTATAGCTTGAACTAGACACCAAGGTCTAGTGCCATACAAAGGTTCCTGAGAGCGTCTGAGGACAAGGAGGCATAAAAAACAAATAATGATTATAATAGCTGGAGGGAAAATAGTTGGATGCATACCTTTCCCAAAGGTATTAGCACTGTTAACTAATATAACTTTCCAAATTTAATGGACTGTTCCTAACAGCAACAGCAGCAGGAGAATGGACACTATTTAAACAACAGATATTATTTGTCCCAGAGTCATTCATCTAGCACTTGCCAGGAGATACTGTACCAGACCTTTTTAACTAAAAATACTTACCTGTATTATATAAGGTTTTAAGATTGTTACTGATGTTCATAAAGTGTTAAAATCTTTTAGTTATTTATGTCTGATATGTATCTATCTTACTTTCAAAATCTAAAATTTCAAAAAAAAAAATTGAATCCTGGAATTTATTAATACATTAACAATTAATATAACAAGCAGTACTTATCCATATTATATACAAGTTTTAAGTAGGTCACTAATGTTCAGAAAGAACTTTATGTGAAAATCTTACATTTGTTGATGCTTAACATGTATATTATGTTCAAAATCTGATATCACTAATGTTTTCATTATGAAAGAACCTCTAGATAGACAATATTGCTTATAAAGTATTTGTTCTCATTTATAGTATATAGCAAAGATCAGAATAATGTACAGGGTTTTATTTATAAAAATAGAAGAAATGTTTAAAAAAGAACAAAAAAAGTTGAGTCTTACTTTAAATATCGATCCAAAGGAAGTTTAGCCATTTTCATTTTTTCTCTTTTAGCTTTGGCCAAAGTTAATGGCTTGGAATTCACTTTATCTACCAATCCACCAACAATGTAAACAGCATCATGATTATAAGTGGTCAGTTCATGTGGAGCATCTGGAGTTAAGTAGACTAGCTCTTTGTGTGGGTACATGTCCAAATAGCTCTGATTGGACATTGTGAAGAGATAGTCCTCGACACGCCGATCCCCGGAACATTTCTCAAAGATCTTATGAAAATGACTGTCCTCTTTATAGTTACAAAGCACAAAATGGAATGGATCCTTATGAATCTTGTTAGAACCATAGGCCATCTGAAACTGCTCATACAGTCGCATGACGTCCTGCGCTCTCATCATATATTCAAAGTCCATGTCAAAGACAATTGGCTGACCATAAAACATGGAATGGACCAGGCGAGAGTAATAAAAATTATTCATTGTTTTCTTCCGCATAAACATGAAAATGGTGTTTTTCCCCTCTTCTGTGGTCATGTCATTTTCCTGTCTTTCTAACAGACGTTTCTGCTTTCTTTCCTCCCTCAACAAGTGATTCACTTCGATCTTATAGAGATAACGATAGTAACGTTTTCTGGCATTGGGTGTCATAAACTGGAGAAGTTCAAGCCACATAGCATCTGTCATTTTCTCTGGCATCTGTAAAGTCAATAAGAAAATAATTATTTTAAAAAAAACTTTTTCTTTTTTTTTAAATAAATCATTTGGATCCAGAAATTTTCTCCAAATCTGCCACTCATCGAATTATATATACTAGTGATCATCATCATCGTCATCAAGTTATTCAGCACAGATTCCCTTCTCTCTGTCTCACTATCCATCACTATTGGCCATCACTCTTGGCAAGTCCTCAGACCTCAAATCAAATTAGATGGAATAAATATACACAGCTTTACTTTGAATTTTGCTTCTAACAATGAAAATAAAAATTTCACGAAAGTAGGCAACCTTAGTTGAGGGTGACCAGAAGGCTCCTTTTTCAATAGTTATTACACCGAGGTGTAGGGGAGGGCACTACTCCATTCCCTGGATTGCTCCACTTTTCCCTTGATCCTTATCTTATAATGCTGAGCGTTAAGCAAGGCGGCATCAAATACCATTTTTTGAGTCTTTGACGTGACACGACCTGGGATTGAACCCAGGTCTTCTGGACCATTGGCGAACACTCTACTCATTAGGCCAGTTGCCTGATATTAATGCTGGAAATCAACTTTGTTGACAAATATTAGCAATAAATGAAAAAACCTCTATATAGATAATATTGCTTATTATATATTTGTTTTCTTTGTTTGATCTTTTGGGAAGTATTTACAACTCTGCTCTTGGCTATTTAGAGAAAAAAGTTACTTTTTAGATAGATGCTGATCTGAGATAGTTTGTCCTTGTGTTTTGTTAAGAGTCATTCCAAAATCTGATTCAAACTCGAAACTGCATACCAAAAGGAAATACTTTTTTCACTGAGAACAATAAAAAATATGTTGGACAAACACTCTTTTTCATTGAAGGAAAGATTATGACATAGAAAAAAGGTGAAAGACGAATCCTAACTAACAACCAGTATGAATCGGGTCTTTTTCTGGCTTTCTTTGTTTAATGGCATATCAACCTTGGTGAGTTATTTAATGCCAAAGCTATTCTTGTAGAAGGACAGTAGTGGTATAACTTAACCAATAGCTAGGGGAATAAAGGGGTTCATATCTTACCCAAAGGTATCGGTCCAAAAATGAACATAAAAACACAACTGGAGTTTGAACTCGCTTACTATGATATTGTGGTTCAGCACATTAGCCACTACACCATAGAGACACCCCACCATTATGCCAATGGGATTCTCCCCACCACAACATCACTGGGACTCCCCCCTCAGTGTGAATCAGATATCTGAATATAGGTTAAACCTTTTCCAATCATGACTTTCAGAATTTCTGAAAGATTGGTTGAAATTGAGCAAAAAAATAGCAAATCCTTCTCTGTAAAGGTGGACAGATATTTGGTGAATTATGATACATATTATATCATCATTCTGTCAGAAATTCTTACATTAAAAACAAACACATATATTTGAAATACCAAAACCTATAAATCATGTAGTGAAATTGAAAGGCAGAACCCACAGACTGCTGCCTCTGATGAGCTAACTGGCGTTCGTCATTCAAAGAGACAACGAGTGGCATACTGTATATGCAGGCAGAACAGCCAACGTTTATGTGAATCCAGCAACCGTCCCTGGCTGGATAAAAAACAGGTGGTGAACCGGACAAATGAGAGAAATGAAATGTGACATGAAGCTGTGTAGAATGAATTCTTTTCATAGCAAAACCAAAAAGAAGGAAGAAAGAAAGAAGCAAGAAGTGACAAGCAAAATGGCCTACCTCAAAGTTCAAAATGAGCACAGATGTGTCTTGCGTGTGGAGTAGTAGAAGTATAGAAAAAAAGACGGAAGCATGATCGTCCTTGTGGGTGCAATTTGTAGGTCACACGTCTCGTCTCTGGTGGGACGGGGTTTGTGACATATGCAAATTTCGGCCAGCCAGAACTGGTATAAAAGGAGTAATCTCAGCATTGTTGTTGTTGTTGCATTTGTTGCTTCACAGTAGGACTGAGCGAACCAGCGTATTGACGCAGCAAGTAAGAAAGACAGGACCGGTCACAAGCAGTTAAAAACTTTCAAATCAACAACATGCAATTTTGAAAACAAAAACTGATACAAATCATTTACTTCGAAATAGAAGATCACTACCAACAAAGAGAGTTTGTTCCACGTCTTTGTTGGTTGCAAACTGATTCCCATCTTTATACTACTTCTTCTTGATGATGCTTCAGATGGGACACTATAAACTCTTCTGTCTTCAGGAGGTGCCCGTGGTGTAATGGTTATCGTAGTAGGAAATGGACACGGTGACACGAGTTCAAACCCTGGACGAGAATGATTGCATTTCACATAGCACTAATACCCTTGGGAAAGGTATTAATCCAATTATTCTCCCTCCAGCTATGGGTAAATAGTAGGGCAGACTGGGTTCTTCAGCCTTGGTGAGGCAACTAGTCTAAGAGAAGGAAAACTCTGAATTCAAACCTGTTAAACTCCGCTTAAAAAAAATTGACCTTGAGTCATATCCTGCCCAAGCGGAGGGGTTGGTGAATATGATAAACTCTTCTGTCTTAAAGTGGCACATATTTAGGTACAATAATACATATGTGTATAGGTGCAGGCATGTCTATATGAGTATGTATGCATATAGACATTGTAACTATGTGTATGAGGAAGGGGTGAACATATTTGTATAGGTGTGTGTGTGTGAGCATGGGTAGCATATATGTATGCACATACATATGTGTGTATAGCAGTATCAAAAGGATGGCTAATCAAATTAGTGAGGTCAGCAGATTTTAATGGAGGATAACACAAGAAAAGGATTTCTGAATAGAGATTAAAAGAGTTGGTTTTTTAATGTCTGTAATAGGCAAAAGTTTTGGCTCTGGTACACTCAGAGGTTGGTATACAAAACTTCCTTTTTTTTAGTACTTTAACAGTTTTCTTTCTCCAGAAACAGAGCTCCACATATATCAGGAAGCAATTGGGAAATAGACAAAAGATTTGCAATGCAGACCAAAGGGAGTTTGAGCCTAGAGTAGTAAGCTGCAGTGGGTCACAACAGATGAAAAAGTTGGCAGTCAGATGTTTAAATACAGAAATGAAAAAGGGAATTTCAGCTGCTGTTCAAATTGTAATAGTAAGAAATCAGCACCTAGGTCCATTTTTGCAACATGTCACAAGTGCCCTCTGACAAGATGAACTAAAAAAGAAAATAAAGAAACAGTAAGTGTATTCTTGAGAATTTATTTTTGGTTCTTTTTCTTCCTAGCACAGCTAGGCTCGTATAGTGTTGACCAAAAATTGCAAATGACTAATCTTATCTTAAAATGTGGGGTTCAATTGTTCTGCAGGAGAAATTGTGCAGGCTGTGATGAAAGATTGCCACACAAACAGTATAACATGAATAGTTTTGAGTTTTATAGTTTTTCTATTTGAAAATCTATAAAACTAAAAAAAAAAAATCATTAAGTTAATTTAGATTGATGTTGTTCAGAATACTAAATAGTCCCTGCAACAAAAAAAGAGATTTTGTGCTTATTCAAAAACTTATGAATTGCTCTTTCTAAAGATTGTTTGGTTCTTGAACTGGGGGAAATGGATCTCAGTGATTGCTAATAAAAAGTGTCTTCACTTGTTTATGTTCTCCCACAGTAAGAATATCTTCACTCGGTTGCTGTCTCTGCCAACAAGAATAATATCTTCACTAGATCCCGTTCTCCCACCAACAAGAATAAGATCTTCACTTGATCACATGGTTCGCCTTTTTCCTGCATGTGGCATAAAAATATCACGTGCAGGAGAAAGGTGAACAATTCGCTTCCAAAAAATTTGCATATGCCACTCTTGCAAATTCTTCTTGCTCGAGACCACATTTTATTTTGAGGTGTTGGGGCAGCCATGTTTCTTTTTTCTTTCTTTCTCAGGTATACCACTCATTTTGCATGCCAGACATAAATATACTCACTTTGCCACTTGGGGCAAGTTGTCTTCTCTTTTACATTTGTTAGAATTGCATATCATATAATATATACATGAAATAGCTAATCAGCATTCAGATAACTTAGCACCCCTTCTTGTTGGCAGTGACTTCTATTTTGGAACTCTTTTAAAAGCTTTGCAAGTTTTTTCTTGGCTAGTTAAATATCAGTTGCCTGGAGATGCAGTTCCAGCATAAACTATGAATTGTTAGACTTTGCTGCTGCTGTTGCTGTGCCTACCAATATATTTCAACCAACAATCTTTATGAGCATTATTCTATAGAAAGTCCTGGTCATAAGTATTTCAGGGCTCTCTTACAAAAGCATCTTAAACAACTGAATACAAAATTTGATCAAGCAGCATAACATGAATACTTTTAAGTTTTGTTATATCTATATACCAGCCCATTACCATAATTGTTAGAGTGTTTGCCAATGGTTCAAGAGGCCAGGCCTCAATCCCAGGTCAAGTCATACCAAAGACTCAAAAAATAGTACTTGATGCCTGCTTGCTTAACACAGCACTATAAAGTATGGATCAAGGTTGTGGAGCAATTCCAAGTGAGAAGTAGCACCTTCCTCTACATCTTGAGGTAGTAACTATTGAAAAGAGAGACTTCAGGTCACCCTCGATGACAGTTGACCAACTGGCTTATACTATATCTATAAACAAAAAAGTGTTACATACCTTTAAATTTCCCATCTGTAAAAGGACTTCATATTCCAACTGAATAATTTTAAGCTGCCTCTTCATGTCTGGTTCTAAATTCTCAATAACTTCAGTTGGATCTTTCTTCTTCAAGTCTTCATTTAGAGGTTTAAAATACTTTTGGGTGAGCAGTAATCGAACAGGAGGTGAGACTATATTTTGAGGCACTAACAGAAAATGACACTGAGTGACTGCTCTTCTAAAGCCCACGCTTAAAGCAGGTCCCTTGTGAATATACTGAATCAAGTTTCTGAAAGCCATGCTTTCATCTATAAAAATACACACACACAAAAAAAAAAAAAAAAAAAAAAAAAAAATTAAAAAAACATTGGAATAGTAAATATGTTCATAATGATATATCTAATTCAAAGTGGCAAAGAAAATGTGACTTTTTCCTAACTTATACATTATAATTTTGAGAGGAATGATCATTATTCCAGAAATTGTTTGAGCAGTTCTTGTTCAGTTTGAAGGTCTCATGAGGAATACATCTATTGTCATGTACCCAGCAGGTATTCTATGCATACATCATGCTGTAGAGTAAAAGTTATTGTTGTAGGAAATGAACTTGGCAATAACTAATTTAAATTCTAGATAAGGTTTGGTTTGGTTTTATGGCATATCAACCTTTGTAGGTTATTTAACGCCAAATCCATTTTTATGTAAATAATCTGTTCTATTGAAAACAGTTCAGTTTAGCATAAATACACAGTTTAATTGTCAAAAACATTTCTATTTCAAACTATTCAAGCAGTTATATGTAACAATTCAGTTAAGTGTAAATACAGTTTTAAAGTCGAGAGAAAGTTCTATTTGAAATAATTCAGTTAAGCATAAGCACGCAGTTTAAGTGTAAGTACGGTTTAATTGTCAAAAACATTTCTATTTCAAGCTATTCAGTTTACTCAATTCATTTTAGCATAAGTATGCTGTTAGTTCTATTTAACCCATAGATAGGGCCCTATCAGGTGCTACCACTCCAGGCCAGAGTGGACCTGGGAGCGATGGCAATGAAGGGGTACTCCGCATTCCCCAAAGCTTCAGCACTACTGGAACCTCACCATCAGATTGTTTAGTGTCATATCCAGGACACTCGTTGGAGGGGTCTTACCCCTCTGCAGAGAAGCAGTCGGTGTATTCTACAGCCCCAGCTGACTGGGCAAAAATTCTAGATAAGGCTGTTTGCTTTTCACTTCAGACTTATGAGAAAAGTTCTATTTACCAACCCCTCCGCTCGGGCAGGATATGACACAATGTCAATTTTTAAGCGGAGTTTAACAGGTTTGAATTCAGAGTTTTCCTTCTCCTAGACTAGTTGCCTAACCAAGGCTGAAGAACCTAGTCTGTCCTACTATTTACCCATAGCTGGAAGGAGAATAATTGGATTCATACCTTTCCCAAGGGTATTAGTGCTATATGAAATGCAATCAGTCTCGTCCAGGATTTGAACTCGTATCGCCGTGTTCATTTCCTACGGCGATAACGACTACACCACGGGCACCTCCATACTTATGAGAAAGGTATGCATCAATCTCTTCTCCCTCCAGCAATGAGCAAATAGAAGAGTAGACAAGATTCTTTAGCCTTGGTATGGCAACCAGTTTAGGAGAAAAACTCTGTATTCAAACCAGCTGTATGTATTTACCAACCCCTCCACACAGGATATGACATAAGGTCATTTTTAAGCAGTATTTAACAGGTTAGGCCTAACCAAGGCTGAAGAACCCAGTCTGCCCTACAATTTACCTATAGCTGGAGGGAGAATAAGAGGATTCATACCTTTCCCAAGGGTATTAGTTCTTTGTGAAACGCAATCAGCCTTGTCCAGGATTTGAACCAGCTATACTCCACTTAAAAATTGACCTTGTGTCACATCCTGCCCATGGCAGAGGGTTTGGGTAAATACATACATCATGATTCAATTATACAGAAAATTTTGTGGGTCCCATTTTACATACCCATACTAACAGACTGCAAGTGGGAAAACTTTTTTTAAAATTTAAAACCATGTTGACTCTTTGAACTTGAGCAGCTAGTATTTGTACCACTAAGAAGAAGCACATAAACCCAGGCAGCAGTAAATTTACTTAGAGATCTGTGCTTCTACATTGCAATTGCCAATCAAATGTTACAATTTTATATTATATATATATATATATATATATATAATCTTCTGATTTTTAGATATATTTTAAATTGTCTATATAATGTTGTAACCTGTTATTCAACATCCTGTAAAGCATATAAATAACTAGATTACAACTTTTTACATTTTCAGCTGTTTTTCAAGCCAGGAGCCCAGGATGAGAGGATCATAGGAGGCACATGGTTGTAAGCTACATTGACCTATGTTTATTAACATAGGTCAGTCTAGAGTTTATTAAGTTTATTAACATACAAGGTCAGTCTAGAGCTGGGTTTCTCAAAGTGGTCATTACAAACCCAAGGGAGTAAATAAAATTTTGACACGGGGACTAAAAGCATAAGGGTCGACAGCAGATGAGTTTATTAGTTTGCATTTATAAATTGGATATAACTGGATAAACAAAACAAAAAAACTAGCAAAATATACCAAGCTTTGTGCAATATTTGAGCCCATTTAACTAGCTTTTCCAAGTTTGCATATGGTGGAATCTGGGTTTAGCCATGTGTTATTTACTAAAAAAATAAAGGAGCACTTTGTGTATAGAAGTTTGTGATTCGCAGCTCAAACTCACAAACCTACAATTTAATAGTCATAATCTCTTTGGTGCCCACCAAACCCATCCTTTGGTTTCTTTGTTTTAATAGCATATCAACCTTTATGGGTAATCTAATGCTAAAGCAAACTTTATAGAACAGTAGTTAACTCACCCTTCCTATTAAAAATAATTAAAGAATTAAAAGTGTTTGCATGTAGAGTTAACTGATTCTTTTCTCATGTAAATTGTATTAAACATTGGTAGATTAGTTATACTTTGTAATTTATTATTCAATCAATTTATTTGGAGTGAATGAAAATTAAATTTGATTACAAGGAGTGTGTTGAGTAAAAAGTTTGAGAAGCCTTGGCCTAGAAAGAAATAAGACTTTTTTTTTCAGGTTAGCAACCCTAATTAAAAATCAGCAATGATGAGTTATTGTAGTGACAGCAACATAGATGCACAGATGGTTATTTCTTTGAAAATATATAATTGCACATTTCCAAATTCTCTTTTGTTTGGAATTGTTTTCCTTAAATTACTTCTTGGAATAACTTCAGTTAAAAACAAAGAAACTGCTAGCTTTGTCTGAAGAGAACACTTTTTAGAGTGATGTCAGCTGTATTCCTCTTCTGGGACCCTAAAATTCAACAAGTAACTGTTTAAATGATAGAAGTGTCCAAGAGTTCAAAAAATCAAGGTTGGGATTGTGGTAACAACAAAAAACATACAATGAATAAATTCAGCAACCTAAGCTAAAAGTGGAGACTCTTTTTATGTTTAAAGGCTATGTAACGACTTTCACTAACCTGAAGCTGCTTCACGTGTGTTTTGTTTAAGCTTCTATTTGTAATGTGATGAGTGTGCATACAAAGGTTTGAGTCCTTTTGAATATGTATAAGTTGTTATGTATATAAGGACTCATCCAAAGCAACACAACATTGAGTTTGCAGACCACCATTAGGATGATCACATCATAATATCAACAATCACCACATCTTACCAATTTAAACACAGTAAAGAGTTGCTTTTTCAGATCTGAGCACTTTAGTTGTTATCTTGTTCACAAAGCAAAGTCCTCTTCAAAGACCAGAGCCAGCAAATAATACTATAGGCTACACTGAAATTCATTAGGCTGAAGTCAATAAATTTTTAGTATGTTTACAACAAAATCTAATGTTTAAACTTTTAGTTGGTAACAGTCCAAATTTAGTTAATACATACTACTTAAAAAATGTGAAAAACTTTACTAGCTTTTTGATTGCATTTTTTAAAGATTTTTAAAAACATTTTTATATATTGTTTTAAAGAATATATTCACAATTTTATTTGATCTTTCAACAAATTTGAACTTGATGGTTTAGAAAGTTATAGACAATAATAATTAGTATACATAGAAAATAATGTTGTTACTTTCCCCCCACCCATTTGGCTGAGACTGTAGAATACACTGACTGCACTGTTGCAGAGAGGTAAGACCTCTTAGTTGGGCCACTTCTTGACTTTGGATGGTGACTCATAATGTTTCAAGACAGTCCTTGACCCAGCAACCAAAGTGGTCATGGCCAAGTGACTTGCAACACTCCACTTTGGCCCTTACTGGTCTAGACGAGCAGTCGGAGAGACCCAAGTCGATCAATTGGCTGGTTATGTCAAGCCTAAACGCCTATATAATTGTCCTGACCATATTCTTCAAATTGTTCTTCAGGCAAACAAGTACCTCAACCCATTTTATCTTAAAGGTGCTAGAAGGTGGTGGCTGAGGGTCAATTACACTGAAGTAGAAATACTTGAAACCATTTGAATTTCTGTCTATATTTCTGAGATGAGCTATTATGTACATTATTTACATTTTTCGGACTATTGTCCTCATCTTTGTCGCCATGTTTATCACAACGTTTCGGCTGTTGTACACTCTGGCCTTCTTCAGGTGGTTGGAATGTTAGACTTAACCCTTTATTTCACTTACTGGGGTAGACTGTTCTAGTTCCACGAGCCATATATAATGGATGTCAGTTATCAGTTATCTCCTGTTAATTTCCTCTCTGAAAGTTCTCCACTGCCTTCACCGGGTATTGAACTCACACTCTTTGGGTATGTCACCGGGTCTAACCAACGCCTTTATCCACAGAGGTACCCATGGAGGAGGTACTCTCAGTAGTCAGAGACAGATTGGCCTCAAGAAGAACAGACCAACAGATAATCTGATGGAGATGTTGACTTTCTGTACACTAACAACACACTTCAGAATGGGATCGCACATATATCAACAGGATGAGGGCTTAGCAATGGGCTCGCCATTATCACCAGCAATGGCAAATATATACATGGAATACTTTGAGGAAATGGCATTAGAATCTATCTCAAAAGCCAACAATATGGTAGATGACACCTTCATACTCTGGCCACACCAGGAAGATGTTCATATTCTACTGGACCATGTGATGAGAACAATAGTCCGAAAAATGTAAATAATGTACCATTTGAATTGAATGCAAACAAATAATTAATATTAAATAGAATTATTAATGTTAAATCGAAATACTTGAAACCATTTGTGTACAAACAAATGATTAATATCATTAACTGAGTGTAAACAAATGATGAATAATCTTTTTAGTTTTCATTTGCTGCTTCAAGAGACTTACTTAAGCTTAAAAAAAATAATCACTTTTGCCATCGTGATTTTTTGTCTCTAAACAAAGGTGGTAACCATGAAATATACATGACTTAAACAACAAAATAACCTTATCAAACCAGTACTGAGTAAGATTTGTTTTAAGCTTAGAAATAAGGGAAGAAAAATATTGTGTAACCCAGATATAAGCGACCCTGATATAAGAGCGGTTTTCTCTGGTCCCAGATTAGAGCCTGTGTAACCTTAACAAAATAGACCAAAACCTTATATAAGAGAATCTCGGATATAAAAGACTTCTCCGGTCTCGACAACTCTCTTATATCTGGGTTACACCGTACTTAAATTAAACAAACCTATGTACCATAAAAACTGCTTTATGGAAATAACAGGTTAAAAATGTTACACATTTATTCTGCTAACAGATAATGGAATGAGGAAAAAATCGTGGGAAATGTGATTTCAAGGGTTGCGATTTGAAAACTAAGGATTTTAATAACAAATAAAATTTTTAAAAAATTTTTGTATATTTTTGAAGGAAAATGTTTTGATGTTTGGGGTGGGTCTGCTTTGTCTGAAATGGCCTTATTTTGTTTGGATCTTTTTAAAATTTTAAAGTTTTAAAGCGAAGGCGAGTAAAGTACACTATACCTAGTCCTTGTGTCTGTCTTAATGGAAGATAACGACTATTCGATATTTACAATGTGATATGCAAATAACCAGTTTTTTTTTTACTGTTAAACAAAATTACTAATCACAAGAGAGGGGGACTAAACACCTAATCTGAATTTTAAATCTATCTTCCAAGGTACCGTGTAAAGATAGATTGTGGCGATAGATTTAATGGTCATGATACGTTAAGTTTGTTCGTAGATGATTTATAACAGATAAAATATTACTAATTTTGTTGTAAAAGTGAGGCGATGAATAAATTGCACATTTCTGTTTACTTTTTTTTTCAAGTTCATAAGTATGAATCTCAAAGATGAGTTGTTAACTTAATAGTTAGTATCGGAGAGGTCATTCAAAGGAGGTGTGATAAGTAAAATATTCATCGTAGTCAGTCATAGAAACAAATTGAAACTTACATAGTCGTCATATTATTATGTAAAGAAATAACTACATAAAAGTATATCAACGTATGTATAAATAATTAACTAAATACATTAATCATACAAATATATACTACATACCTTATCTGCACCGCAGCCATGAGTTATAGAAGCGGAAAGTCATTTGTCTATATCGCTTACGATATAAACAAAGAATTAATCACAGCAAAAATTTTGACGCATTGAATTGTGATAAAATACCAACATGATATTAGATAGCAATCTATAAAAATAATGCTTCAAATAATCGTTGAAACCTAATTGAATTAAAGATTTTTTCTTTGTCAGCAACGTTTTAAGCGACCGTAGAGGACATAAACGAAACTGCTCGGAATTTCAAAATGGCAGGAATATTATTACCAGCATTATCAACGAAAGATGAAGTGGACAGGGCTATTCTCTCTACTCGGGATAAAGTTTTGGTGCTTCGTTTTGGATGTGCAAATGATCTAGAATGCATGAAATTGGATGATATCGTAAGTATTTGCTTATGTTAATACACATTACACCATGTTAAGATGACACTTTTTCTTTCTCGGAACTAAATCTATATAAAATTTGTTTTTCTAGTTATGATTTTAAAGATAAAAAAAAGAATCTTTGCACCGTCTCTTCCTTATTAAATATTCAATGTTTGTGCAGAATGGCTCAACCCTAAATATCTCCATTATTTCTGCGATATATATAATAGCCCGGGAGACCTGGGATTGAACCCTGTTCGAGTCACGCGAAAGACTAAAAAAATGGTACTTGATGCCTCCTTGCTTAATACTCAGCATTATAAGGTACGGATCAAGAGTAAAGTGGAGCAATCCAGGGAAAGGAGTAGCGCCCCACCTACACTTTGGTGTAGTAGCTATCGAAAAGGGAGCCTTTGGATCACCTTCGACTCGGTCGCCAACTTTAGTTATATATATATATATATATATATATATATATATATATATATATATATATATATATAATATTTTTATATGAAAATAAAAAATTCACGTCCTTGGTGTCATTATAAATTTATTTCTGGTTGTGAAACCATCATCAAATGTAGACGAAAGAAAGCTTTTATTTGTGTGTTCTTATATTGCTTCCGGTGAGAATGGGATTTGAAAAAAAATCCTTGTTTTTTTTGGGGGGGGTGTTCTTTTTTTAATTAAAATAATTTTTAAATATATTTTTTCATATTTTTTAATCAATATTAAATAATATAATTCGTGTTATCAGGAAATGATAATTCAATGCTAATCCTAATTTACAAAAACTAATCCTAACTATTAAAATTATCGTAAAAATTCATGTTATTTATATTAAGAAGAAATTAACATATCGAATGTTAAGTCAATCGTAATAAGCAAAGAATTAATATGTAATAGATATTTTATTAAATTAACTAATAATTTATAATAAAAATAAATGAGATATTCGCTTCCTAAATTTGTCTGCCCATTCGGCTGGGGCTGTAGAATACAGCGACTGCTTCTCTGCAGTGTCAACTACCTGATGTGAGGTTCCAGTCATGCTAGGGCTTTGAGGAATGCAGAGCACCCCTTCATTGCCATTGCTCCCAGATCCACTCTGGCCCGGCGTGGTAGCACCTGATTCGGCCCTATCTATGGGTTAAATAGAACTAACGGCATACTTATGTTAAACTGAATTGTTTGACATAGAAATGTTTTTGACAATTAAACCATACATTTAAATTGCGTGCTTATTCTAAACCGAATTATTTGAAATGGAACTGTTTTTTGACATTGAAACTGTACTTACAATAAACTGAATTGTTTAATATAGAACTGTTTTGACATTTGTGTGTAAACAAAATTTGTACTTATACTAAACTGAATTAGCTGAATTGAAACTGCTTGACTAAACGGAATAGCTTGAAATAGAAATGTTTTTGACAATTAAACTGTATTTAGATTTAAACTGCGTACTTATCCTAAACTGAATTGTTTGAAATAGAACTATTTTCATGAACTGTACTTATTGACAGTTAAACTGTGTACTCGTGCTAAATTGAATTGTTTGAAATAGAACTGACTATTTGTATAAAAATGGTTTTGGCGTTAAATAAGCTACAAAGGTTGATATGCCATAAAAACCCAACCAACCAACCAACCTAAATGTGTTTACCTATAGAAAAAACGGTGTAATAAAATCAGTGTAGTACCGGGATAATTCCTACTTGTTATAAGTTTATTAATCTTTCTTTTTGTTTTGTTTTTTGTAATTTTATTATAAAAACATATTTATACTTTATCCATTAGATTTAATTGTATTCTTTTTTAGAAAAATCTATTTTAAATTAATTATTATTTAGTCTATTTTCTAAAAATTATGGATTAATATTCCAATATATAGAATTAAAAATATATAAATCACTTAATTAATGGTTAGTTAAATATATTAAAGTTAATAATATATGAAGTTAAATTATACTAAGAATTTAGTTCTATGTCTACATGCCAAAATCATTTCTGTTTTAGTATTAAGCAAATTTTCTTTTAAATATTTTACTATACATATTTTTCCTTAAAAATAATAGATGCACTTTTTCTATTTAGTTTATCTAATTCATTTTTAATATTGAGTTTATTTGTGAAATTATATGCATCTTTTATTAATTTGATCAACAACGTTATCTTGTAATACAACACACCTTTTGTGTGTGTAAGTGTGTTGGGCACCTTGCGTGGTGTAATGGTTTGGAAGCTAGATTAATAGACCATCGTGAGTAAGTTCGAATCTTACGAGCCACCCCATACTTCTGGCCTTGAGCCATATCTAAGCTAAGATTTGTAAATAATTATATGTGTGTGTGCAGAAATGTAATACTTATACTCACTATCTAGATAAGAGTACGTTTTAGTCATTTGCTTTATTCTTTTATGACCAGTTAAATCCTAAAATTTCATCTTCAATAAGCTACAGTATGTCCATCGGCCACATTTTCTTAATCTGTTCCTTTCCCAACCACTAAGAAAGTTTCGAGTGCTGATTTGTAATTTTAGAAATTAACCACCTTTTTTTTTCTTTTTTTTTTTTTTTGATGGAGCTAATGACTGAAACTTATTATCTCGATGGACGGTGAATGTAATTATTACATTTTTATTTTATATATATATATATAGTACGTTACCGCTGAAATAACGTAAAATTTCTTTGCACGATACTGAGCAAGGAATGTCTTTTTTGCTTTTAAAAGGATGTACTTGAATGAAATATCAAGTTACTCAGACGGCTTTGTTTACAAATAAATAAATAAATAGATAAAGTATTTAAATTTGAAATTATGAACAAAATGAAAATAGATGGTTTGAATTTTAAAAAATCATTAAAAAAAAAAGTTTTTTCGGAAATATTTTTTTTTGTTTAGCATACGGAACACCTACTGTAATTTTTTAATTTCGAAAAAATCTAGATATTTATCGATTTATACAAAATAAATACCATGTCGAAACGATCTCTGATTTTCCGACATGAGTTATCTTCTCCTTGTTTTTATTTTTAATATTCCCAAAGAGGAGTTAAATCGCTAACAGTCGTAGTGGGAGATTACTACTGGGACCCAAGTTTTACCATTTCAGAGTTGAAATTTTTCAATAAAATAAAAGGAAAGATAACTGGATATATGCTCGTCAGAAAGCTAGATCCTTTTCACGTAGTATTTACATTGTAAACAAAACGACTTTGTTTTAAATCGATAAAAATCAATTTTTTAAAACTGACAAATTGCAGGAATAGATGTAGTTTTTTTGTATGCTAAACAATAAAAAATACAATGATACTATTACGACCATCTAATATATTTTAGGTGATCGTGGCATTCTCATCTTCATTATCTGCATACAACTTAATAATAGCTTAGTTCCAAGAGGCCTTCCCCCTTCTAGGGAGCACCTGTTCTCTCGTCTATCAGAAGTAAGGGCTAGGTTTATTGTCTAGGGTTCTAGGTGCCCTTGAAGGAGAATACGAAGGGAACAAAACAATTTTTGTACCCACCTTTCAGGAGGTTCGCTTTCTACGGGGTACTCCCACATTAAACTGACCTTGTGTCTCATCGGGAGCCAAATAAATACTTTTGCAATACTCTCTCATAAAACAAATCCCCAAAATACTCCTTATATATTTCAACTTATCTTTGTCTTGAACAAAAATACAACCCAGTCAGCTAGAGTTGCATCTCTGCAAATCCTCCTCCAATGAGTGTCCTGGATATAACACTAAACCATCTGATAGTGAGGCTCTCGTCCTGGAACTTTGGCGTACCCCTTCATTGCCATTACTCCCGGGTCTACTCTAACCTGGAGTGGTAGTACATGTTAGGGTCTGATATATAGGTTAAATAGAACTGTTTAGTCATTTACTATACTTGAAATTATTCCACTGTGCAAACAAATAACTAGTGTTTAAATTGAATTATTAATATTACATAGTAATATTTGAAATGATTTAAGTGTTTGCAAACAAATGATTAATATTAGACTAGATAGGATTACTAATGTTAGATAACAATATTTGAAACTATTTGACTGTGCAAACAAATGAGCTTGGGCTCGTTTAAAAATAATGTTACCCACAAACTATTCATTTACAAATCATATATATTTAATATATAAGTAGGAATTGGCATTAAAAAACCTACAAGGGTTGATATGCCATAAAATACAACCAACCGATGAACAAAAATGAAATTACTACTTTATTTTATAACTAACCTTTGTGGAGACTTAAGGGAAGATAATTCTAATTACTTGTGTTCAAAAAGTATTTGATTTGTTAACCATATAAATTGTAATTTTAAAAACAATTACATATATGTAGTTAATTTACCTTGCTAAGTTTTGGACGCCTCTTGATTGTTAACAGGCTTTACTCACTGACTAATTATGACTGAGTGGTGAATTTAATCCTCCCTAATTGACCCACATTTTCAGTCTTGTGCTAAATCTACAGTACACTTTTTTAGGGATACCTTATGTGGTGTCATGGTTTGCAAGCGATGCTAACAGACCATTGTTAATGAGTTTGATTTTCACTGGGTGCTCTATACTCGTGGCCTTGTATCAAAACTAAGTTTAATAAATTATTACAATTCTATTGTCTGGGTGCTTTGTATGGTGAGTTAGTCAGCTAGACTAGTAGATCATTGTTAGTAAGTTTTGTTGTTTTTGGGTACCCCATTTTACTAGCTTTCTAAATTACAACTGGTTAATGACTTTGATTTTAACTAGGTGTCCTATTACCTGCAACCATGTGGGGAAGATTCTAGAGGCTAACTTGCAAAGATTTAGAAAATTCTTGATGCCTTTGTTTTTAATGACATATCAACTTTCATAGGTTATTTAATGCCAAAGCCATTCTTGTAAAAGAACAGCCAGTGGTACTATTTTACCCATAGCTGGGAGGATAAGAAAGTTCATACCTTTCTCAAAGGTATTTGTCAAAAAGTGAAAACATAATAGTGCAACTGGAGTTTGAAATTACTTACGATAATGTCACAGTCCAGTACATTAGCCACTACACCACAGAGACTCTATCCTTAGAAAATTCTCATGAAATCTTAAATATCATGATTTGCTTTTTTTTTTTCTTTTTTTTTTTTAGATATTTGTACCACTGCCCAGTTTTATCATCATGACTACAAATATTTTTCTATTTTTCAGTTGGCTAAGTTGACAGAAGAACTTTCTAACATGGCCGTTATCTACACTGTTGATGTTTATGCTGTTCCTGTCTATACACAATATTTTGACATTAGTTTAATACCATCAACTATTTTCTTCTTCAATGCACAACACATAAAGGTTGACTGGGGGTAAGTACATCACATTTTTTCTTCTCCAAAACCAACCTCTTCTCTTATAAATTGAAAAAAATTGTGTGCTTTTTTTATGTACACTATGCAACACCCATGGAAATCCCACAGAATATGAGGGGAGTCTTCATGACATTGTGGTTTACCTTAATTTTTTTGGAAAAATTTAGTGGGAGGTTCAATTTACGATATGGATAACATTGCTAGTTCATAAGAAAATCAAGATTGATAATACTATCACAGTTTAGACTCATTATAAAAGCTATCAACAAAACAATCACTTGTTTAAAAACAATGTTTATTACAAAATCAAAATTGAAAATGAGTAATAAAACAACACCCAAAAAATCCATCCTTGATCCCCCTTCGGGGCCCGTGGCACAGCGGATAGAGGCATTGAGTCTCTACGGTTCCAGGTGAGCATTGTCAGAAGATAGCGGTTTCAAATCCTACCCAAGCCGGCCAGAGGTTTACTTGGTCAAAAATGTGGTGCAATAGACAACAACTATGGAAGGCAGTAATTACTGGGGATATGGTTACAAGACAGCATTCCTATCTGAGGTTGCGGTAAATCACCTGAAGAAGGCCTGAGGTGAAATTTGGCCGAAACGTAGTGAAAGAAGAAGTAATAAAACAGTTATTCCTTTTCAATTTTATTTTTTCTGTTTTCGTTTTTTTAGAGCAATATCATGTAAATTAGCTAACCCCATGAGATTTAGTCAAAACTCTGTCAGGTTTAAGCAAATTTCTTGAGGATATGAAGGTTCTGACTTTACCTCAGTAGCAATATCTCATATCCTGAAAGTGATGTGAACATACACATGGACTACTATCAACAGGTTAATGACCATATGGAAATCTGATCTGATAAAATAAAACGGGAATTCTTCCAAGCTGTAGCCATCTCAGTACTACTGCATAATTGCACTACTTGGACGAAATGTCTGGAGAAAAAAAATTAGGTAGGAACTACTTGAGAATGTTTCATGCTGTTTTGAACTGGAAGCAGAACACTACGAAACAACAGCTGTACAACTACTTACATCCCATCTCACAAACCATCCAAGACAAGCAACAATGAACTCATAATGTTCTAAACTCCTACACATGAACACCAGTGTTGACCAACCAGCAAAAACTTACATTCATCACCTCTGTGCAGACACTGGATGCCGTCTGGAAGACTTGCCAAAATCAATGACCAGTAATGATCAATAATGAGTCATGTTGTTGGCACACCTTGATAATGATATCGATGGTCTTATCTATTGAAAGTATTAAAAATTACTCAAGAAAAATATTTTCCTTTAAAATTGGAAAACTGATCTAAACTGAATCTTCACTAAAGATTTTTAGTCAAGAGTTTAGTGATGGCTAAAAATGGAGGAATTAATTTTTTTTTTCTTGTGAGCTGGGTCTAATTACACCAATGACTTCTACTTCTCTGTTGTGTTGAAATATCTTCAGAAGGTTATATCGATGAAATTAGTCCAAACCTCCGATCTGAATTGGTTCAGTCACCAACGATGTTGGCAATTTCAAAGACTGAAATGAACACTGTGGAAATTTTAACAAGTGTAAAAAAATTGTTTATTTATCATCTACACTCATCAGTTGAATCATCTCTCTAATGTTGATATCTCAGCTAATTTGCTTAAGGGGGTGCCCTCGTGGTGTAATGGTTAAAGCGATGGACTGCGGAATCGTAGTAAGCGAGTTCGTACTCCAGTCGCGCTATTACGTTCACTTTCGGGCAAATACCCTTAGGAAAGGTATGAACCCCCTTATCCTCCCAGCTATGGGTTAAATAGTACCACTACTGTTCTTCTAGGAGAACGGCTTTGGCATTAAATAACCTACAAAGAGTTGATATGCCATTAAACAAAGAAACCAAACCTAATTTGCTTAAATACTAGTGTGGCCAAGATAATTGACAGGGAACAACAGTATCAAGCCTTCAATATCAAATGATCAGTGCATTTTCCTTCAACAATGAACTTTATTTTCATCATTATTCCAGTGGAGGCTTTATGTCTTCTTGTTCAGCAATTCATCAATTCTAATCATTGTGCCGCATTTATAGACAATAGAACCCTGTCCGAACCTGTGATGGGTCAGCTATGATGTAATGTTTAACTGAATAATATTTTCCATCTTGGAAAATAATTCTGTATCTATTATGTCTTGGAGTATTAAAAAAAATTTTATTTTTCCTTGTTATATTTTAAGTGATGGCTATGCACTCATATACCTAAGATTATTAAAATTATTCTAAAATAAGGGTGTCGGTTCAGTATGGATTTTTATTGACATCTGCACCAGTATTTTAATGACTTCAAAATTCCTCTTTCATTTTTATTTGAGTTGCTGTTCAAACTAAACAAAACCACCTGCACTGGTGATAATACCATCATTTTTTAATAATCCACACAGCTATAGTATTATACCAGTCTTTTATAGGTACATATGTAGATATATCTATAACTTTGTTGTTATTAGAATAGATTTACAATTTGACTTGTTTTCAGATTGGTTGTTGGGACAAGCTTCACATAACTTGGCATTGGTAATTGAAACATCACCTTAAAATTTGCCTAGTTTTCAAATTGGTTGTAGAGACAGGCTTTACATAACTTGACATTGGTAATTGAACATCACCTTAAAATTAAGATTCTTGTGCCTGTATCTTCTTTTATATTGAAGTAATTAATCTCATTATTGGTGATTAATTCCAAGTATGCTATTTTAAAACAAAAGCATTTTTTTGCCCTAATATTGTAGTCATGATCTACGTGTATATAAAATACAGTGTGACCTTATATATTTATCAATCACAAAACTCAGTCTCACTACAGAGTAATAAATTATAAAGACAAACAAAGTTCCAATCTTTACTTAAATAATCCTGTCATTTATGATGGAAATGATGCAAGTATTAAAATAAATTTATTACTTTAATTACTGCAAAAATATCTTTTTTATTGTTCTGAATATAACACTAACATGCATCTGATGATGAAACTCCAGTCCTGAGACCTGAGGAGTGTGAAGTACCCACTTCATTTCCATTACTCCCCGATCCATTCTGAAACCACCACCCACCCACCAGAGTGGTGCCTGTTAGGGTCCCATCTATGGGTCAAATAGATTGGTTTAAAAATTATTCCTATTCAATCAGACCATGTACTAAAAATACTATTCATAAAATGCAAATATAAATGTATAATGAATGCAATTCCCTAACCTCTAGGTATAAAATAACCTTTGACGGGTTAACATGCCATTAAAATCAATCACTCTGTCAATCTCAGGTTGATTCTGACTTGGAGTGGTAGTACCTTTTAGAGTTCTATCTATGGATCAAATACATGTTTGAAAATTATTAGTATAAGATAGAAATACTCGATACCATGTAACTGTATAAATTATTTGTATTAAAAATAGTTACTTGAATCTATATTACCTTAATAAGAACTATTATTAGTTACTTGAAACCATGTAACTGTGCAAATTATTTGTATTAAGAATAGTTACTTGAATCTATATTACCTTAATAAGAACTATTATTAGTTATTTTAAAACATGTAACTGTGTAAATTATTTCCATTAGATAGGAATACTTCAAACCATATTTGTAAAAAAAAAAATTAATTAAGAAATTATTATACATGTAATTACACACATACAATAACTTGATTCTCTAACCCTTAAATAAGTCTAGATGAGTTAACATACCATCAAAATCCTGCAATCAATCAATCATCTTTATTGTCATCTTGTAAGGTACTGTAAATCATATTCAATATATTGTAAAAAAAGAAAAAGATTTATGTATTTTTTTTTTCAAACAAATTGTATAAATTTAAATTTATAACTACTAAAATTAGATTTTGTCTTTTGCAGAACTCCGGACCACACAAAATTTGTTGGCAGCTTCAAGACAAAGCAGAATGTTATAGATGTTGTAGAAGTGATATTTCGAGGTGCTATGAGAGGCAAGCTAATTGTGAAAAGCCCTCTTGACCCTGCTGATGTTCCTTACTATGAATTGATTTACAAAGATATCTGAACAGGATTCCTACTTCCTTCTTTACCTCAAATTGCTGTGATACCATAATAGACCTTTATTAACCTTTTCACAGACATCGGGACATTTTAATCCATAAAACACAATACTGAAAGCATAATTTTACATATCCAAAACTTTAGAAAAAATAAAATTGGTAATGAAAGGGTTAAGAAAGAAATAAGGATTACCAATTTCATCCTTTTTTTACAAGAAAAGGCAACTTTTCTTTTCATGCCTGAAAATCTGAGATGAATTAGTTATTTACTAAGCTTAGCTTAGTTGTGGTAAAAGGCCAGAAATATGGACCACGCAATAAGAATTGAACTCACTAACAAAGGTCTGCTAATACAGCTTGCTAATCATTATACCACATGAGGTGAATATAAACTTTACCATGAACTGAAATTTAATGAACTAAAAGATGTTTAATTGAACAATATTTAAAATAAGTAATGACAATTTAATGAAACTAAACAGTTTTTCTTTTTTTTTTTTTTTTGTTAGAGCAAATTACCTATTGTGATTCTTGTACGATAAATTATTCATTAACTCCATCCTTATAGTCAGTGGGGAGGAGGTTAGATGTTTTGTGTAAAGACAATATTTCCTTTATAAGGAATTCATAAAATAAAGCCATAATGGCTCTACAGATAATTTTTTGTTTTGTTTTGTTTTATATTCCCAAGAAATCTAAAGAGTTTGTTCATAATTTATGTTACCTGTCCCATAATAGTTACTACATTTACCTATAAATTTCATACACTAAGTGTAATTATTTTTATAGGACAGAGGTTTACAAATAAAGTTGTAACATAGCCATACATGAATATGTGAAATGTACATAGAATGTTCATAACATAATTTTTAAACAGATCTATTTGGCCTATTGATGGGACCCTAACAAGTACTACCACTCTGGGTTAGAGTGGACCTGGGAGTAATGACAATGAAGGGGTATTTAATACTTCTCAGATCTCCAGAACTGGGACTTTACTGCCAGATGCAGTTTAGGGTTATACATAGGAATCCCGAAAAACACGTAACGACTTCTTAGTTCAGGTACGAAACCTTTTATTACCTTTTGAGTTAAAGGTTTCGACATAAGGAAGAGAGATGCACAATCTTTCTATGATAACTTTTCCATCTACCCCCCACCCCAATACGTGTGGCGCCCGTAGCGCACAAATTCGTCTGGCCTCAGCGAGCCCCGAAAGTCGACCCTTCCCGTTCGGAGTCTAGTTCTCAACTAACTGACTTTTCTCAAATCTCCCAAAATCCTCCGCGCACGCTTCCGGTGCATGACATCATTCACATCCCCAAGTCCTATCTGGGATTTTTATATCTCTGAATGACACATCCTCTCCGCGTGAACACCTGCACTCATGTTGCACCTAACTAACCCATGCACTAAGTGAAAGGTTCTAGGTCTAACTAAACCGAAAGGCAAGATATATAAAACGAAATCCCTCGGCCATTATATTACAAAGTTAAGCATTCTTAAAACATTTACTCTACTCTTTAATATGCCTTGTCAGCAGAGCTTAGAACATGTTGACTGTTTCCCCTGCAGAGGGGTGAAACCCACCCTCACTCTCCAAAAATTGAGGTGTACAGGATATAACCCAAAACTGCATCTTGCAGTAAAGTCCCAGTTCTGGAGATCTGAGAAGTGTTAAATACCCCTTCATTGTCATTACTCCTAGGTCCACTCTAACCCAGAGTGGTAGTACCTGTTAGGGTCCCATCAATAGGCCAAATAGATCTGTTTAAAAATTATTCATATTTGATAGGACTGTGTACAAAAATCAAACCTTAAGAAACAACTACACAAAAAAGTAAATATGAATGTACAATGAATGCAATTCTCAAACCTGTAGGCATAAAATAACTCTAGATAATTAAAATCAATCAACCTTTTAATCTAAAAAAAATTCTGTTAGGATTAAGTGGATTGAGTCATTTTTTTTTATCTTTGGCATAAGCAATAAGATAAGTAATATAGTAAAAAAATTATTTTCAATATGAACTGAAAAGAATTTTCAATGTTTTCAGAAAATTCTTAATATAATCTATAGAAGTTTGTCGATGCAACAAGCCAACATTTGAAACAAGTAAAACCTTATTTTCATTTGATAGAACAAACTAATCACTTTCCTTTGATTTTGAAAAAATCTATAATTTTTTTATGAATATGTCCCCAATAAATCTGTTGGTTTGTAAGAGCTAACAAAAGAACAGTATTGTTTGCTATCTCTTGTATTTAATTCCACTTAATGTGTCTGACCACTACTGATTAAAAATTGTTCATGTAAATTGTAAATACTACAAAGTTGTAACTGGGTAAAATACTTTTTAACTAGTTGGTTGGTTGGGTTTTGTGGCATATCAACCCTTGTAGGTTATTTAATGCCAAATCCTCTTTATACATATTAAATTTATATGATTTGTCAATGAACAGTTTGTTGGTAGCATTTTAAACAAGCCAGAGCTCAGTTAAATGGTTTCATTTAGAAGTTTGGTAATTTTTTTCCAAGCAGCAGTCGTATCCATACTACTGTATGCATGCACCACTTGGACACTAACTAAGCATATAGATAAAAAGCTTGATGGCAATTGCACAAGGATGCTAAAAGCTATATTAAACAAATCCTGGAAGCAACATCCCACAAAAAGGCAGCTGTATAGCCACCTACCACACATCTCAAAGACCACGCAAATTAGATGAACAAGACGTGGGACACTGCTGGAGGAGCAAGAATGAACCCATAAGCAATGCTCTCCTGTGGACCCCTTCACACCGATGCACAAGTGTAGGACGACCAGCGAGAACTTATCTACAACAGCTCTGTATGGACACAGGACATGGCCTGGAAGAACTGCTGGAAACGTTGGGAGAGTTAGGGAAATCTGTGCGAGCAGCAGGACGTGATGATTGGTACTTAACACAAATAATTCTATTCAACATCAGTCATTTGTTTGCACTAAGTTAAATGGTTAAACAGTTATATTTAACCCACAGTTTGGACCCTAACAGGTATTACCACTCCAAGCTAGTGGACCTGGGAGTAATGACAATGAAGAGGTGCTCCATATTCCCTAAAGTTCCAGAACTGGAGCCTCACTATCAGATTGTTCAGTGTTATATCTAGGACACTCGTTGGGGGTCTTATCCAACTTCAGAGATGCAGTCAGAGCATTCCACAGCTACAGGACTATTTTTAACTCGTATCCCCTTTAATGTAACATTTTGATTGGTTAAATTTTCAGCTTTCATTAAATGACTGTTATATTTGGTAACCTGAGGCACTTATTTAAAACTTGGCCAATTACAAATGTAGTAAGAATCGTTTTAGAATGGTGGCTTGTTTTTAATCTGAATGAGAGGAAAGTTAACAAATGTGAATGAGATGGCATTTATTTGCCACTCCATTTGTCCAATAATGCAATAAGGAGGTACTGCCTGGAAGATCAATCTCCAGGAACCAGTCCCAATTTGATTCATACCATATTTTGTATTTGAGTTAGTTAAAAGGTGAATAAGATAAAGGATCCTCCTCAGCATATCCTAAAGATTATAGGATGAAAGAAACGTGATAGTATAAGCTCTTCTGACTTTAGGTGCAATAATTCATATGCGTGTAGGTGCAAGTGTATCTTATATGAGTATGTATATGCATGTTGCAAAAAGCATATCTGTATGGGTGTGTATAGAAGTATCAAAGGCAAAGCTAAACAAGCTAGCAGATTTTAATTGATAACAAAATAGAAAGAGAAGGATTTCTCACTGGAGATGAAAGAGTTTTTTAATGTATGCAATAAAAAGAAGACTAGCATTAGTAGAGTCGGGTTAAACAGAAGACAAGGTTATCATTTTTTTTTTTTAAAGTACTTTAGCTCTGGGAGAATTGGTTTTATTTTCCAGATGTTAGAACCCCATATATTCAAGGGAGCTATCAGGAGTTAAACATTTACTTTAATATAAATTGGTGCAGGCCCATAAACAGTCTGATATTAAAGACCATTTTCTTCTATCCTTAAGTCCTCCAAAGACAACAAAGGTCAAAGGAGTAAAATAAAGACTGCAACATTATCAAGAATTTGTTCCAGCTATGTTTTTTTTGTTGTTGTTTTTTTTTTAAACATTTTTTCAGAATAATCCAACATGATTCAAGTACTATAGCATTTTATTTTTTAATAAAATAAAAAAAAAAGATATAAGCTCACAAATTCAAATTTATTTTGTGTTCCAAATTTGGACTTTTTTTGTTGAAGACTGTTATATCCCAAAATGGGTGCCTTGCATTGTGTAACAGTATGTAAACCATTAATAACGAGTTTGAATCTCACTGGGTACCTCATATATGTGGCCTTGTGCCACAACTAAGCAAAGCTTAGTAAATAATTATCCCAGACCTGTAATCAGAAATAAATAAAATCACACAAGTTAACAGTTCAAAATTAAACCAATTTCATTACATCTTTTTAATGTACAAGGTGACACAGTATGAAAACTGCTATGAGAGATTAAAAAAAAAAAAGATGGAATTATGATAACTTTGGAATGAGCTTCAAGTTTGTTGTAGAAAGTTTGTTCTTCAAACTCTAAACCTTCGGGAGTTTCAATTTTATCAATTGAACATTGACTAACCACACAGATGTCATTGGATTTATTGGTCCACATACAGGCATCATATTTGGTTGTACTGCTCCAAATTTTTTTTTTCTTTTTTATAAAAACCAATTTAATGTTTGTGATTTGTCCCTTGAAATAAAACCCAGAAGTGAAAGACCATCAGTCTTCAATTATGATGCAGAAAAGGCCAGATAGACGAGAACCCAACGACCAGCAATCATAAGTTTTCAGAGAAGCTACAACTCTCAAATGATACCAGATGTAAAAACCAAACACATTAAAAACTCTTCCATATTTACATTCCCTCTAAATAGCTACACTGTTCAAGTTAGCTAAGATTCCAAATACTAGTCAACAACAGAAGATATACACAAAAAGAAAAGAAAATTGCAATACTCTGAAGGACAATGCCAATGTTGACCTGGGTACAGCATGTGCATGCTAGGGTATAGTAGATATTCTGTCAAAATAACTATTGCTTCTTAACATGCATATAACCTAACTTGGTCAAGGTTTTATTTTCCGTTTGTGTATATCTTATAATTTTAGAAATTTTCAGCCATTTTGGAACATAGTAACATTTGTACCAGTGCAATGTTATTGTAGACATGCAAAAGTACAAGACTGCATTAACACTTAAGAAAGCTATAATGCATTGATAAGGAATGTGTGCAGTTATTGATCTCAATGTGTAATTATTTACTGTAATTCAGCTATGTTACCTTGTGTTTAATCTTGAGTAATCCTGAAATATATACAGGGAGTTGGAATTTAATTTTCCAATAGTGTATTTATTGTAAGAGAACCAAAAACATTTCCACATTCATTTTTTCTCTCTAATAAGCTTCATTTTTCAAGTTAGGTTTGGTTTGCTTTCTTTGTTTAATGGCATAACAACCTTTATGGGTTATTTAACACCAAAACCATCCTTGTAAAAGAATAGTCGTCATACTATTCAACTCATAGCTTGTGGGTGGATAAGGGAGTTCACGCCTTTCCCAAGGGTTTACTTTTCAAACCAAGAGAGAATATACACTGAAGGAAAATAAAACTGCAACACTCAAAAGGACGATACAAATGTTGACCTAGGTGCAATATGTGCTTGCTAGGAATAGTAGATATTCTAATTAAATTTTCAAAACATGGAATAATATATCACAAGATGTTATCTGCCATCCATATAATCAAGAGTATAGGCCTATGTTAACACTCAAGGATATAATGTATTAATATAGGGTCTGAGTACTACTGATACATTCCTTATTTTGGAACTTGTGCATGTATGATCAAGTTATATTACTTTTATATTTAAATATAATAAAGGTAATGCAATTTTATTTTGTCAGTATATTAAAAAAAAAATAAGAATCTGTTGATTGCAATAGGTTAACTTCAAATTTGATGAATTTTTAAAAAAAAGCAGAAATTTGAGCTGAGACATAAATTTCAACTTATTAATGCATAGAGTTGTCTGAATAACAAACCTTCCACAACATCTGAAAAGGTAGAGCTATATTAGCCATTTCTTATGCAGTCAACCAACCAGCACATTCATTGTTCACATTCACTCAAGATGGGGATGACAAAGACCAATGAAAACGAAATCTGCATTATGAATAGCTGTCTAGAATATTGTGCTTCTCCAGAGGAAACAAGGCACAATACATTATCTCATTCATTAGTACAGATGGTTGATGGTCATCAACGAACTAATCTGGCACCTCAGAAGCAATGGTAAGTTAGTGTGGACAGTAGAGGAGTGTGCAGAGTCCAGTGGAAGATGCATCATGGGACTGTTTTTCTTTTTATCTAGTTATAAGACTGATTGCTTCCTAAAAGAAGCCAAATTCTTAGAACATGATACAAAGGACACTATTTGCATTTCGGTTTGCTTCAAGTTGTTTCCATAGCTGTTTCTGTCTGAGATTCTTCCTCTTCCATTGACGAATCAGCATCTAGTACAAATTCCCATAATTCTTTCAAGGCACAAACTATAAAAGAAAATGAATTAATAAATAAATAAAATTGCAATATCATGATGATAACTTATTTATTTATTTATTTTTTTGTTTATTCAGAATATTTGTGCATATGAAAGAGGATTGTAATTTATTAAAATATTCAAAATTCCATAAATTTTATGGTTACAATTTTAGGATGCTTTTTTAAAATTTTGATTATAGTTATCATGGTGTTGGCCACAGCTTTGGGTAATGTTGTAGGGAAAATTGTTACTTGCCCATGCAACAAGTCTATTTGCTCTGCTATTGATGATGTCAAAGAGAAGGGCAATACAGCAAGAGCACAAATGTAGTCATTAGAGTTACCATTACAAGGTTGCAAAACAATGTCTAGTTTCTGGTTTATAATTCAGATTTGTTCTTCTCCTTAACTGGGTACCCACCAAGGCTACATAATCCCATCTACTAAACTATTTTACTCATAACTCAGAGGAGGAAAGATGAATTCATACCTTTCCTAAGAGCATCAGTACTTAGTACAATGTAACTGCAAAAAATCAATAGTTGAATTTGGAACTCTGTTCAAATTCTATTTTCTAAGCTGATAACCATTACCCACCTCCTCTCATATATATATATATATATATATTATAAGAGTGTTGGTTGTCACTAAATCACTTTGTGGGTTTGTGGCAAACCAAGTGCAATATAATATGGATTGCTGAATATCTAGGATAAAGCTATTATAATTTAATAATGATAAATAAATATATATTAGATATATATATTTTTACATAACAACAATCATCAAGCAATTAACAAAATGAAATGAATCAAAAATCGAAAAATACATCCGTTGGGATTTTGAAGGAATCTTTACGTGTGATTGTAAGTGTGTATGTGTGTGTGTGGGTTATAGTTGCATATTATCGTGTGTGTATGTGTGAGTAGTATATAGTGCATATGTATATGAAGGTACATGCACAACAAGTTGTTTTTACCGGATGTTAGTCAGCTGTGTACCTTATTTTGCTACTTTATTTTTAGGAAAGATTCTTTATATATATATATACATATCACAATTCCTTAATAATTGGGTAAGTTTGGGAGATTAAACATATGATGGTAATTTTATTTTCATGTCATAAAAGTGTCTATAGTCATGTGACCAAAAGTTCCAATAGGTCCAAATTGGCATAAGTATTTTGCCTCATGACAACATTTTGATACGAGTTCTGATCTTTTCTTTAGCAGAATTTCCTTTTTTAGTAAATTTAATAATTCTGAAGTTCTACTCCAAGCACAGATTACATCTTTCCATTTCCTCATTGCATGGATAAGATTTCTCATTCTGTTCCATTTTTCTCTTTACACTCCAAGTTCTTCTTCTCTCTTTTTTTTTGCAGTGGGGGTAGTAGTGGATGTGTACCACTTTTACCATATATCAGAATGCTATTTAAGAAGAAAATATTTACCATCAACATGGTATGATTGGCATAAGATTTATGATTATTAAACCTTTTTTTAAAGATCAAATCAAGTCTGTTTAGACCTTTTACAGTAGCTTGGTATATGACTATTTTTGTAAAACATTTCCTCTCTAAAGGGCACTCTCATTTCCTCTGCAGTTACAACTAGGGTTATTTTCAATACCTCTTTTTAATAACTTCTGGTTGTGTTTTGTCAGTCATATGCTGCACATATATATATATATATATATATATATATATATATATATAGAGAGAGAGAGAGAGAGGCACTGATGGAATAATGGTGACTGTTGTTGGAAATGGGCACAGAGATCCAAGTTCAAATCCTAAAAAAGGATGTTTGCATTTCATATAAGACTAACACCCTTGGGAAAGATATGAATCCAACTATTTCCCCTCTAGCTAGAGGTAAATAGTAGAGCAGACTGGGCTCTTTAACCTTAGTATGGTAACCAGCCAAGAGGAAGGACAACTCTAATGTCAAACTTGCTGCATTCCTCTTAAAAACTGATCTTGTGTCACATCCTGCTTGTGGCAGAGGAGTTGGATAAATACATAGAATATTTGTTTATCAAGGAATTATTAGAACACGAGAAAAAAGTTATTTGATGATTTTGCTTTATAAATAGTTTTGTAGGTCTATCTATATATTTTTTATAAATAGTTTTGTAGGTCTATCTTTATATTTTTTTAAATATATATTTATTACTTTGAGATAAAAGATTATTTTGTTGATTTCAACATTTTCAAATAGTTTGTTTATATTATTTTCTTTATAGGATTTATGTCTTACAGGGGCTAGGTGTGCGCATTCAGTGAAGATGTGTTTCACTATGAGTGCAGCTTGGCATATTGTGCAAAACAAATGGAAGTTAAATTCATTTAAATATGATTATCAACAATAATATATTTATATATAATATAATATAATATAATAATAATAATAATAATAATATCTCTAGCCTTGATAGGACAACCAGTCTAGAAAAAGGAAAAACTTTAAATTTGAGGAGGGGAGGTCCCTGATGATGTAGTGACTAACATGCTGGATTGTGATGTCACAGTAAGCAAGTCTGAACTCCTGTCATACCATTATGTTCACATTAGGATTAATATTCTCAGTAAAGGTATGAGCCCCTTATCCTCTCAGCTATGGGTTAAATAGTACCATTACTGTTCTTCTACAAGGATGGCATTGGCATTAAATAACCCACAAAGGCTAATACATCATTGAATAAAGAAACTCTGAACAATGTTCAGGAGAATCTGACATTTTGGTGCATCATTTTTCTGTTATCAGCTCATCCCAAAAGTGTGCCTGATTCTGCACTGGCCCTCACCGATATAAACAAATCACCAGTGTAGGTGGTCCAATAGTTCACATCTTTAACTGAACTGGTTTGGTTTGGTTTGGTTTTTTGTCTAATGGCATACAAACCTTCAGTGGTTATTTAATGCCAAAGCAATCCTTGTAGAACAGCAGCTCAAGGGAAGAGTAAGGAGGTTCATACCTTTTCCAAAGGTATTAGTCCAAAAGGGAACATAATAACATGACTGGAGTTTGAACTCACTGATTATAATCAGTGAGTTCAAACTCCAGTCATGTTATATATATTATTATGTTATGTTATTATATATATGTTATTATGTTATATGTTATTATTATATATTATTATTACGGGGAGTCCCCGTGGCATGATGGTTAATAATTATTAACCATCATGCCACAGGGACTCTCCGTTTTTTAAACTGAATTGTTGGGCTATCATACACTGATATCAACAAGTGAGTCCATCATACACACATGCACTCACAAATAGTAAAAATTAGCTAATAAATATAACTTACCTTCAGTTTTCCATTGTTCTTCATCCTGTTCCATAATAAGCTGTAGTCGATGAACCAAGATGGTGTAACTGTGTACAATATCTTGGTATCTGTATTCGAAATGCTGGTCTTTTTGACTAATAGTATGAAGCAAAAGGATTCCCTTGCATAATACACTCATGCATTGACATTGCACAGCACTGCAGCTATCACAACTTGTCTCTTTCATGTTCTCGTTTACACATTTTGATAGATGATTTTCTAGAAGGTCATACAGAAGACTGACACAACATTTCACACACTGCCAAAAATAGAGAGAGGAAAAAAATTCAGATTTATCTTAATTTTTCTTTAATAACCATAAGAAAGCTCAAACATGGGGAAAATAAAGGTCACAATTAATTCTCATTTTTGCTCTGAACAACTAATTTTTATGATAGGAACTGAAATATCTTTAGGAGTTGAAAGCTGACACTAAAAAATAGAAATAGATTACAGTAGCATTGTAAGCAAATAGATAAGTTATCAAAAAAGCCAGTAGCTGAAAGAAAGATGAGTTGACAGTGTTCAACATCTCTCCCAGTGGGCTAGCTGTATCAAGATATGCTTGATCTCACATCTTTGACCCCAAGTTTTGTCAAGGTCACAAAGTTTAAATGATGAGGGGGGCTGGCCATGTCAACCACCTTAGTGGAGGTGAATTGTTCTGTAAACCCCAATATATATATATATATATATATATATATAATGAAATTTTGCGATCCTGCCTTATTTTTTCTCTTTTGGTGGGTGGGGTGCAAGGAGAAATATAAGAAACAAATTAAAGATACAAAAAGAGACAGTTCCTAAAAAAATGAAGAAAGTCAGCACAAAGAAGATGTTCAGTGTCCATTTCTTCTGGCTTCCATGGTCTCAGAGATGCAACAGAGAAAATAAAATAATGAAAGTCCTAATGCTAAAACAAATTATGTTTTTCCCTCTAAAGCAATGATTAGTCATCATCAATATATCAGTCGTCAGTGACAACACAACATTAGTCTACCTATGCCATCCAGTGAAGATTGAACTCACTAAGTAAACTTGGCAACCTTAGTCAAGGGTAACCTGAAGGCTCCCTTTTCAATAGCTACTACACCAAGGTGTAGCAGAAGGCACTACTCCATTCCCTGGATTGCTCCACTTTACCCTTGATCCTTACCTTATAATGCTGAGTGTTAAGCAAGGTGGCATCAGGTACCATTTTTTTGAGTCTTTGGTATGACTTGACCTTGGTTTGAACACCGGTCTCCAGGACCATTGGCAAACACTCTACCCATTAGGCCAATGGCCCGGTTCAAATAAGAATAATTAACCTAAACTTTAATAAAAGTGACTCTACATCATTTATTTTTAATGATGATCATCTTACAACCCATATGTAATATGGGTGAGTACTACTTGCAATGATAATATTTAGAAATGGTAATTCCTCATTTAATAAATTCTGACAGAAAATAGTGACAAGATTAATTTTACATATATATAAGATTGTTGTGGGTCCTATGAGAGAAAAGTAAATATTCTAAAATGTAAAAGTCTGTAAATGACTTCAAATGTAGTATTTAGGTTTTTTATCATTCCATATATTGTATATTTCTAGATATTTTGTTGTTTAGTCACACAAATATATATATATATATATATATATATATATATATATGGACTATGGAGAAATGGTAGATTTTGTTGAATCTGACAAGATGATAAAGGTAAGTGGAAAAGTGGATAAATCAAACACTTACACCAGGTTTAATGGTAAAATTTTATTCTTTATTCAAGAGTCTGAAGAAGTTCTTCCTTGACTAAAGAACGAAATATTACCACTAAACCTGTTGTAAGTGTTTGATTTATCCACTCTTCCATTAATTTTTATTCTATATGGAATAATAAAAAAACTAAATACCAAATTCAAAATCATTTGCAAACTTTGTATTTTGATGCTTATTGTTCAAATATATATGAAGATCATTAATCGCCATTAATCGATCATTAATTGCCATTCATTTTTGACTGTACATGTAAATTAGTTATAATAGTCATTAATTAATTTTTAGTCCATGTAAATGTTATTGTAACACAAGACATTGTTTTATGGACTCTTTTGGTGGTGTAGAAACAGAATTTCATGTTAAATTTGGTAAATAAAATACCTCTGTGTAGATAATATATATTATATAAATATATATAACACACACACACTCATATATGAGAGGTGTAGCAAAGTTTTCAGCATAACCAAAAGAATGATCATTTTAATATAAATTTTGATTGTTTTGGGCAAGTTTAATAAATTTGAGAAACATTGCGTCAAGGATGAATATGTGGAATGGCATGTTCATTTCATGGTTTTAAATCATTCCTTTCATGGTTGGGCTGAGAACTTTTCTGTATCTTGTTACATGTGGCAGTGTGTATAATACTGCAAGTATTAGATATAGAAAATGTCCTTTACTCATCAGTTTTTGTATATATTTTAAGCAAACACACAATCTGGAGGGTCACAAAATCAACAAATTTAAATCTTGTATTTTATAGTGCAGTAATGAGCTAAGTGTACAAGTATATCAGAAATCTTTTTCTATTCTCATTACACACAATTACTTACATCCATGTTGCAAGGACAGCGTGTGTTTAACAAGCTGGACATCCCAGATGATGGTCCACTGTTGATTGTATCCAAGATGTCTATCACCTAGAGATAGGGAATACAAATCAGATGAGAAAAAGTAACAACATTTTTATCTTCTGATATAACAAAGCAGTAAAACAGGAATCATTACCTTTGTCTAATAATAGTCATTACATTTAGGGTATGAAATATACATGCAAATGTAACAACTATTGTGGGACTGAAGTAGTATTATATTTTATATATTTACTCAATTAACTTAGACACAGCAAAATTAGGATGAGAAAAAGACTACGTCAATTTTGTGAGTAGAACAGTTTTTTTTTTCTCAAAAGCCAACAAATATGTATACTTGTATACATATTATATAAACATATGTATACATATTATATATGTATACATATTATATATGTATACATATTATATAAAGTTCATACACTGACCAAGACACTCACATAAAATTTGACTAAATGAGGTTTATTTTTCAACATCATCTCCCATGGAGTTAACACACTTTTTCCATTAATGTTGCAGTACTTGTGTTGTATACTCATATGCAGATGCATGCAGAATCATAACGACGACACAATAAAGACGATCGACACAGTTCTTTAGAAAAATATACCTCTCACTTAATTTGAAAGGGTTCGAAAGGGTTACTAAAGGTTTCACAGTAAGAGGGAGTTGGAGACCGAACAGAACTGCAACATATTGACCTCCACTATTTTGGCCATAACAGTGTTTCTTTCCCGTTCTTCTGGGCTGCTCAACTGGAGGCCTGGGGGCCCAGCCTCTCTGGGACATGTTCCTCATTCCAGCATCTTCTCTCCAACTGGTCTGATCTCCAACTGCTCAATCGGGGGTCCTGAGGGCTCCCTCTGCTGGGTGCTGGTTTTCTCTATCGCATCTTATCTCCAACTTTTCTGATCTCCAACTGATTGAACTTCCTGTGCACCGAGTTATATAATAGTTCAACGCCCACCTTGTTCTTGTGGGCGTCACAAATCGCACTCATTCAACCCGTCCACAGTCAAGGTTATCTTCTGATATTTCCTCGACCAGATGCACCTGTTATTTATACAGGTGCATTTCCTATTTTGACAGCCCGGCCGGGTCAGAGGTCAATATACAACAATTGGATCCCACTGATCAAAGAAGTCATCAATAGATGTTGTATATTGACCTTTGACCCAGCCATTCCAAAGACGATGGAAGTCACACATTCCGATGGCTAGTTATGGGAAGAAATTGTGTAGGCGGGCTTGGTTGACAATATGGGACAAGGTAAAATCCTGCGGTACAGCCACAAACTGATGCACTGGAAGAGAGTGACCTGTGAACTGCATGACAGTTATTTCCGCTTGATGACAATCAAACATGCCATTCCAGGGATGGTAGAAGTGACACATTCCGATGGCCAGTTATGGGGAGATATTGAGTGGGCGATTGAACTATTATATAACTTGGTGGAGACAGGAAGTCAGTTAGTTTGGAGATCGGAGAGTTTTTGGAGACCAGACCCGTTGGTGAAAAGATGCGGTAGAGGAAGCCAGCACCCAGCAAGTGTGGGCCCTCGGGCCTCCGGTTGAGCTGCATCAGGAGAACATGAAAGAAACACTGATGGCCATAAGAGTGGGGGTCAATATGTTGCAGTTCTGTTCGGTCTCCAACTCCTCCTCACACACACCCTTTCAAATAAAGTGAGAGGTATATTTTTTTAAAAAGACTGTGTCGCTCATCCTTATTGTGTGTCGTTATGTTCTGCATGCATATGAGTATACAACATAGATACATGAATTTTTCAGCTCACCTTTGTATATATATATATATATATATATATAAGAAATATTGTACTAAAGGAAATCCTAAATAGCAATTAGCTCGGTAAATAAACATTTAAAGTAAAATATGTTTAAATATATGCATTAGAAATTAGTTTATTTTGATAGTTTTCACTTATAGCATGTGAACAATTATTTAATTTTACCTTTAGTTTGATATTCAGAAATTATTGAACTAGAAAATGCAGAGCAGCATAAAGTTTTGAATATTTTATAAGTACAATTGCATAGTTAAATATTGCGATAATTTTTTCGACAGCACAAGTGAACTAGCTATAATAAACAATGTAATTACAATATAGATAGATATGTTATTGTACAGTGTAACCCAGATATAAGGGAGCTGTCGGGACCGGAGAAGTCTCTTATATCCGAGTTTTTCTTATATCCGGGTTACACTGAAATACAAGGCATTGTTATATACTATTTTGATAATGTAAAAACAGAATTTTTTGTTAAATTTCATAAATAAAATTCCATAATGATTCAATGGTGAATAGAAATTTATTTGTCTGACAAAACATTTTACCTGAGAAGCCAACACGGGTATACAAGAAATACTGTCTAAAGGAATTCTTAAATTACAAATGCTCAATAGATAAACTTTTAAATTAAGATATGTTTAAATATATGTCTACAATAAAAATTAGTTTCATTTATTATAATTGTTTTCCTTTGTATCAAGCAGATAATCAATTTTTATTTTTACTCAATTTCATCTTAAGTTTGATATTCAGAAATTATTGAATATAAACAAAACAAGGCAACAAAGTTTTTGATATTTTATAACACAATATAATTGCAAAATTACTATTAATTAATAATGCTGCCATTATTGTTGGTTGGTTGGTTGGTTGGGTTTATGGCATATCAACCTTTGTAGGTTATTTAACACCAAATCCATTTTTATACAAATAGTCAGTTCTATTTCAAACAATTCAGTTTAGCATGAGTACACAGTTTAATTGTCAAAATTTTTTTTATTTCAAGCTATTCAGTTTAGTCAAACAGTTCTAATTCAAACAATTCAGTTTAGTATAAGTATAGTTTTTGTCCACACACAGTTAAATGTCAAAACAGTTCTATTTCAAACAATTCAGTTTAGCATAAGTACTTAGTTTAGATGTCAAAATAGTTCTATTTCAAGCAGTTCAGTTTAGCATAAGTACACAGTTTAATTGTCAAAAACATTTCTATTTCAAGCTATTCAGTTTAGTCAAACATTTCTAATTCAAAAAAATTAAGTTTAGCATAAGAACGCAGTTTAGATCTATTTAACCAATAGATAGGGTCCTGTCAGGTGCTACCACTCCGGGCAAAAGTGAACACAGGAGTAATGGCAATGAAAGGGTGCTCCACATTGCCCAAAGATCCAGCATCACTGGAACCTCACCATCAGATTGTTTAGTGTCATATCAGGACATTCGTGTGTGGGGGGGTGGGGGGAGTTCTCGCCCCACTGCAGAGGAGCAGTCGGTGGATTCTACAGCCCTAGCCAACTGGGCAATATGCAGAGTTAAATGTAAAAACAGTTTTATTTCAGATAATTCAGTTCAGCATAAGTACGCAGTTTAGATGTCAAAACAGTTCTATTTTGAGCAATTCAGTTTAGCATAAGTATGCAGTTTAAATGTCAAAACAGTTCTATTTTAAACAATTCAGTTTAGCATAAATATGCAGTTTAAATGCAAAAAACAGTAAACTCAGGAAACCACAGTTTAGTCCTATTTGAGCCATAGATAGGACCCTATCAGATGCTACCACTCCAGGCCTAAGTGGACTTGGGAGCGATGGCAATGAAGGAGTGCTCTGCATTCCCCAAAGCTCCAGCATTACTGGAACCTCACCATCAGACTGTTTAGTGTCATATCAGGACACTCGTTGGGGGGGGGGTCTTACCCCTCTGCAGAGGTGCAGTCAGTGTATTCTACAGCCCCAGCCGACTGGGCAAATATTTTTGGACAGCACAGATAAGCTAGTTATAATACACAAAAATGTGAATGTAATGATAGGTAATGATAATTTTGTAGATACTTACAGTTGAGTAAATTTGGATCTGTGCAGCAGGACCTTTTACCAGTTTGGCAACCATGGCATACATTGCTGCAAGGGGACATAACTCTGGCAGAAGAATTAAATAAGACACAAAATATTGTATAAAAGGAACAATATAACATAAATTCTATATATAATAAATTTTAAATGTTGACATCAGATGGGAAATTTTTATGAGGGCCAGGTGAAAATTTTTATAGGCTAACCAAAATATTCTCATAGAATGTGACTAAATGGGGTTTGCAGTTCACACACTTTTTCTATCGGTGTTGCAGTACTTGGATCCCATTAGTCAAAAAATTCAACAGTGGATATGACATCAGCCTATAAACTTTTCAGCCCACCCTCATATATCACTAAATAAGTATTATGGCATCTGAAACTGAACTCAATTTGACATCAACAAATACTGATTTGAGACTTGCAACTGATTTTTTTTTAAACAAATGCTATTCATTCCTTTCAGAAAACGGAAATTTCAAAAATCACTTGTTTCCCATTTATAGAGACAGTATTTTCGGCAGCCTGTACAATCTTACCTGTTAAATGACTCAACCCCATGTTAGTTCTTAAAAGATTAGTCAGCTGCAGGTTTTGGTCAAAACTACATAAGCCATGGGTCAACACCACAAAGAAAAAAAAAAGAAGCAAAAACAAATTTTAGAATCGACACATATGAATTTCTTTCCTGGTTTATCCTGGTCAGGAGGTGCACATGGTTTGGTTTCTTTGTTTTATGGCATATCAACCTTTGTAGGTTATTTAATGCCAAAGCCATCCTTCTAGAAGAACAGTAGTGGTACTATTTAACCAATAGCGGGGGGGGTAAGGGGGGTTCATACCTTTCCCAAGGGTATTTGTCCATAAGTGAACATAATAGCACAACTGGAATTTGAACTCGCTTACTACGATTCTGCAGTCCATCGCTTTAACCATTACACCACAAGAACACCCACCCACAGGTGCACATGACACTTTGCAATATGAACTTGGACATAGGGTAATTTTCTATCCTGTTTTGTATCTAAATAGCCGACCCAGAGCTGCTTACAATCTCAGGTGCTAACTCATTCTGCTATGTGCCAAAACTCCTCTGTTCAACTCCTGATCACTTCTTTGAATATATGGCATCTGAGTTTCTAGAAAAAAACGTCTTTCCTGCATGGATCCCCCCAAAACTAGAGTACTTTAAAAAACTATAACCTTATCTACAGACCTCTGACTGTCCTAGCTAGTTTATCATGGACATTAAAAAAATCTTCCTATTTTATCATCTTTTAAAATCTGCCTGTCTTCATAACTCTAGCTATCCTTTTGAGAGGGATAATGGCATAATGGCTAAAGTGCAGGACTGAGGCCTTGAAATAAGCAAGTTCCAATTCCAATCACTATTATGTTAACTTTCAAACCAATACCCTTAGGAAAGGCATGAAACCCTGTATCCCCCCCAGCTAAAGGTTAAATAGTATCACTGTCATTCTTCCACAGGGATGTTTTTGGCATAAAATAACCCACAAAGGTTGATATACCATTAACAAAACCTATGCTTTTGACACTACTACACACACACACACACACACACACACACACACACACACAGAGCCATGTACATACATACATATATGCTACCTATGCTTAAACACAAACATACAGATATGCTCACCATCACTCATATGGAGGTGCCCGTGGTGTAATGGTTATCGTCGTAGGAAATGGACACAGCGACACGAGTTCAAATCCTGGACCTGACTGACTGCATTTCACATAGCACTAATACCCTTGGGGAAGGTATGAATCCAATTATTCTCCCTCCAGCTATGGGTAAATAGTAGGACAGACTAGGTTCTTCAGCTTTGGTTAGGCAACTAGTCTAGGAGAAGGAAAACTCTGAATTCAAACCTGTTAAACTCCGCTTAAAAATTGACCGTGTGTCATATCCTGCCTGAGCGGAGGGGTTGGTAAATAGTATCACTCATATGGATGTGCTATGGTATAATTGTTATCACTAGAGGAAATGAACACAGCAACACAAGACTGCTTGCATTTCAGATAATTCTCTTGGGAAGGATATGAATCCAATTATCTTCCCTCGAGGCAGATTAGCCTATTTAGCCTAGTCTGCTCTACTATTTACTCATAGCTTGTCAGAGAAGGAAAATTTTGAATTCAATCCTGTTAAACTCTTCTGAAAAATTGACTTTGTGTCACAACCTGCCTATGCAGAGGTGTTGGTAAATACATACGCACTCATGTAGACATGCTTGCACCTACATATATATGGACCTAAATATATGCACTGAAGAGCACCAAGATTCAACCATAATTTTTTTTTCTGAAAAATCAACTACCAGAAATGTAAACACTGAAATTACCTCTTCATTGCCATTGCTCCCAGGTCGACTCTGACCTGAAGTGGTAGCACCTGAGAGGGTCCTATCTATGGGTCAAAAAGAACAAACTGCATGCAAACAAATGACAGATGTTAAATTGTGACTGTTATAGAGCAATACTTGAAACCATTTAACTGCGTGCAAAAAAGAGCCCAGACTTTTTTAAGAATATTATCAACAAAATGTGTTTACAAATTTTATTTATATTTAATATATATGTATAAACAGGATTTAGCATTAAATAACCTACAATAGTTGATATGCCATAAAACCCAACCAAATGAAGCAAAATCATGTCTTTCATAGAAGCAGCCATTTTTAATGTGATTTGTGCGCATGCACAGGTTTAAGTCCTTAATATTATGAATCTGCATGAGTTATTGTGTACATTAAGGACTCGTCTAAAGTAACAAGGATTAATTTATCCATGACCATTTGAAGAAAACCAGAATGAGAGTGACACTTAGTTGGAGCATATAGAGTAGAATTTTGATGGTGAGAGAGAGAGAGAGAATAAATTCTGCCTAACTTCAACAGTGAAAGAAAAACAAAAACAAATTCTGCTTTAGAAGTGCTGTTTTGACAATAGTCAGAAGGGCATGACTTGTGCCATGAGAAGAAACCAGATCTTTGCGATTGTTCATTACATTTTCTATATACTGATGAAACAAATCTCAACAGTTAAAAGAAATAATAAGCAGCACAAGCATGGAGAATCTCCAGATATATGCTCAAAATGGAAATATTCTTATTATCATTAAAGTCATTAAATTTTTTTACTGCTTACATCAGAAAATAATACCGGACATTAGCCTAGGGGTTAGAGTGTTCGCCAATGGCCCGGGAGACCTGGGTTCAATCCCAGGTCGAGTCATACCAAAGACTCAAAAAATTGTACTTGATGCCTCCTTGCTTAACACTCAGCATTATAAGGTACGGATCAAGGGTAAAGTAGAGCAATCCAGGGAAGGAGTAGCGCCCTCCCCTACACATTGGTGTAGTAGCTATCGAAAAGGGAGCCTTCGGGTTACCCTCGACTATGGTCGCCAACTTTACTTTTTACTTACTTACATCAGAAAAGAATATTTAGTTTTGACTTCATTAAATAATTTAAATAAAGTTGCATGAGCATTAGTTGGATGAGAAGGCATGCAATTATGAACCAATCAGGTTTGGTTTGGTTTCTTAGTTTAATGGCATATCAACCTTCATGGGTTATTTAATGCCAAAGCCATCCTTCTAGAAGAACAGTAGTGGTCCTATTTAACCCAAAACTAAAAGAAATAAGAGGGTTCATACCTTTCCTAAGAGTATTAGTCTAAAAGTAAACATAATAGCATGACTGGAGTTTAAACTTACTTCCTTACTACAATGTCGTAATCCAGCATGTTAACCATTATCCCACAGGGACTCCCACTAAACCAATCAAAATTCAGCTTGGACTTAGAAAGCATTAATGAAGTAATTCACCTGTACATATTTATATAATGTTTTATCAGCAGCCTCAGCAATGATTGCATTGTCACCTGTTACTCTATATATTAACCTGGATATAAAATTTTAAAATGAAAATCAAAACTATTGTTTACATATCATATATTAAAGTCATTAGTTTTTACTTACTGGGACTAATACTTTGAAATCAAGTAAATTACAGGCGATTAAGTTCTTTCTGTCAGTCACCAATTTCATAGATGTACTTGTTTTTAACAAGAGTGCATTTTGGGACAGTAAATTATTTGGCTTGACACTGTAGTGTGGGATCTTAAACTGAATTTAGTATTGTTTACATTATCATATATTAAAATTAGTAAACATTAGTTTTTACTTACTGAGGTTAATACTTTGAAATCAAGTAAATTATGAGTCCTTTTCTGTAAATCATCAATGCTGTTAGTTGTTTGGTCATTAACAAATGAGAATTGAAACATCTTTCCATTTTTAAAGTGATAACATATAAGCTATTTAAAAAAAGGATACAACTCTTTTTGACAACTTGTATTTAAACAATTTTAAATCTGAAAGTGTCTTTCAAAGAGATTTCTGGGCCAACAAGTCAATTATTTGGATATATTATTGAAAATTTAAGTAGTTAAAGATGGTTGGCCTGCTGATATCTTTCAATCCTGTCCACATCCAATCCATGAAATTTATCAATCAAATACAATATTGTCTGCTTGTTGGGAAATATATACTAGGGAAATCCCATTATAAATTTAGTAAGATTGATACATGAAATAAGTCTTAGCAATGAATATATTAGAAAATAATATAGCTGATATATCACAAAGAAATGGGTGCTCGAATGAGACTAACAGATGACTGTTGCACAGTCAGTTCTTGAAACTCAAAGTCAGTTGAATAGGTGTCAAAGAAGAGATGAACAAGTTTGCCACTTGATCCCTGATGATGAAAGAACAGACAAATACAATGTTACAAAAACCTACTCACATTTATTTCAGATTTTACAAGTTCTTTTGGGACCAGTCTCATTACCAGAAAGATGTTAAGCAGTTCTTGTTCAATTGATATCACTTCTCAGTCTTTGTGTAGGGAAGCACATAAAAAAACAGCTTTGTTTCAAGGGACACTCCTCAGAAGGTATGCTGATGAAAACAAAACACCATCCTGTGAAAGGCTTACTTTCCTGCATGAAATCCTACATCAAAATAGCTTTGTTTCACATTCTAACCTGATGGAGAATTAGAGTAAAGATTTATTCTTTTATAAACCATAGTCCTTCACTCATTGGATGTTGGTAGTCTTGCTCAAGTCCGAAAATATTCATCCGCTTCCCTTAGCTTCAACTCCTTTTATTATTTTTGAAACTAACTTTCTCTTAATTCACACATGATTTTCCACAATCAATGAAATGAGTGTTCATGTCTTCCTCACAGTTGAAACAGCCAGAGATTGAACTCTGAACCACCACATGTCAATCAATCTCACAAAACGTTCACAACATCCACTAGGTCAGAGAAGCCATTACATAATGACACAATCATTTCAACAGCTAAACACTTTTGTCACTGAGGACTAAATTGCCACATGATTAATATTGTAGCATAAAATTTATATATAAATTTTACTTTCTTATTCTCAGGGTTTCATCCTTTATAAAACATTTTGTGGATGCAAAATAAAAATACAGAAATGTGTATGTGTTGTGTAGGAAACCTTCCACCCCTCTTGAAAGTGAACTGTTCTGCTCGCGGAGTTGATGAATGAAGGCTTTAAATAGAAGTCTATCAATTGACATAGGGCAGTATGCTGAGCTAGTCTTACTACTCACACAACTTTTGTACCTTTTTATTACCAGCCTAATAAACCCTTTTTATCGTTACATGTTGTTTAGTGTTTATCTTTACAAACCCAAAATTAACATCATAACAGTATGTGAGAGAGGGAGAGGGGAAGATGGGAGTACATTTTAAATTTTGAAACCATTGATTTGAACAAATGGAAATTGTGGCTTACCTACATCCATACACAGACTTGTCACGATTCTGGGAGATCTTGTAAGAACTTGTAACAATTGAAGACCTCTCAGTTGAACAGCAGAGTTAGAATTATAGTTCAAAGAATGGCAGAGAATTCCACGTGACACAACGGGCTCAAATCTAGAAAGAAACATAACTTCATCAATTAGATATAACAATAGTAGAAATAATACACAATAAACTTTATAATATATAAATAATAATAATAATAGTTTTCCACCTGCCCATTGGCTAAATGAGTAGGGTGTTCACCTATCATCCAGAAAACCAGGATTCAATTCTAGGTCGAGTCATACCAAAAGACTCAAAAAATGGTATTTGATGCTGCCTTGCTTAACATTCAGCATTATCCTATTTATCCTATTTACCCAACCCCTCCGCTTGGGCAGGATATGATACAAAGTCAATTTTTAAGCAGAGTTTAACAGGTTTTAATTCAGAGTTTTCCTTCTCCTAGACTAGTTGCCTCACCAAGGCTGAAGAACCTAGTCTGTCCTATTTACCCATAGCTGGAGGGAGAATTATTGGATTCATACCTTTCTTTCCCAAGGGTATTAGTGCTATGTGAAATGCAATCAGTCTTGTCCAGGATTTGAACTCGTGTCGCCGTGTTCATTTCCTACAACGATAACAATTACACCACAGGCACCTCCTTTATAAGGTACAGATCAAGGGTAAAGTGGAGCAATCCAGGGAAAAGAGTAGCGACCTCCACTACACCTTGGTGTAATAGCTAATGAAAAGGGAGCCTTCGGGTTGCCTTTGACTAGTCACCAACTTTACTTTTTTTATTTATATAAAGCATTTATATATTATTCAAATCTAGAGAAAATCTTTATCAACCTATAAGATATAAAATGATAATATACAATATCTATACATAAAGCAGTATATTCTGTCAGGGAAAATTTTATAACTTTTTTCTCTTAATGACCCAGTCATCTACAGTTAATGGATAAATAAAAAAGTAAACAGGTAAATGGCTAAGTGTCAAAAGTAAAAGATACCAGGTAAAAAGTAAATGACAATAGATAAGGATTATTATAAGTTATATATATTATGCAATATATTATGTGAATCTTTAATAATGTAATAGTTAATATTTATTATTTAGAGTGAAAGCATAAATAAAAAATTGAAAAGGTAAAGGACAAATTGTCAAAAGTAAAAAATACCAAACCAAGGGTACGAGTGTAGCGAGCCTGTCATGTAGCAACCAAGTTGCCTGCAGAACTTAGTGCTATGCACTGCGAATTCACTAGTATAAATAATAATATTTCTAAATAATATAAAACATGTATTACTTAAATCTAGAAAAATGATAACTTCATCAATTAGATATATACAATATAAATAAGTTATAATTTTAATCTTTGTTTAATATGATTTAAATAATTTAATAAGAATGTTGGACAAATCTTATTATTTTGTCAAAGTAGCAGGCCAAGTCATTCCTTCTTTGCATCTCAAAACAATGGAGTGCCCATCTCCTCTCCTATAACCTATTAGGTCATCAAGATCACATGCCAAGAAATTCCCTTTATAGTATTCCTTAAGTCACAGTAATAATGTATTTTAAGTATAAACTGCTTACCTCTCAAGTTGATCAAGTATTGCAGATTTGGCAAGCAAAATCAATAAAGTCAGAGCCACTTCTAAGATGTTTGGGTTACATAACATCTAAAGTAAAGAAACAACAAAGCTTAAATAAAAATAAGAACTGCAAATAAGAAAAGAAAAATTACAAAAAAAAACATTTGTGATAGGCTAAGCTGATCAGTACAGTTTTCCTTCTCCTAGACTAGTTGCCATACCAAGACTAAAGAACTTTATTACTTACCAATAACTGAGAAAAACCAAAATGAATTCATGCCTTTCGTAAGCATGTTAGCAAAAAAGTGAAATACCAACAGCCTCATCTAGGATTTGAACTCAGATTGCAAAGTCCAATTCCTAAAAGGGTAACTGTGACACCACATGTCTGAGTCAAAGATATGTTACCAAACCTGAGACATGTTTCCTTGGAAAATAACATTTTTACGAGTGTATCATGACATGGAAAAATAGCAGCCAGCTGTGTGCTGATTGGTTTATTGGTGTCAGGAATAGAAAAAAGACAGAAGAGATGGAAAAATGAATTCTGATTTTTGATCAGTTAGACTTGAACCATCTAAGAGACAACTGTACATAGGAATTCACCTAGAGTAAAGAGGAAGAGATTCTGAACAGCAGATTATCTTTTCCTCCCCAATATGATGGTTGAAAAGCATACTCACAGTCAGAGCCAACCTGAACAAGGAGACACAATACAGTGGGAAATCAAAATTTTTAAAAATGTTAGTCAATTTCTTCCATCATCCATAGGAAAACTATGATCAACAGAATTATTTATCAAGTTATGTTATCCAGTGACATTACATTCCATTTTAGAGAAAAAAGAGACCTATCCTGTAAACCAGGGAATATCCTCATGGTGTAATGGTTAAAGTGTTGACCTATGATCTTGAAGTGAGTTCAACCTCCAGCCACACTATTACATTCACTTTCAGACCGGAAAGGAATTAACTCCCCTATTTCTCCCAATTAGGGGTTAAATAGTATCACTACTGTTTATACAAGGATGGCTTGGACATTAAATAACCTATGAAGGTTGATATACCATTAAACAAAGAAACCAAACCTTAACCTGTAACCAGGTTTGGTCATGGATGCACTACTTATGTAGTGTGTCTTAGGGAGGAATAGCCTACTGGAGCCCATCTCTCTCTAGGTCTACAAGTGGTTTGAATTCAAAGTTTTCCTTCTCTTAGACTTACCAAGGTAAAGAGCTCACTGAGTCCTACTATTTACCCATGGCTGGAGGGATAATAGTTGAATATATAGCTTTCTGAAGAGTATAAGTGTAAAGTGAAACATAAACAGCCTGTTCAGGATTTGAACTTCTTATGATTATAACTGTTACGCTCCTACATCCCATTTTACCCATTCAAAAGTAATCAACCTCATGTAACAGCATGCAAATTCATTCTCAATTCTTAAAAATCTTAATCTGAATTCAATCTATTGGGCTAATAGAGCTTTTCATAGAGAATATAAGTTGGAATCTGTTAGCCTCATGAGACAATAAACCTGATCATGAATCTGGACATGACCAGGACAAGGTTGTACAGAAGATCAATAGTTGACATCAATGTTGTTCAAAGGAAGGGCAAGGGATAATATGCCTTCATAGCTGTGCTGTCATAGGAGTTGTCAGAAAAGAATTAAAGAAAACTTTGTATTACTTAAGGGAATTCCCCTTCTAATTTTGAAATCAGTCATCTTTCTCCTAAACTGGTTGCCAACCTAGTCTTGTAAATATATATATATATATATATATATATATATATATACACACACATGAGGCGTTTGTGGTGTAATGGTTATCATCATAGAAAATGGACATTGCGCCCCAAGTTCAAATTCTGGATAAAGCTGTTTGCATTTCACATAGCACTAATAACCTTGGGAAAGGTATGAATCCAACTATTCTCCCTCCAGTTATAGGTAAATTGTAGGGTAGACTGGGTACTTTAACCTTGGTATAGCAACCAATCTTGGAAAAGGAAAACTCTGAATTCAAACTTGTTAAACCCTGCTTAAAAATTGACTGCTCATGAAGAGGGGTTGGGTGTGTGTGTGTGTATAAAAATATATATACGTATGTATAAAACCTAAAATATTTAAATTATGAACTTTTGAAGTTTTGTGTGGAGCATACAAACGTCAGATGAAAATATAAGAAAAAAGTGGCTAATGAAACATATTCAAGGCATGAGGTATTTGTCACATTGTAAGATGTTACAACACGAGACTTACAAAAAATCATATATATATATATATATATATATATATACACATTAGAGCAGTCCAAATACAGGAAAATAAAATATGGAATTAGTCCAGAGGTAAATTACACAGGAGAAATATATCAATATGTCAATACTTAGACATCAATTTGCTTTTGCTGTTCAGTAATAGTATATTTTAAGTCTTATACTTAAACTTTTATTTGAATTTATTTTATTATTACGTGTCATATTGTATTTTATATATAAGTAGAGGCATTATTTTGAAGCATAATATTGAAAGTTTTTATCTTAAAACTAGAACTAGTAACAATTGTACAGATTCTGACTGACTCAAATAACTTTCAACTTAGACCTCCAGCTCTTCCATTCTGACAACAACTTATAATTATAAAAAAAATAAATAAATAAATAAATAAAGCAACCAACCTCTGGAACTGGATTGGCCAGTTTGAACAATTTATTTAAAATTTCCAAACGTTCAATATCCAAATGAGAAAGGCACCCACTAAATGCATTTTCAGTTTTGGGACTGACATTTTTTCTATCTGGACTGGTCATTGTAAGGGAACAAATCATTGAACACTGAAAGGAAAGAAAAACATAATCATTGTTAGATTGGGAAACAAAAATTAGAAGACTCTCCATAAAGCAGATCTAAATGATCTGCTACCATCACTGAACAAAACCATATTTATTTGACTGAAACAAAACAATATTTTTGATAGCAAAGGGAATGTGTACCTGCCTTGAAACAATTTTCTTTCTTTCTTTCTTTAATGGCATATCAACCTTTGTGGGTTATTTAATGCCAAAGCCATTCTTGTAGAAGAACAGTAGTGATACTATTTAACCCATAATTGGAAGGATAAGAGGGTTCATGCCTTTCCTAAGGGTATTAATCTGAAAGTGAATGTAATGGCATAACTGGAGTTTGAACGCACTTACTTGGAAGGCCGATCTAATACTTTAGCCATTACACCACGGGGATTGTTTGTTTGTTTGGCTTTTATGGTATATCAACCTTTATAGGTTATTTAATGCCAAATTCTGGTTTTACATATGTTAAACCTAAGATTTCTAAATGTGTACTTTGTAGATAATATTTTAGACAAGCAAGAGCTCATTATTTTGCACGCAATTAAATGGTTTCAGTATTCATATTCTTTGGTACAACTTAGTTTCTCTCAAAAAGGACAGAACTTCATCTATGTTGAAATTTTTGAGCAGATCGCTCAAACTATTTACTTTGAAAAATTGCTTTCTGACAAGTGCAAGATGTTTGACATGTCAAACACTGTATGCCACATGAACTCCAACCTCTTGAAACATTGCATTTGAAACCTGACCTCCAACTTAGATTCAACTATATAAACTATTCTAGCCAGAGAAACTCATTAACAATAGCAGATTGAAGGATATTATCGTGTGTGTGTGTGTGTGTATGTGTGCATATTTTAAGATATAAAAAACTCACAACTGGAGTTTCACAAAGTCTACCATCTAGTAACACTACTTTCAACTATATCTGAAAGCTACAGAATTTCTTTTTGGCAAACACACATATAAATATATATATACTAGTTGTATAGTGGCTTGTACCACATTACTTCTGGTATCGTGGAAGTATAAAAGACGCCATGTCTCGAGAAGTGAGACAGCAGCAAGACAGAAGCAGAAACAGAAGAGCTCTGAAGGACATCGGTCAGTAGAAGACCAACTTCGGACATAACACCTACAGCGAGAGACTTATAATACTAGTCGAACTGCACCACTTGAGTTGATAAATAATTAACTCTGTTTCACTGTGTATCGGTTCCTTATCACGAGACAACAATACTTTTGGCTCATCAGTTCTTAATTGGAGGTTCACGTCTAATTCTTCATTAATAGTGACTGGGTTTAGGGTAAACCTTTACTGCAACAGACCATTAAAAAAGGCAACAGCTTAATAGGTAGATAAATAGCTCACAATATAAAAATCAAGAGATTTAGTACTGCTGGAGGAATACATGAATAAAAAATTGTCTACATGACATTTCTTGCAACTTTGGTAGATACTAGAAACATGAAATCAATCACTTCTTCAAAATAAGAACTTAAGAAAGCTATAATACCAGGTGAAAGACAGTTTTAAATTTGGTAAGAGACCCTAATGGAATGAGGTCCTGATAAAAGACAAGAAAAATATTGCTAGATTACACACAGTTTAATATTCAATATCAAAATATCAAGTTTTATCAAGATTAAATAATGAATGACTGACTAATATATATAATGCATTTAGAAGAAAACTCAAACCTGGTTAAATTGTCATTATAAATCTATTTTGGCCAAGAATATCATTATAAACCACACCCATTGTCTTCGGATGCTGACTGGATACTATTATAAAATTTAAATTTGTATGCATATAAAATTTAGTATCCTTCAAACACTGTTAAAAATAACACACCTGATAATAAACTCTGTGAAACTCTGAGTTCTAATTTTTTTTATATACTTAAAATATTGTTATTGTGATATTTGCTCAGCCCTTTAAAATATAAGCACTTAGATATTATCCAACACAATCTGGTGTTGAGCTGTTTAGAGGGAATTGATTTTATAGTTGCCCAGCCTTGAAATATCTGGAATAAAATTAAACATTCATTAAAAATATTTATTAAGTTTTAGGAATATCTAAAGTCTCCAAATGAACCCAAAGTAGTATTCAGTATACCATACTTGGTTGGGTTTTCTGGCATATCAACCATTGTTGGTTATTTAAATGCCAAATCCTGTTTTTACATATATATTAAATATATGATTTATAAATATTTTTTGTAGATACACACAGTAAAAATGATTAAACAGTTCTATTTCTAACAATTCAATTTGGCATAAGTCATTTGTTTGCACTCAGTTTAAATGTCAAACATTTTTATTTGATCCATAGATAGGATCCTATCAGGTGCTACTACTCCAGGCCAGAGTGGAATTAATAGTGATGGCAAAGAAGGAGTACTCTGCATTCCCCAAAGCTCCAGCATTACTAGAGCTTCATTATCAGATTGTTTAATGTCATATCCAGTAAACTCATTGAGGGGTTTTTATCCCTCTGCAGAGATGCAGTCAGTGTATTCTACAACTCCAGCCAACTGAGCTGGTTGTAAGTAAGTAAAGTTGGCGACCGTAGTCAAGGGCGACCAGAAAGCTCCCTTTTCAATAGCTACTACACCGAGGTGTAGAGTAGGGTGCTACTGCTTTCCCTGGATTGCTCCACTTTACCCTTGATACGTACCTTATATTGCTGAGTGTTAAGCAAGGAGGTATCAAGTACCATTTTTATAGTCTTTGGTATGACGCAACCTGGGATTGAACCCAGATTTCCTGGCTGTACTTGGTGTAAACAAAGCAGTAAATAATATAGTAAATAAAGTAGTAAATAAATATATTTGATAAAACAAAAAAAATCTAAGTACCAGATAATCATCCTAAAATTTAATAAAAGTGACTCTACGTCTTTTACTTTTAATAACAACCATCTTACAATCTGGATGTAATACAGATAAACATTGCCAGTAATCAATTATCCTTACAACAAGTTTTTCAGTGTCAGGTGAAGAATCCAGTGTGAGAAGAGCCCATCTAAGTCCAGGGGAAAATGAAGCCAATCTGAAAAGTACCCTGAGTGCCATCAGAGTCAGCTGCTCCAAATTATTAGCTACATCTGATCGTACTTGCTGCATCAAGTTTAGGGAACTACCCAGAGATTCAAGGGAGCTTTCAACTGAACTTGTCTTCCATGAACCTCCAGCTGACGATGATGTTGCAGTGCCGTTTTCAGAGGGACTGGATCGGGAATCCAACAACTGAGTGCTTAATTGTTCCAAGTACTGACTGAAGTACTCTCCCAACAGAGGTAGGAGTAATAGACTAGGGCAGGGATCTTTACTAGCTAACTCTGCAGTAGTGTCACCCAACTGACATCCATAAAGTACTCCTTCTGTGGTCAACAGCTGGGAGATTCCATACATGGCCAGGTTGAGGTTCACTTTAGTTACAAAACATTTCTTCTTATCAGATGTTTCAATGATTTTCTGGATATCAGCTCCTCTGAGAAAAGAAAAAACGCTTAGATATAAAAAGATGTTATAAACAATGTAATAAGGGCAAGGATGACTGGTATTAGGTTTGTAAAAACAAAAAGAAAAGAATGCAAATCCATTAAATGATAGAGGCCAAAAAGTTTAGATAGTCTAACAAATGACAGCATGAGCATCATCACGCTTTCTTTGGTAGTTTTTGAATTAGTGTTTAAATTTTCTTTGTACATTTTTTTTTAAAAACTACTACACTTTCATTTAACCCCCCCAAACCCCTAATAGAGCTATAAAAAAAACAAACAAAAACGTGTAAGAGTACAGCAATCTGCTAAGCGAAGCAAGCCTCTACAGGTGGGTATTTCAGCGAGTGGCTTTTAAACGTCACAAGAAAATTGCACCAGGATGTTTTTTAATACATTCTTTAAATTAGTGGATTTTAAGAGAATATACCTTTAGCAAGCCATGAATGAAATACAAATTAATGTAATTTTATACAGAATGTAACAGATTTTAAGATTTTCCATTCTCTTTTAGGTATAGTAAGAGTTAAATCAATTATTATTATATAAAGAATTGAATCATCATTATACAAAAAGGTTAAATTATATATCATTGTATAAAGAATTGAATTATTATTATTATAAAAAAGAGTTAAAATAATTATCTTATATAAAACACAATGTGATACAACCAGATCTTACAACAGAGTAAAGAGAAATTTTGTTTTTAATACAAGATATCGGATTTTTTTCATGGGTAACATCTAGTTAGACTACACAACTTAATATCTCTCATTAAAACTTTTTTTTTTTCCTTTCTTCTATCCATCCAATAACCCCATCAGTTATGACAGGAACTATATGAGTTTAATGATAAAAACAAATATTTAAAAAATTTGACTCAGATTTCTTTTCAGTTAATAAAGCAGCTTCTAAAATCATAAAGTTCCCAAACTGACCTTTTGGCAACAGGGGACATGAGAAAATTGTTTGCATCCCGACAGAATTTGACCCCCTGAAAATCCAGTGTCGTATGTAAATGGAGTAAAGGTACAATATTAGTGCCTGAATTTGACAGTGGTAAGGTATCTGTGGCATTTGAACTGTTCTGCAATAACTGGGACATCAGCTGAGAACCATGAAGAGCACCTGGACATATAGAACAACAAAGAAGATTAATAAATCACAGCAAGTGCTTGACTTTACTTCTTGCTAATTGACCAATTATTATTATTATTATTATTAATGATAATGATGCCGTAAATATCATAGTATGTATGACTCAGTTTGTGGCTCAGTACTTTTTAAGAATTTCTTTAACTATATAACATTATTGTCAATGATCCACATATTTCTATACTTTTTCAAATAAAGAGTTTGCCAAGAAAGAATTACAAACACGAAAAAAAAATGGTATGAACAAAATTATAACCCCCCCCCCCAACAACAACAACAACATAAGAATACCCATGCAATAGTGATTCATTCACACAGGGAAGATTTTTGCTTTTAAAGTAATTCAGCTCTTATATATGAGTTTCACCTGTCATGAATTTCAGGATTTTATTTTATTTGGTTTGGTTTATTTTCTTTGTTTAATAGTATATCAACTTTCATTGGTTATTTAATACCAAGTAGAACAATAGTAATACTATTTAACCCATAGCTGGAGGTATAAGAGAGTCCATACCTTCCCCAAGGGCATCAGTCCATAATTGAACATAATAGCGGGACTGGAGTTCAAACTCACTTCAAGGCCACAGTCCAGCACTTTAGCCATGGACACTCTATCTTTTTCTTTTTTGGTTTTTTACTGATTTTATATTATTTTATTAAAGGTTGATTTCGGTATTTTTTAAGCTAATGTCAAGTTACATTTTATTAATAGAAGTTATAATTACAAATAAATATGGGAAATAATGCTATGATTTGCATTTAATAGTTACCTCCCTTAGGAAATTAAACTGCTCAAAGTGAATACAAACATTATAATTTTTAATATAACCTGTCAAATGTTATCCTTTCCTGAGTGATAAAATACAAAAAAAATTCAAAGGAAATGTGAATAATGAGTTGTTTTTTTTTTTAAGAAATTATTAAATACTATGGGGTCTGTTTGAAAGCCTACAATAATTTCGATATCTTAAGAACCAGTTGAATGGCATTGATGTAAGGAGGGACCTTATTGAACATGCCTAGACATGTGACAGCTGAGAGATTACTCAGTAAGATGTTTGGTTTGGTTTAGTTATTTTTTTTAATGGCATATCAACCTCAGTAAGAAATCATTAAGGGAACTTACAGTTAAGCCCAAACAGTTTTTTTATAAAGTTGATTTTCTTCTAAACCATAAGATACCAGGATTTTACTATTCTTTGTGGAATATTAAATAATCAAAAAATATATCATTAGGTATTATCAGTTATCAAACTCAACACTCGTAAAAGTCTGTAACAAAAATAAAATTACAACATTTCTGTATCCAAAAATATAATTGCATGAACATATATATATAAAGGATTTGCTTATTTTAGAACTGCCATTGGCCTAATGAGTAGAGTGTTCACCAATAGTCCGGAAGACCGGGGTTCAATCCCAGGTTGAGTAATACCAAAGACTCAAAAAATGTTACTTGATGCTGACTTGCTTAACACTCAGCATTATAAGGTAAGAATCAATGGTAAAGTGGAGCAATCCAGGAAATGGAGTAGCACCTTCCCCTACACTTCAGTGTAGTAGCTATTGAAAAGGGAGCCTTCAGGTCACCCTCGACCATGGTCGCCAACTTACATATTCATATTTTTGGCTTTGTTTTGTTTGGGTTCTTTGTTTAATGGCATATCAGTCTTTCAGGGTTATTTAATGTCAAAGCCATCCTTGTAGAAGAATGGTAGTGTTACTATTTAACCTATAGCTGGAGGAATAAGGGGGTTTATACCATTCCCTAGGGTATTAGTTTGAAAGTGAACATAAGAGCTGAATAGAGTTTAAACTTGCTTACTGCAATATTGCAGTCCAGCACGTTAGCTACTACCCCATATTTTTGGTGATAGAAACTTAGTGCTGTGGAGTTTGATAATAAATAGTACCTAATAATATCCATTTTGATTGAATAATGTTAGGGGTGTACTTATTAATAGTACCTGTTTTGATTGTATAATGTTCCACAAGAAATGATAAAATTCTATTATCTTTGGTTTAGAAGAAAATTCATTTATAAAAAAAAAAATATTAGTCGTGTACTTATTTATAAACAATACAGCAGATATATTAGTTTGATAATAAATAATACCTAATAATATCCATTTTAATTGAATATTAGGGGTGTACTTATTAATAAGTAATACAGCATTTACAAAGCTTAGTCTGGCACATGTTTACTTATTTATTGGTGATATTGTATGTATTCTAGGATAATATTAATAACAAATTTCAAGTTTTGCTTGAAACATTTGTTTAAATGGTTCAATGAATGAAACCTAGATAAAATTTTGATAGCAATTTGGCCAATAATTCATTGAAAGTGATCTACATTCTGGAAAGCATTCACAAAAACAAAACACCTGAAAATATTAGCCTTGTGCAGATAGCAATCAAAAGAAATCAGTAGTTAACAGTATAATATTAGAAGAAGACATGTCGAGAAAGTATCCAGCCATAATATTTCAACTTCCTATTCTTCGTATCTCATACACGTTTTTTTTAGGTGTGTTTGTTTACCTAACAGTTATCGTCAGAGGAAATGGAATCAGCAACCTGAGTTCAAATCCTGGATAAGACTATTTATGTCTCACTTTGTACTAATGCCCTTGGGAAAGGCAGAAATTCATCTGTTCTTCACCCAGTTATAGGTAAATAGTAGAGCAGATTGGGTTCTTTAGCCTTGGTTATGCTGTGTAGCCATAAAGAATGAAGAAATGACACTTTCTTTTTACAAAAATATATACATCTTTATTTCTCTCAAAAGGGGTCAATTCTCTGTAGGTGTGAAAGAGACAAACAAAGATGGAGGGAAACACAGACAGACTGTCATATTGACCCATAACTTCTTCTCTTGACCATAACACACTGTGTTATCTTCAAGGCTCCACTAAGCACTACTTCTGCTTCTTGGCTGGGGAGTACTCAACCAGAGACCTGTTGTGGGCTGCTCTATAAGATGTTACCCCAGTGAGACGCCCAACCACCCAATGGCACTCTCCATGACTGACAAAATCTCTTCAGGCTACAAGCTGAGACTAACTCAAGACTGACATATCTCACGTGGGCATCTGCATATATCATTTCACAACGCCCACCATTTCCGTTCAACCTTATTTATACAGGCGTGTCTTGTGCAGAGAAATCTCTGATTAACAGCTTGGTCAAGGGTCAATATGCAACAGTTAGGCAACCAGTCTAAGAGAAGAGAAACCCTGAATTCAAACTAACTTTACTCAGGTTAAAACTGATCTTGTCACATCCAGCTTATGGTGAAGGGATTGAGTTTTAGCAAAACATTACATTATCCAGGTTTGGTGGCAACCCCTACTATGGTTAAGTCCTGTTAGATAACTGAAGTTAATCTGTGATGAGCCTGTTCAATCTTTTGATTGGTGACCACTTAAGCAACAGTAGGTACTGTAAGCAACCTGAAGCCAGGGTGACATATCTAAACAAAGCTTAGTAAATAACAACCCCTACTACTCAAGAGTTGGTCCCACATAACTTCTGACTTTTATCCCAAAATAAAATCACTTTTGCAGGAAGGAGATTTCAGGGTGTAAATGAGATTTAGTGTTATTTATTAGCTGTGCAGAGAAAAGGAATTAGCACTCTTGGCACAGAAAATGTTGACTATCTGACAGTGGATGTTGACCCCTCTTAAACCTGAAGCCATGAAATAAGGAACAAAACATAAATGAAAGGAAACACAGATGTTTAAGAGGCAAAGCAGTGTGATTAATTTCAGAAAATGTAGGCAGATAATGATTTTTTGGTTTGATTGTGTTTTAACCTTGTGGGTTATTTAGTACCAAATCCTATTTATACCTATATAATATATATATAAGTCATTTGTGGGTAACATTTTTAAACAAACCAGAGCTCATTTGTTTGCACATAGTTGAATAGTTTAAAGTACTGTTATCCAACACAATTCTATTTAATATTAATCACTTGTTTGCACACAGTAAAACGGTTTCAAGTATTGTTATTTATCACTAGTAATTTTATTTATTAAATGGTTTCAAGTATTACTATCTAACACTAATAATTCTGTTTTTATTAATCAATTGTTTGCACAGTTAAATTGTTTCAAGTATTGTTATCTATTACTAATAATTCTATTTAATATAAATCATTTGCACACAGTTTAAATGAGTTCAAGTATTTCTACTGCAGCAGAATTTACTCTCAGCTACTGCCTTCTAGCATCTTTATGATAAAATAGGGTTAGGTACTTATTTAATAGAAGTGCAATTTGAAAAATACGGTCAGAATTATATAAGAGCTTGGACTTGACATAACCAGCTGACTAATTGGATTGGGCCTTTCTAAACACCTATCTAGCCCAGTAAAGGCCAAAGTAGTGTTGCAAGTCAATGACCACTATGGTTGCAGGGTCAACAACTGCTCAGTCACCAGGATCCTGTCCTCAAGCATTACATGTCACCATCTACTGCCAACATGTGCCCTCATTGGAGAGTGGGAGGTGGTAAAACCCCCTCTGCAAAGGTGCAGTGACAAATTCTACAGCCCCAGCCAATAAGACGGGCGGATAATGAATGGGTGATACAATGTGCATAAAAGAACACACAGAAGAATAAAAATTTCAAAGTTCTGTAAACGTGAGTAGGATCACTGCCCCAAAATCAAACCTGTGTAAGCTCTCTCTGGCACACACTCTCTTCCTCTCAGAGGCTCTGTCTCTCTGACTCTCCCCCAAGTATGTGATTGGCACTGACATGATAATTAGGTGTAATATATATTTGCATTTGTGATTTCAAAAGAGGCTCCTTGGAAAAGTTGAAGAAATACTGTGAGGCTAAAAATAAAGGGAGTGTCCTAGGTATGACTAAAACTGGATCTAGTGGTGAGGCCTCAGTTCTATAGCTTTGGGGAGTAGGGAGTAACTTATTCTTTGCCATTATTCTTTAAAGAGACTAAAGCGTGACATCCTAGATAAGTTACTTTTTTGTTAATACTGAATAGCTCAAACATTTCTGAATCAACCTCATACAAATACACAGCACAGATGATTAACTTAAATAAAAACCACTTACCTTTGGGCATAGAAATCTGTAGCAAACAATTTCTTTTCACCTTACTGCTTACACTGGTTTCTACAGCTATAGAAAAAAAGGTAAAATGAACTAAAAGATGTAATTACAATCTACAGAGGCAGAGAACCTTTTCATGCTTCATATTAAAATTTATAGTCTACTAATGAGACTGCATTCAATAAATTTTTAGTATGTTTACAACAAAATTCAAAGTTTAAACTTTTCTAACTTTATCTAAATTTAATACATGCAACTTATGATTGATTAATTGCTTGATTTTAACGGCATGTCAACCCATTTAGGGTTATTTATGCCTAGAGGTTGGAGAATTGCATACAATGTACATTTATATATACATTGCATACAATGTACATTTATATATACATTTTTTGTGTAGTTATTCAAAAGTTGTTTTTTTTTGCACACATTGTTGTATACTCATAAAGATATCAGTAATACAAATACAAATACAGGCAGACTCTGTTGTTTCGGTTACGAACGGGTTTATTAATTTCTGGTCCTTGGTGACACAAAGAGAGAGACACAAATCATAAAAGCATATGCTAACCCTAACCCTGCTGATCTCCACTGCCCCCACCCCCGCCTAGTGCATCTTGTGGCGTTTAAGATCTCAATTCATCTCTGCCAGTCGAGACCCAAAAAACTCAGCTGCTACCTTCAACAGTCAACCTCAACTACTATCTTTTCAAAATCCTCAAATTCTCAGGACCATCTCTTCTGGGCATGATCTCATCCACACTCCAGCCTCGTTTCCTGTCTGGAGGTTTATTATAACAGATGATGATTGTCATAACCTTTCCGTGCGGGCATAAGACAGCACCATCTGACTATGCACCTGGACTAAGAGAACCGAGTAGTTCAAAGTCTTACCAAACTAAACATTAAAATATAATTAATGAAAAATGGTTAATATAAAAAAATTCATTACCTTAATTATATAACAACAGTTATATATCAAGTATTCCTATCTAATATAAATAATTTACACACAGTTGTATAGTTTCAAGTACTCTAATCTAATACTAATAACTTATAGATATGAAAGAGAGTTCCAGTGGATTAATGGCTAACAAGCTGGACTGCAACAACATAGTAAGCAACACATAAACTGTATAATAACTTACTTGGTTTTTGGGGACTACTAATCAAGGCACTTTTTTCCTCTTTAATCTTCTGTGGTGTACTGGGATGTTGAGGAAACCTGTCAACAAATACCCGACGCACTTTAGGGCTTGAGGCTCCAGCCACTACCGACGCAGAATTATCAGTAGAGCTGGTGCTAGGCCTATTCTCAAGGCACTTTTCTCTCAGTCGATGGATTTCCTGGTTTTTGAATTGGATCTCTACTAAAAGACGCTCCACCTCGGCCTTGAGAGTTTTCTCTTTCGTACTGTGCACTTGTGTCTCCTCCTGCATCTTTTCCTGGTGTAGCTGTGCCACTTCCTTCATACGACGTTGCAAGTCTTCCTGAAGAAATTTTATCTGTCCCTCTTTCATGTACATTTCTTCTTTTAAAGCTTCATACTATAAATGATAAAAATAGATAAGCATAATTGAAAAAATTTAAAGGAATATGAAGTACACTGCTTAAAAATTGACAGTGTACTCGGTAGAAGGGTACTTAGGTACTCCTATAATATTGTTATCCCTTCAGGAATGCAAGGAACATATACAATTTTCAGTATTGATCACAAATAGTACAAACCCAAATATTTTCATTTATAAAAAGTTAATTTTCTTTTAAACCAAAAACACAAGGATTTTATTTATAGTGAAATATTATACAGTCAAAATGTATATTATTAGATATTATTTATTACTGAATTCTACAACATTAAAAGTCTGTAATCAAAAATAAAATTGCATAAATATATACAAACAAAAATATAAACCATCTGGATGCAAGTATTTAAGTTTTAATGTAATAAAATATTATATAAAATATGAAAGATTAACAAAAGTAAATAAAAACATATAAAAAGACTACAATTATTTTTACTTTATTTTAATTGATTTCAATATAAAATTATACATCGGATTACTTTTAATGTTTGAGAAAACAATATTAGAAATCACTAACACCTAGTAATTATTTATTAAACCTTGTTTAGTTAAAACCAGTAAATCATCCACACCATATACTATGTAAAGCTTTATTTCTTAGTGATGCATAACACACATTGTAGGATTTTAAATGCATTAATAACACAGGCTGTTTAGAAGCAAATCTAACTCAGCAAGAGATGTTGTCAGCGTATTCTACAGTTCCAGCTGACCGAGCTGAATTTCAGTTATCCATTATAAGATATAAGAAGAATACTTATTTTGGAGCTGCTGCATATTCATATCTTTTATTTTTAAAAAATCGTTTTTATAAAGGAGTGTACCAGGCCTTCATTGATGTTGAAATATAAGTATTACATGATAAAGTAGTTTCTGCATGAATGATAGAACCCAGTATTTCCCAACAGAACACTGCCCAAACCATCACATACATCTGCTTGCTTGTATACCCAGATATCATTGCTTCAACAGGATGCACACATACCTTTAAGTTTATCGGGAGAAAGTGAGACTCACCAGACTGAGCAACTTTCTTCTATTTATACAACATTCAGTTCTGACTCATATCCACTATCGAAGATGCTTTCAGCAATGGGCATTGCTTAGTATAGGTACTCCAACTGACCTGTGGCTATGTAGCCCCATATAAAGTAAGAATCAATATACTGTATGTTGTAATACATTCCTTTTTTCACTTTAATTAAAGCTATCTGTAATTTGTGTCAGTAACCCCGCTGTAAGTTGATATTTGATGGGAAAGTTTCCATTCACTTCTACTAATTATTATAATGGAAATAATGTTACATACTAACAATATGCAATTATATTTATATATACAACCAAATTGCAGTTTATAGAGTGAAAGAGAAGGCTAATTTGCATACTAATCTTAAAAATTTGATTATAATAAATGTTTGTTTATTATCATTGATTACTAATTATGTGGTTTTATTTATTATAATAAATATGAGTAAAAATCCAGTTGATAATGCTTAAAAGAAATCCATTAACAAAAAGAAATAACTCTATTGTTTACAGTCTAATCTAGTTAAATTAGGAAAAGCATAGTGATGGAAAAACTTAGTGTTCAGGCTGTTCTATTCTTCACTTATACCTCCTCTATCTCAAATAAATTCTTGTTTAGTTTTATTTTCACTAGTCTTTCTAATTTAATATAATATTTTATTATATTAAAAATTAAATGCTTGTGCCAAGCAATGGGTGCATATTTTTACTAGTTGGTTGGTTGTGTTTTATGGTATATTAACCCTTGTAGATTATTTAATGCCACACCCTGTTTATACACGTCTATATTAGATATATATGATTTTTAAATGAATAGTTTATTGGTAGCATTATTTTTAAATGAACCAAAGTTCATTTGTTTTCACACAGTTAAATGGTTTCATGTATTGCTATGTAACACTAATAATTCAATTTAATATCTTGCCCAGTCGGCTGGGGCTGTAGAATACACCGACTGCTTCTCTGCAGAGGGGTAAGACGCCCCCCACGAGTGTCCTGGCTATGACACTAAACAATCTGATGGTGAGGTTCCAGCAATGCTGGAGCTTTGGGGAATGCGGAGTACCCCTTCATTGCCATCGCTCCTAGGTCCACTCTGGCCCGGAGTGGTAGCACCTGATAAGGGTCCTATCTATGGGTTAAATAGAACTAACAGCATACTTATGCTAAAATGAATTGTTTGAGTAAATTGAATAGCTTGAAATAGAAATGTTTTTGACAATTAAACCGTACTTACATTTAAACTGCGTGCTTATGCTTAACTGAATTATTTCATATAGAACTGTTTTTTGACATTAAAACAGTATTTACATTTAATTGAATTGTTACATATAACTGCTTGAATAGTTTGAAATAGAAATGTTTTTGACAATTAAACTGTGTACTTATGCTAAACTGAATTGTTTTAAATAGAACAGATTATTTACATAAAAATGGATTTGACATTAAATAACCTACAAAGGTTGATATGCCATAAAACCCAACAAACCAAATCAATTTAATATCAGTCATTTGTTTGCACACAGTTAAATGGTTTCAAGTATTGATATATAACACTAATAATTCTATCTAATAATAATTTGTTTTCATACAGTTAAATGGTTTCATGTATTGCTATTTAATACTAATAATTCAATTTAATATCAGTTATTTGTTTGCACACAGTTAAATGGTTGCAAGTATAGTAAATGATTGAAACAGGTACTACCACTCTGGGTCAGATTGGACCAGAGAGTAATAGTAATGAAGGGGAACTCCACATCCTCCAAAGCTACAGGTCTGAAGCCTCACCATAATAAATTAATAATGGTAATAATAATGGCTTATTCTTTTGAATTTTATCTTTTATACATAGAGGTGCCAAAAAGTTCTCAGTCCAACAAAGAAAGGGATTAACCTACAACCAAGAAATGTATTAATAAATACACCTAACACAATGTTTCTCAAGTTTCTTTAGCCCTTCTAAGAAAAATTTTTTTAAAGTCAATCTCTTCATGATGTGTTTGGGAACTTTTCAATACTCCCTTCAATAGTATATTTTGTGTAGTTTAAATTTGCACTTGAAAACATGACATAATGGTTGGTTTGATAGGAAATGGACTCAACAACTCAAGTTCAATCCTGGATGAGACTGTACCACTTTGTGCTAATGCCCTCTGGAAAGACATGAATCCATCACTTCTCCTCCTCAGCTATGGGTAAATAGTAGGCCAGACTGGCTTCTTTAGCCTTGGTATGACAACTGATCCAGAAAGAAAACTCTAAATTCTCCACTTAAACAATAACCTTGTCTCATCCAGCCCAAGGAAGAGGAATTGGATAATTACATATATGTATGTGTGACAATATGGATTATTAGGGTTAACTGACTAATGAAACAAAGTAACACTAAGGTTAAATTGATATTTGATACATTAAAGTAAACAGTCTCACATTTTTGGAGAGATAATGTATGAATAACAATGAGTCTACTGAAACCCTAAGAAAAGTGGAAATATTAATATTTTAGAAAGCACTATCTGGTTACTCTTCATATAATTTGTGGAAGCAAGTGTCAAAGTAGGTAAAATTCTGAATCGGCAAACAGATTAAAGAAATATTAACTGCTTTATGATTCATACCACCTCTATGCCAACACACTTTGAAAAGTAAATTTGTCAAAAGAGACAGTTATGGCACCTAGTAAGAAAGGTTACATAGATTATTGAGAAGGTAGGAGGTATCAGGAGACGTGGTCAAGAAAGGAAAGATGAGAGTTACCCAGAAAGGCAAGTGAAAGTAAGAAGGATTGATTAAAATCCTCCGACTACTAAAAAGGGACAGGGAAATTGCCCAAATTGGGAAATTGTAAATCATGCAGAAAACGTAATAATGAATATTGATTAAAAGATAGCATTAGGAAGAAGTTTCCTACACCATCCAGACCCACACCAGTTCTGGGCAGAACTTTACTTAAACTGAGCATCAGAAACACTCAGTGTGAAAAAGACAACTCCATGGTGCTGTCCAAAACTGCATCAACCAACGATACCACCTGAACCCAGACGTGGTGTAATGGTTATCGTCACAGGATATGGACACGCCAATACAAGTTCAATTCCTGGACAAGACTGATTGCATTTCACATAGCACTAATACCCTTGTGAAAGGTATGAATCCAATTATTCTCCCTCCAGCTATGGATAAATAGTAGGACAGACTGAGTTCTTCAGCCTTGGTAAGGCAACTAGTCTAGGAGAAGGAAAACTCTGAATTCAAACCTGCTAAACTCCGTTTAAAAATTGACCTTGTGTCATATCCTGCCCGAGCGGAGGGGTTGGTAAATATGATCAAGGAAGCTATTAGTATTAGATGGAAATACTTGAAAGCATTGAACTGTGTACAAACAAATGAGTTCTGGATCGTTTAAAAATGTTACCTACAAATTATTCGGTAACAAATTACATATAGAATATACAAGTATATATATATATATATATATATATATATATATATATATATATGGTGTAATGGTTATCGTCGTAGGAAATGGACATGGCGACACGAGTTCAAATCCTGGACGAGACTGATTGCATTTCACATAGCACTAATACCCTTGGGAAAGGTATGAATCCAATTATTCTCCCTCCAGCTATGGATAAATAGTAGGACAGACTGGGTTCTTCAGCCTTGGTAAGGTAGCTAGTCTAGGAGAAGGAAAACTCTGAATTCAAACCTGCTAAACTCCGCTTAAAAATTGACCTTGTGTCATATCCTGCCCGAGCGGAGGGGTTGGGTAAATAGGATCAACCGTGTCACTCTCACCTAATTAACCCCCCAGGAAGTGAAGACCAGCTTTGTATGACTGAATTGCTGTTATATAAAAATCTTCTTTTTTATACATCAGAGTCAACTATTATTTACGAACTTTGTAACCTTTTGTCCTCTGCTGTTTGCAAATTACACCTTCCTTTCGAATATGAATCTTTGCTCTTCTGAGATCCAAAACACAATGTGGCAGAAAAGTGCATGGTCATGACACTTGGAAGGAACACAGCCCAATTTGACCTTTGCAGTTGTAACATCACGTCGGCACATGAGTGGGATAAAGTGAACAGTTCATACCTCATCGTCACAGTCAGCTACAACATTTAAGGTACTTTCGTAATGTATGAGTAGGGATTGACCAGACGCATCAGTGAACAGGCAAAAGGGTTGTATATATATATATATATATATATATATAAACACTTATAGAAAAAAGTTATAGATATAAATTTATTAGTAAATTTACAGAAGTTAATAAAATAAAATGATCATTATTATTGTTAATTTTGACTAGTATTACCCTTCATCTCAATTCTACCAAGAGGAGTCCTTGAAGTGTAGTGGTTAACATGTTGGACTGTGACATTGTAGTAAGCAAGTTTGAACACCAGTTACACTATTATATTCACTTTCAGACAAATACTCTTGAGAAAGTTTTCCCCCAGTGATGGATTAATAGTACCACTACTTTTATTCTCAAAAGGATCACTTTGGCATCAAATAGCCTACAAAAGTTGATATGCTATAAAACAAAAAACCAAACCAATTCTACTCACTCAGATTGGATTAGCAATTCTTAGAAAGTGAGGAAGAGCACGTATCAGAATAAAGAAAAGGCACCCGTTGAGAATCTAACTCAAGTCCTCTTTTACCTTAGAGAAGCTTGATTAATAATAATGATTGACAGTACTTTATCTACAAAAATAAATATAAATCATAAATAAAAAAAATACCTTCTTCATTTCTTCTCTCAAGTATTCCAGTTCTGTCATCAAGTTACTTGGGAGGGTGGTAGCAGCCCCTGAAGAAAGCCTCTGGGCACCAGGAGCCACAATGGTGCTGCTTGATCTAGCATACTGTGGGTGTGCCCTAGGGCCACCATTGCTGTTCGTACTATGGCTAGAGCTACATGATTCATACGACCCTGTAGTTGAGAGAGGGTATGTACTGGATGAAGATGTGGAAGATGATTGGCGGACCAATCTTGGAATAAAAGTATTTGGTTCATTTTGTAATGGACCTCTACTTGTGTGTGGAGCAGGTTTTGATGGAGCAGGTAAATTTACAGTGGCATGACTGGTTACTGGATGAGAAGTGGAAGCCTTGGACTTCTGAATGTAAGCCTGTGAAGCAGCAACATCAATTTCTGTTAGTTCTTGTTGTGTCAGTTTCAGGTCATCATCCCATTCATCAAACTCATCAGTTTTTCCTTCAGCAATGTTTTCCTTGCTCTTCTTTCGCTTTAAAGCTTGCTTGATGCCCGAACCACTTTCATCACTAGTAGTGTAAGAGAATTTCCGTTTCTGGGTTGTGAAGACAGGATTCCCAGCCATTAGATTTCATTTGGTTTGCACATCCAAGTCAAAAGCAATGGAGGAACACATCAAACAACATTTAATCCAGCAGGTAATCAACCTACAGAAATAAAGTATAAGAATGAATATCAGGGGTGGATTTTCAAAAATTTTAGAAACATGATATGATCAAACATACAAAATACATGATCAATACATACAAAACAGTTAATATTAGATGTGAGGAGAAAGGAAATTAGCACTCACTGGGATGGAGATGCTGACACCTCTCGAACCTGAAGTTGTGGAATAGGAAATAAAACCAAACAACATGACAACTGTTGGAAGTGGCATACAGATATTCAAGGGGGGAAGCAAATGAACTTTGAGGGTGCTGAACTTATGGTGACATGATGCCATTTTAGAAGGCAAGCAGATAAGGAAAACACACAGGTGAGACAAAATACATAAAAAGACACACAGAAAACTCAAGAACAAGTGTCACCTATGAGTGGAGAATCAATTCCCCTGTCAACCTTCTACAAACTCTCTGACACTTCCCTTCCTCTCTCACTCACTCTATATATATATATATATATATATATAGTAACAGGGTTGGTTGTCACTAATTCGGTTAGTGGCAAACCAAGTGTGATATAATTTGGAGAGTGCTCAATATCTGTGATAGAGCTATTATATAAAAATAATGATGATAATTATCATATATATATATATATTAATTCATGGTGTAATGGTTATCATCATAGAAAATGAACATGGTGACTCTTGGGAAAACCAAGAATCCAACTATCCTCCCTCCAGCTATGGATAAATAGTATGTCAGACCAGATTCTTTAACTTTGGTGTGGCAACCAGTCTAGGAGAAAGAGAACCCTGAATTCAAACCTCTGAAACACTACTTAAAAATTGACCTTGTGTCATATCCTGCTTGTGTGGAGGGGTTGGGTAAATGCATATATATTTATATGAGCAGAAAAAAAAAGAAATAAAGCAAAACTTCATTTTTATGAACATATCTTCTTCAATTCTTTTTCCACCACCAGCAAGAGTGAGCTAACAACAGTATCATCATTTTCTTATGGATATTGCTCATTGTTTTTTGTAAAGGTTGTTGGTTGGTTGTTTTGTTTCACAAAGTATCAACCCTTTTCAGGTCATTTGACGCCGAATTAAGTCATTTTGATATAAGTTTCAAACAATTCAGTTGAGTATAAGTATAGTTTTTTTTGTTTACACACAGTTAAATGTCAAAAAATTCAGTTTAGCATAAGTATGCAGTTTAAACACACATTTAAATGTAAAAACAGTTAATTTTGAACAATTCAGTTTAGCGTAATTACAGTTTAGTTCAATTTGACCAATAGATAGGATCCTATCAAGTGCTACCACTCCAGGCTAATTTTTAAGTGGAATACAACAGGTTTGAATTTAGAGTTTTCCTTCTCCTAGATTGGTTGCCAAACCAAGGTTAGGAGCCTAATCTGTCTTACTACTTATCCACAGCTGAAAGAAGAATAATTGGATTCATACCTTTTCCAAGGGTATTAATGCTATGTGAAGTAAATTAGGAAAAGCATAGTGATACTATTTACCCAACCCCTCCACTCGGGCAGGATATGACACAAGGTCAATTTTTAAGCGGAGTTTAACAGGTTTTAATTCAGAGTTTTCCTTCTCCTAGACTAGTTGCCTAACCAAGGCTGAAGAACCTAGTCTGTCCTACTATTTACCCATAGCTGGAGAGAGAATAATTGGATTCATACCTTCCCCAAGGGTGAAAATGCAATCAGTCTCGTCCAGGATTTGAACTCGTGTCGCCGTGTCCATTTCCTATGACGATAACGACTACACCACGGGCACCTCCACAAAAGCATAGTGATGGGAAAACTTAATGTTCAGGCTGTTCTATTCTTCAATTATACCTCCTCTATCTCAAATAAATTAGCCTAGTTAAGAATTTGAACTCAATTCGCTGGGTTCATTTCCTATAATGATAACTTTGTGTTTCATCAGGCTCATCCACCACAAGGACCCCCTTTAAATACATACAAAGTGTATACAAAAAGAAACTGGATGCCTCATCTTCTACCCTTGTGCCAAACTCAGCTAAGCTTAGTAAATAACTACTACTGTCATATTGTGTTTGTTATCCAACAATGTAATTTAAAATGTAATGATAAACAGCACAGAAAATGAAATTTATGAAAGGCATTAAACCACTTCTCCCAGGGCCTTGTCCCATCACCAAACATCAAGACAAAATCTCAGATCCGAAATTTTTAAATTTCATAATTACATTGCTATAACAACCTCAGTTTCTCCTAAAATCAAAATTGAAGAAGCCCATAAAGGGTAAAATAGCATAATAAAAACTCCACTAAAATTTATGCATCATATTTTTCTTCCTTTCTGTTGAATATTTTATTCATATATTTATTAACAAATACACACACATGCATATACATATGTGTGTATATATGTCATAAATAATTTCCATTTTAAAAAAATATAATTTATTTATGAATAATTTAACAAGGAATTAATTTCAATCAATAGTAGATTAATCATTATTTTGAATCATCATCTCTCACCATTTATCAGGTAGCTTGTTGATTCCTCTCAAGTAAAATTCAGCTGGTTTTGAGCTCAAGAAGTTTTTCACCAGATCTTAAAATTTTTTGTCATCCAGAGCATTTTGTAGAGAATTAAAAAGATTAAAATCACTTGGTATAAAGTTTGCTGAATATAGTGGATGAAGTAAACAGACCAGCCAAAATCTAATATTTTTACTACATTATTCTTGCTGAATGTAGCTTTGCATTATCAAGAAGTACAACATTTCTCCCATTGACAAGTGCAAGGTGTTTTCTTTGAGTATCTGATTGTGGTTTAAAAACTCAAAATGAATAATAGTGCAGTGATCCCACCATACACACAGCATTAACTTTCTTCCATCTAGTTTCACCTTTGGGATAGGCTGCAGATATTCATCCTTGTAAATCCACTGCTTTTTTTGCATTGAACATTGTTATAAAAGATCCATTTTTTGTCACTTGTAATCATATTCATTTCTGCCTTGAAAGAAGAATTGTTGTGATGGATATGTAATCTTTTTTTATTCTTCTTGCTAAGAGTATGAGAAACCCAAACACTCAGCTTGCTCACTTTTCCTATCTTTTTCAAGTGGTAGTAGATTGTGGATTGGGATGTGCGGAGATCAAGTGCTAATTCTCAAAAACTTTTGCACAAATTGCAGTCCACCAATTCTCTTAAAGCATCTTGATTAAGATCTGATGAGCATCATGGTCTGCATTCATCTCTCAATGATATATAACCAGACCAAAACTTTGAAAACCAGTTTTGGACTTAGCAGTAAGTAATAACAGCTCGGCCATAAACACTACCAATTTTCTTAACTATTTCTGTTGCATTTTTGTTATTCTTAAATTCCCACAATATTACATGTCAAACATGCACTCTCAGTTCCTTTATTTTAGGGGCATGAGATCACAGATTAAATTATAATTCACATACTTTCGTAACTGAAATAAGAATGACTAATGAATACACTCTTTAATAAGGTAATTTCCAGTTTAAAACACTGGAAGTTTGAAATGCATAGTTACAACTTTCATTCAAGCAAGCTTTAAAAACAGATTTTATCTATGACCCAACCTCTATCTATCTATATATATATATATATACATACTCACAAGAGCAATTGAACAAATTACGCAGTTAAATCAAACTGAAAAGAATATTTTACTCCTTTAAAACATTGTGATATATGATATTTTTCTTAAAAGTAATCCCTCTTTTAATGCCCTGATTTTCTTCAATGTTGGATTGCACAACTTTCATTTTAACATGAAAAATACATAAAAGATCATTTTTAGAATTTAAACAATAGCAAATCTTAGAGACTTGTTAATAAGTGTTGATATTAGGAAATTGTCACTGCATTTCACCATCTTTAACAGTATCAAGATGGTATCCGGTCATGGAAATTTGATGTCTGCACTAAAGTACTTTTCAGGTATACTGCAGCTCATATATATATGATCGTGCAATATAAAAATCATAATTGGAGAGATATCATCATCATCTGTAGGTATCTGATTGCAACCCATCAAAAACGGCACTTTATAGAATTTCATTAGAGCAATACATTTAAAATATTTTAACAGAATACAGCAATTTCCAATCAAATTTGCAAGTAGGATGATAATTTTGTAGGGTCTGCCTTCAGAATATTTTTCATCATCCAAATTCTTGATATAATAAAGATACGCTAATTATCTAATTACTACTTCCTAAAAAGAAGCATCAATATCATCATGGATATGTAACGCTGTTACAACTGGTTTACGGGTCGACAAGTACCTTTAGTATTTAAAATAACCGAAGGTTTTCTTCAATGATACACAGATACTATACAGTGATCGTAAAAAACAAAGTCAATACAAATCGGTCATTTTGACGACAGGAACTGCACTAAAAACTTTTATGATCGTAAATTTTTTTATATATATTTCACGTTAGAGACCATTCCAGTGAACTTCAAATACTAACGAAAAAACAGGAAATAGAACACAAAAGGACATGAACTAATTAGAGATTATTATTTTCCTATCCGTGTATGTGAATAACACCTTAAACTTTTTTTTTTATTAACAATACTCTAATATCACAGAATACTCCCGAAGTATCTAAAAATTAAACGAAATACTTAAAATCATTATATACTTAAGTCATATACTAAAATCATTATTTACTTAAGTTTACAAAACATAACAATCAGTTTAATATTTGATGTCATACAAATTTTATTTGCATTCAATTATGAATTACAATATGCCATTAAAAATATTTGATTATGACTTAAGTACTTAAAATATTGATATCTATAGGGTACTTTTCGTTCAATTTGTGAGTATTTTGATAAATAACAGTACTTCTTGAGGTTAAAAAAGAGAGCAATAATCTGAGTAATATTATAATTCAACAACAATAACTAATACAATATTCACCTATTTAAAACTATTCTGAAGTCAAATATTCTTCGATAAATTTAATTGATATATCCATTGTATAAATTACTTTTTATAAAGGTATAAATTAATCATAAATAGGTGTTTGATTTCAATCGAAGAGAAAACAAGAAACTTTGATTCGCCTTTTTTTTTTAACATTTATCGTAATTTTCACAACAGATCTTAGAAAAAAAATGGATATATCTTAATAAAATATATCGATAAGTAATATATCTTAAATTTTATGCTGTTTCAAAATAATTTTTCAGAGGAAAAACATGAAAACTTCGTAACTTCTAAAAAAAGATATCACTAATCAAACTTTGGTCCTTCATTAAAAAAAATCGGTAAAAGATTAATGTCTCATTAATAAAAGATCCTTTTTTTCTTTTTTAAATACAGAGGAAATATTTTGAGATTTGATTGACAAAACAAAATCGGCAGGGCTACAGTGCTCTTTCATAAATGAGTGTGATTAATCTGCGTACGACTAAAATACTCAAAAACAAACCAATAATTTAACAGTCGGTGTCAGAAAGGTTTGGTTCAGTCACAATTCAACCATCAATTTGCCAATAAATTCGGCTAAGCATCTGCCAAAAATATTGATGAGACCTCTTCAAATTCCTGTATATATATATATATATATATATATATATATATATATATATATATATATATATATATAGTTACTAGAGAATCACTACGAACTTTTTTTAGTTTTCAGCTCAGATAAAGTATCTAATTTTACAGAATCAATCTAAACTATGAACAGTTACATTTGACACTAGAATTCTAAACTATAACAAAACAAAACAAATAAATTATCTAAATTAAAACATATATATTGACATTCAATTTAAAACACTACCTGCTGCAGTGCATACATTTACCGCCATGCTGGAAAAACATACGGCTTCTCTCGGTTGTTGACAGCAGAATGAATTTAATAAAATATCAATATTTTTAAATTTTATTAAACTTTTTCGACTTGATTTCCTTTAATGTAATCAAATAATTTAATGAAAACAAAAAATTCTGAAAACAACCCCAAACTTTTTAAAAGTCTCGTGTAGTGTTGTAACTAAACGAGATTGTATTATCCAACATGGCGGCGCTTGTGAGGCAGGCGGGTAGGTTAATACGACCTCTAAGTAAATTAGGACCTAGGTATCACCTCACACAACCGGTCGTTTTTATTTCCACCTCCAAGAAAAATAAGGATGTCATCACGTCTGTGGATCCTATACAAAACTCTGACTCTTTACAAAAACAATTAGAAAAGAATTTCGCAGACCTCGACCCTAAAGCAGACAAGGTTCGTAACAGTAACACTTTTTTTTTCTTACTCGAAAAGACAGTCAATCTCCATGTGCCCTTGTAAAAGTGAAGCTCTGGATTTACAATAGCCCGGTTTCAACTTTAAATAGATGTTTGTTTATGATCTAACTAGGACTAGAACCTATTTATGTGAAGTGTTTTTTTTTCTTTTTGTCTAAACATAAAAATTTTAATCCGAAAAAGTAATGCTTGCTATTTATCATGTCAAGTTCGAAATGACGAATTAATGATGAAAGTGGATACAACGGAGTAACCTAACAATAAAGAAAGACACTTAAAAAATTGTTTTAATGATATTTTTAGCATTCAGATTAATACTGTTGGACGTATTTCTTCGAGTTATTCGATAAAAACATTAAATAACCTTAATGATGGCGTATCTGATATTGTTGTGTGTTTTGTTTATTTATAAATGTTGTCCTTGAAACTTCTGTAGAACTTCGTATATATAGCTGCCACTCAGTATACATTTTTTCTAAATAGATATAAATGAATAAAATGTCTCCGTTTTATTCTTATACATCTGGATATATTTTATTTTTCGCTACAAAATTAATTTAATTTTAGGAGGAAATAAAGAGTTAATTTTACTTGCCTTAAAAAATAATTCTGCTTTGTAAGCGTGTATCCAACTTCCTCAGAAATATTTTTCATTGGAAAATTACTTGAATTAATTTTTAATATTAAAATAACTTTATTACTTTGCTTATAAAATGACCTATCATTTGCCTATTCAGTTATCTTTTCTGTGTTTTAAATCAGCTGAAGATGGAGTCATATTTATTAAAAATTTACGATGTCACAATGACTTTTTAAAAGAAATGAATGATATTGTTAAAAAAAGGTTTAAAAGAGAATGTTAAATGTTGAAAATCACATCATACTAAATTAAAATTACAGTAAATGAAGTTTTGGTTTCTTTGTTTTAATGTCATACCAATCTTCTTAAAATAAAGTTTTGAGTCTTATATGTGATGTTTCGAAAAAATATATCATTTGAGATGTTTGTTTATACAAAATAATATCGACAAAAATGTTTGTAAATTTTCGGCTATGTCAAACCATAAACACTTTTAGATAGCTTCTATTTATTATTGTAAAAATCTATCGAATATTTTTCACATAAGCTTACCGTTGGAATTTCAATATTTGATAATCGCATTTTTGACGAAAAGCGATATTTAGTATAAAATCGCCCAAAACTTCTATAAAAGTCAATGTTGTGTAGTTATAATTTGTGTCCTTAAGAAGAAAGATTAAAGAAAAATATTCTTTGTCGCTCTGTTTTTGTTTTAGTAATCAATGAACTGGATTTTATTTTTCCCCGTCAAAAGTGCATTTAATTCTTCCACGACTAACGTACTTAGTAGGACAGTATTAGCCCTAGTTTTGAATTCAGTCATCCTAAATTAATTGCTGCCTCTAAAGTTGGAGTAGAGCAGACGATGAGAGTAAATGAAGAAAGCAGATAAATGAGTATATAAATAGCACCTATCAAAAGTGAAATGCATATAATATCCATTGTCATTTATTACAGGTGTAAAGAAGAGAGTTTGGTAATACAAAATAATTGAATTTTGAAGTACATTAAATTGCAGTTATCCTGCTGATAATCAGTTGTCTCATTCAACATTAAATTTTTTTTTTTTTTTTTTTTTTTTTTTGCTTTTTCCCTTTCACTCCCAAAAAGTTTTACTTCCTTTTCAATGACAAAATAGAGCATCTCTGAATAGAATGTGCCTTCGTTTTTGTCTGTTCCGTTACTAAAGAGATTCAAATGTCATTATTGAAGAAATGAGTTAACAAAGAGTGACAGGTATATTTTGAACAAAGTGTGGATGTGTAAAAATTAAAGAAAGTCATTTACATTATAATTTTTACTTAATATCTTTGATAAATTCATATATATTTGCGTAGTTAAATTCTTCAGTTCATGGAGGTTAGAATTTATAGTGGTTTATTTTATGGTTGGTTGTTAATTCTGAAATCTCTGGCACCTCACAAAGTATAATGGTTAGCAAGCTAAATTCGCGAATCATTGTTAGTGAGTTCGATTCTCATTGGATACCCTGGCCCAGTGGTTAGAGTGTTCGCCAATGGTCCGGGAGACCTGGGTTCAATCCCAGGTCGAGTCATACCAAAGACTTTAAAAATGGTACTTGATACCACCTTGCTTAACACTCAGCATTATAAGGTACGGTTCAAGGGTAAAGTGGAGCAATCCTGGGAATGGAGTAGCGCCCTCCCCTACACCTTGGTGTAGTAGCTATCGAAAAGGGAGCCTTCGGGTCACCCTCGACTAACTAATACTTGTGCCACTATAAACTTACCGTTTAATCACCCAAAATCAAACAGTGGTAGTAAAAGTTGTCAGGGCATGTCCCTTTTAATTTTCACGTTATTTTTGTTAATTTAGACGAGGTTTCATTAGCTTAACTTTATTTACATTAACTTATGACACCTAAAGTTATTTAAATCTGAAAGAAAAAATTTAATGTATAATCAATTAATGATAAGCTTGAAATGATTATTAATCCACTTTATATAAAATACAGTTTTTATAATTACAAACTTATTACAGCACTTTCCAAGAGAGGAGGAATCCCCATGACGTAATGGCTAATGTGCCGAACTATAGATTTAAAGTAAGTGAGTTCAAACTCCAGTCGATCTATTATGTTCACTTTCAGACTAATACCCTTGGGAAAGGTATGAACTCCCCTATGTTCCCAGCTAGTTAAATAATATCACTGCTGTGCTTCTACAAGGATAATTTTGGCATTAAATAACCCATAAAGTTTGATATGCCATTAAAAATACGAAATCTCCAAAGATGCCTTCATAAGAGTTTAATATTGTTGAACTGACTTAAATTAAAATAAACTTTTTTATTTTGAAATGTATGTATTTAGATCCATAGTGTCCTGGGTATGATGCTAAACTACATCTGATGGTGAGGCTCCAGTTCTGGGAAGTGTGGAGTACCTCTTCTTTACCATTACTCCCAGGTCCACTTTGACCAGTGTGTACCTGTTAGGGTCCAATCTATGGGTCATATCTGTTTAAAAATTATTTGTATACAATAGGACAGTGTGCAAAAAAAAAACTTAAAAAAGTACACATGTGAATATAAATGTACAGTAAGTATGATTCCCTAACTGCTTGGCATAAAATAACCCTAGATGAGTTGACATGCTTCTAAAATCAATTAATCAGATTCACTGTAAAACAGCATGGAATTTAAATATCATCACTGATTAAAACCTTTTTTAAAAAGTGAACATTTGTCAAAACGAATCTGTTCAGTGAATTTTTCTAAAAACAATAATTAATTGAATTGAGAAAGACAAAACGAACTTTTCTATCCATGGTCATATTTAGAAAAAATATCATGAAATTTCTTGTAATTGTTATATTGAGGTTTCATTTTCAAGAACTATAGATCAATAATTTCTTTTTTTTTTTTTTTTTTTTTTTTTCCTCCAGAATTGGCTAACTTTTGGCTATGATAGGATCGACAGGGATAGTGACCAATTTTCTCACATGATGACCATGTTCATCACCGTTACTTTATGCTTGGTTGGAGGCTCATATATTTTAGCTTATCTTCCTGACCAGAGGTAAGTGTTGTTTTTTTTTTTTTTTTTTTTTTTGTCAACTTTAATAACAATTTGCCTTTGTTAGTATATTAACAATGATCAGAGCATTTCATGAGCCCATTTATCTCACAATTTTTCAATCCTTTCTCTATTTTTAAAGAGTGGGGGATGGGACTCTACCCTTTTGTTTATTCATAAAGACTCATCTAACAAATGAGTTGGGATGCATTATTGGTGATTTTTTTTTTTTCCTGGGTTTATCAGGAGTTTAAAGTCTTTCAATTGACCCAACTAGGGTTGATCATTTCCCAGCTTATATTCTAGCACTGGGCTTGTGCCTTAAGTTACCTACTTGCTTTTTTCATGGACCGAGATTAAAAAGCACAGGAGGTTGTACCTGTCTAAGATGAAAATAATATCAATTTACTAGATTACTATGATTATTTGTGTATAACCTGCACTCCTAGATTTGGGCTATGGAATTGAGGGGGAAAAAGATACATTTTGTATATAATACACACTGACTTTTTAGAATTTGTAGCAGCTAAATTTAACATTTGTTCAACTTTTTATCTGGTTCATAAAAAATTTTTAAAAAAATTTCAGTTATTTACCAAGCTTTGCTTAAATATGGCACACAGGCCCCAAGTAACTTACAATATCTGCTGTTTCTTCAGTGGTACCCAGCTAAATATTGAACTGGCTCATCACTGCTTAACTTCAGTGATCTAGCAGGAATTGGTGCTTTCAGCATGACCATAATAAGAATCTATACAGTTTACTTACTTTTTGAAGCAAAAACTTTTTGCAATATTTAGAGCAAATACATGGATATGGTCAGGCAAAAATAAGCTCACACTAAGAGAAACCAAATTATAAACAAACACCCATTCCAGTGGCTATTTCTCTGGAGCTAGATATAAATTACATCTGGTCACACCATCCTTAATATGTGACTGGATAAAAAGTTAATATTGAGTTCTTGTGTATAATACATACTGCCATTTTTAATATTTACTTAACAAGATAGAATACATGGTATTACAATGCGACTATTTTGTGTTTATTAGACACATACTGTAATTATTTGTGCATAACACTCACTCGTAAGTTTGGACTACAAAATTCTGGGGAAAAAATTCTTCTGAATAATACACATTGACTTTTAAAGATATAGCAGCTAAATTTAACCTAAACTTAGCATTTGGTGAAGTTTTTATTAGTTTGTGCTGACTAAAAATAAGAATTTATATAGTTTACATATTTTGAAACAAAATTTACACAGTATTTACAGCAAACAGACATGTTCACACACAATTGCATCAAACTTGTAGCAAAAATAAGCTCACATTAAGAGAAACAAAATTATAAACATCCACATACCAGTGGATATTTCCCTGGAACTGTGTAAAGCACATTAGTTTGGACTATAGATAGACCTAACTAAGGTCATCTCATCCTGAACATGAGACATGTGGCCGGAAAGTTGATTATATAGTTCTTGTGTGCATCTATCTAACTTTTGGATTGAAAAATCAGGAAAAATGGTTTGTCTTATACACATTATTACAGTAGAAAAAATATGCTTATTTGAATAAATTAAGTATTTGTTTAACAGCTGTAAAGAGAATAATTTCCAGAGTTCAGCAGAATAATCTTTTGAGTTTGGAACAGAAATAAAAAAGACAACTCAAACCTTATTCAAAATTTAATTTTACTATAAAAAAACAATATTTACCATTTTCTTTTGACCACCTCGTTGATGGGGCTTAGATTACACTGATTGTATCCACCTGCAAAGGGGGTAAGACCTCCCCTCAGGGGTGACTTGGGCAGTACCCTAAACTACGTCTGATGTGAGGTTTCAGTTCTTTATTGTCCTCAGTGACCCAGAGTGGTAATACCTGTTAGGATTCTATTTATGGATCAAATAGATCTATTGTGGGGAGGGGTCCTCAAGGTGTAATGGTTAAAGCACTAGACTGCGATATTGCAGTAAGAGAGTTTAAACTCCAGTCGTGCTATCATGTTCACTTTCGGACAAATGCCCATGGAAAAAGTATGAACCCCTTATCCTCCCAACTATGGGTGAAATAATACCACTACTGTCCTTCTAGAAAGATGGATTCAGCCTTAAATAACCCAAGAAAGTTTATATGCCATTAAACAACAAACAATAGATCTATTTAAAAATGATTTATATTCAAAAGGACTGGGTGCAAAAAAAAAAAAAAAAACTCTTAAGATACTACTACACAAAAATGTAAATATGAACATATAATGCATGTGATTCCCTAGTCGTTCGGCATAAGATAACTCTAGATCAGTTGACATGTCATTAAAATCAATCCATTATTTTGTTTACAAATGCTCGCTTTCCTCATGCTGAAATTCTGCAGTACTCTCCAAGTCTCTGGTATTGCTCTGATTTCATGAAGAATAAAATAAGCTCATATCAAGTCAAGTTTTTATAGAATTTATACTGAATAAATATATGAATGAAACATTCAAGAGAATGGAAGAATACAATAATACAAAACTAGAATTTGGTGGAGAATTTTATATTTTACCCTTTATGGGCTTCATCAACTAATGCTTTGGAAAAAACGTGATTACTTTTAAACAATAGCTAAACACTTTTTAATATCTTTTAAAATATTGCTATTGCTCCTAGGTCCACTCGGACCTGGAGTGGTAGTACCTGATATGGGTCAAATAGAACTGTTTGACATTTAAACTAAGTGCAAACAAATGACTTACCCTAAATTGAATTGTTTGAAATAGAACTTTGATCATTTAACTGTGTGTAAACAAATGACTGATGTTTTAATTGAATTGTTTGTGATACATAGCAATACTTGTATGCAAATAAATGAGTAATGTTAAATAGCAAAACTTGTAACCACTTCACTGCCTACAAACAAGATTAAAATTTAATAGAGTTGTTAGTATTAGAAAGCATGTCTTTAATTGGAATCATTTTGAGATGAGGCTTCTTAATCTGAGAATTAATTTTTATTTATTGCGGACTTTTTGTCCTCATCTTGGTTGTTTTTATGTTGTTTCTTCTTTCACTACGTTTCGGCCAAATTTCACCTGAAGAAGGCCAGAGGTGAAATTTGGCCGAAACGTAGTGAAAGAAGAAACAACATAAAAATTACCAAGATGAGGACAAAAATTCCGCAATAAATAAATATTAGAAAGCAATAATACAAACTATTTAACCATGGAGAAACAATAGCAATACTAGTGTGCAAACTAATTAGTTTTAACTCCATTTAAAAATGAAATCACCTACAAACTATTCACTTATAAATTATGTGTATCCATTTAACTGTGCCCAAACAAATGATTAATAGTAAATAGAATTATTCATATTAAATAGAAAGACTTGAATCCATTTAACTGTGTGCAAAAGAATGAGCTTAGGCTCATTTTAAAATGTTTACAAAATGTGTTTACAAATCATATTTAATATATGTATAAACAGGATTTGGCACTAAATAACCTACAATGGTTGATATGTCATAAAAACCCAACCAAACCACTGTCTTTCTTTAAGGATGGATTTGGAATTGGATAACCCACAAACGTTGATATGAAATTAAACAAAGAAATCAAACTAAACCATACAATGCTGAAGCGTCAATGTTTCAGCTTTTTACTGATTTGCCATTGTCAAATTTTTGGGTGGTTTTCCCCAGCCTCCAAGAGTTCTCTCTAATCTTTAATTAATAATTATCAAATACCCCATCCCTGCCCTTTTAGATACCTCTGCTTGTGTGCTTGGTATAATCAATCATCTTTTATCAGCTTTATTTTGCATATCAGTGGACAGTAACTTTAAAAAACTTCCTTTTTTTTTTTTTTTTTTTTTTCCAGGTTACAAGAATGGTCTCTACGTGAGGCATACCTCGAGCTAGACCGTAGAGAGCGTGAGGGCCTGGATCTGATATCACCTGACATCATTGATCCTGCTAAAGTTAGTCTACCCACAGAAGAGCAAATAGGAGATATGGAAATTATTATTTAACCTCGTAGATACCTTATTCGGTGGAAGCTTTTCCAGCTATGTTAGCTTCCATTGCTTCCACATTGAATTTTTGTACAGTTAGAGCTTCTCAGCTTTTTGAAAATAAAAATCAACAAAAAAAAACAGGAACATTTCTCATGTTTTCTGTCAATATTTTTCTATTTTGTGGTTGAATGTATTAAGTCTGATGATCTCCTGTTTAATAACAATTCTTCTTTTTCTAGAGCGAGTCAAAAGTTTTGCTACATTTTGGTAATGTTTTGTATAATTAGGCACTTCTGAATGTTTTTTGCCAAGGTCATGAAGGAGATGAATTACACTGGATTGTAAGATTCCAAGCTTGCCTGATATTCTCAAAGTGCTTCTTGCTGGATTTTCCTCTATAATTTGGAGCATGGCCTCTGAATCTATGGTTTTAAGCCTGACTGACTTAGCGTAATCATTAAAAATTTTTTAACTCTAACAAAATTTCTTGAACTATCTGGTTACAATACTGTAATCAATTACAGCTTCACCTTTCACACAACAAATATTTTTAGTTGTTTCCACAGTGTTATAGCACAGTTTAAACTCTTAAAGTTTTCAAACTGAACTAATTTGCATGTTCATCTGTGCACTTTTCAAATCGCACACAATGAAGCAATGCAGAACGTGCCAGCACACCAACTACCACAATACTATGAACCACTGCAGGTACCTTTCACAGTTTGAACTGCCTTGCTCTCATGATATAATGTAGCAAACTAGTTCATACCAAAATGTTGCCAAACTTTTGACTCACTCTTGTAATATGTTGGGAATTTGCTCAATACTACAAAAGAAGCAGGTATTATTTTTGCATTGTTTTCAACTATTAGCTCTTTAGGGTCATATAACTAGATAGTGGGTCTTGCCAAGGAGCTGTAGTGAACAAGCTATTCTTGTCTTATGCCATATTAAACTAAACTTTGCAAATGCTAAAACTACCTAGTAAAGGTACCTATTGTTGCTCTGAAAAGAAAAATTAGGATGATATACAGTATCATCCATGAATAAGTACGACCTTTACAATTATTTATGAAAGGTTTATCTAAATCGCTCTGTCTGCAGGGCTTAGACTTTACTATCACCTGTAGAGGAGTAAGAACCCCCTGCCCTCACAAAAAATATGGTATCTTGAGTATGATGCTAAACTGCATCTAATGGTTAGACTCCAGATCTGGGAATGTGGAGTACCTCTTTGTTATCATTAATCTCTCTGACCTAAAGTGGTATTATCTGGTAGGGTCTCATTATCCATATTTGATGAAAATAATTACTTAAAACTATGTAATTATTAATATTAGATAAGAATACTTGAAACCATACAGCCATGTGCAAATTATTTGTATTAGGAATACTTGATATCAAGTCTCTGAAAAAATATGTATGAATGTACAATTGTTAAATTGAATAGCTGTATCTATTATTTGAGAGATAGTGTAGAATTTTTAAAAAAGAGAATTAGAAATTGTTCTTTAAAGGTGCAGAAAAATTGAAAAACGAAGTAATCCAAAATTGGTGGATTTATTAGAAGGAAAGTTGACATTAAAATGTTTTGGTTTTATGAACCTTCGTCAGGACTTTAAAATGGTGAAATGAGTGTTGATAGAATAATGAATGTTTAATAAAATATGAAAACAGAAGGAGGAGAGTGTATACAAAGAAAGATCATATAACTGTTCAATCATTCAATCAGCGTTCTTTTTTGAAAATCTATTGCATAATTGGCACAGGCAATGATGTTAAACAAATGGAACCACCAAGAGATATAATGGATAAGGAAGAAATATAGAAGCAGAAGAAAGTGAGGGGAGAAAGATATATTTATTTGACTCTTCATGAGGTCAAAATGTGACATAATGGTCTGTTTTATGTGGGTTACAGCACAGGGTGATGAAAAAATTACTTAAATTCCATCAGCATTTGCCTGAAGCACCGATCGATAAACCCAGCTCTTATCCCTTTTAGGCAAGGGATCACATCCTACCTGGGGAGAAGACCCTTGGAACCAAACTTTTATTAATTCTCACCCACACAGTATACAAACCGAGTAAGTATTGTCTTCAAATATTCTATATTGGAAATCAAGGTCATAGGAAAATTTCGATTCATTGGACTTTAAAGTCATGATCTCTCTGTCTCTCTCAACAAAAGAGAGAGAATTCTTTATTTCCATTGCTTTTCCTCTACTTTTGAGTGATTACTATCATTTGGTTTTATATTATTTTTGCTTTTACAGTTTTTTTGGTTTTTTAAATTTCTATTACACTATGTAAAACAAATTTTGTTCCTGGATAGTATGTGTTATTTCTTAATTGCTTATGTTGTTGAATTATAGAAAATAGCCATTATTCTCTTCAAACTTTGCTTTTGTGCACAGGATAATGAAATTTAGAAGTTAACTTATTTTCTATGTAAAAACAAGCCAATTTGCACACTTTCCATTTACATAAAGTCTGAATAAAACAAGACATAAATCAAAATTCACACCCACCCACACATATATACTGAAGTAATAAAAAATTGCTCGAAGGGAGGCTTCGTCTTTGATTTTTTTTTTTTTTTTTTTTTTTTGATATAGATTTCGGACTAATCTAAAAATCACTCTCAGGCCCATCGGGGGTTTTTTTCTTAGGCATAAGCAATAGAAAAATAGCACTTTCTGTATGTAAGTTTATTTTTATTTATTTATTTTTTTGTCCTATTTATTATATGCAAAACTTTCAGTAATATTCTCCAAGAAAAAGTACAATAATTCCATAAACACACACACACACACACACACACATATATATATATATGAATGAATGACAGTATTTAATCCAGTAAATCTGGAGTTGGGAACAATTCCAAGCAGGACAAATAGAATATTAAATTTAAGTAATCCCAGTCAAGAGCTCAATGCAAACAAAATCCACAGAGAAAATTTTCTCTTTAAAAAAACAAAACAAAAAAAACACTCTCAGTCACATTAATAGATTTATTTCTATCCTATTAAAAAGCATTGGTATAGATCAATGCTCTAAAATTATTTTAGAGCATTGATTTATATCAATGCTTTGAGTGGATTTTATTTACCTTGAGCTCTTGACCGGGATTATTTAATATTCTATTTTATTGGTCCTGAGAGGAATTATTCCCTATTCTGGATTTACTGGATTGAATAATATATTGAAGTAAATGTGTTAGTAGTCGAGTTTCAATAATATTCCATAAGTGAAAGTAAATATTCCCTTAGTCAATAACAATAATTCTGTCAGCACACTGATTTCAAGACATCGGCATCCACTCCAAATGAAATCAGATAATTCGTATATGTATCACAAAAACACAAAGTCAGAAGCCATTTCGCCATTGTATTTGTCTAGTAGAAAGAAAACTGCCTCATTTCATTAAAAAAAATTAATTTCAAATGAAATTCCCCAAGTAGAGGAAGTTTTTCTAAAGGCAAATCAAGCAAAATTATTCTCGGAAAAAGTTTTTGGTGGATTTTTTTTAAACTAGAAAGACGACACCAGCTCACTTTGTGCCTAAATTTCTATAAGCTAATTTCTTTCATTGTAAATTTCACTGGATCTAATGATATCGCTTTCTTTGGAATTTCGGACAGTTATTCAGAGGTTCTTACTGATATTTTCATTCAAAGATCAAAAGCCTTTGGTATGCTGTTATTGTTTATCCAAGGGGAATAACTATATAACTTTGCAGACGAATAAAAACGCGTAAGATGCTGTGAAAGTTCTACGAAAAAGAGTTGAAATAAGGTATGGAAATGACATTATCAAACAAATGTTAAAGTTATTTTGTCATCTTCAGATCACGGCGAGATTTTCTTTATGGCATATTCAGTTGTTACAATTTTTTTTCTATATTTAAAAATAAACACCACTTAACTTTTCAAGTTCGATCAAAAGAAATGTACACCTTTTGGCACTATCCGATTTTTTAGGTCCTACTAACACCTCTCAACATTTCGGAAAAGAGAAAATTGTAGCTTTTGTTTTCATCAGCTTATGTGGAGACTTCGGTAAGTTAGTGAAATGTTAAATAAGGATTCCGATGATATTTCGAAGTGCCCTAATCAGAGATGTATTCAATATTAAGCTGATACGAACAGATACTACACTTTGATCTTAACCAGATGGCTGAAATCTTGCATTTCGAATGGGATCACAGAAATCAAATTGAATAAAAGAAATGTAATACATTCACCAGATAATAGTAGTAAATTTCAGTCATTTCTTCATTTTTAAAATTTAATTAATTTTCTTTATCTAAATGTAAGTTGACATGATCTTCATGGTTGAAGGAAGGAAAGACTAAAGAAATATAATTGATAGGCGAATTGTAGCTTGTTGAAAACTTGTTTTTTAAATGTTAATGGTCAGTAAAATATGAAGATAATGACGGAAACTGCGTATCTCTTATTTGGATGGTAAATGTATTATATTCCTATATAAGGTTGTTTGTATTTATGGCAGACATTTCCTGAGCGGAATATTCTGGATAAGTACCGAAAAATATGACATAAGAATTTAATTTTATAATACGACGGTGTTGATACGGTAGACATTTTCTCAGCAGAATATTCTGGATAAGTACCGAAAAATATGACATAAAAATTTAATTTTATTATACGACGGTGTTGATAATAGTCGGTGGGTAAGAAATCAGGAAAATATGACGAATGTAGCAAAGTTTTATATCCCGAGTCGATGAACTTCCACAGTGTCATCCTGGCAACATGTGGCCAAGCATTGCCTTGAAACAAAACCATGAACAAGATTGCAAAGTAAACGCATCACTTCTTTTTATGTAAAATTTCCATATAACCTTCAATACCAAATACAGACAGAAGTGATCGAAAATTAACAAAGAGGGCACTTTAATCATTTGGAATGTGATTTTTTTTTTTTTTTTTTTTTTTTTTACAACTACTATTAAAATATGTTTGAACCGAATTGAAACAGTTTATACTAAAATCAGACAGTATTTTCCAAATATCTAATAGAAGCCTCGGGAGGGTGTTTGTGTATTCTGATAACGAAACTTATTTCATGTGGTATTCTTAATTAGCTACCTTTCCCGAAAGTGCTACACACGTCCTGTCACTGCATGTCATGCTGTTTGAAAGAAGGTTAAGTTTTCGCATTTTCTTCAGTAATTCTCGGATGTGTTGCCCTTGAGCGTTGTCGAAAAGTGATGCTACAAGAAAGAATAGTAATCTGTGTGCATTTATGCAATTATATATTTTATCAAAAACATTATACATATAATAATGCAGTCGTAGTAATTATAATTGACACATCTAAATCAGATTGGTTCCGTTTAAAATGATTTAAAGCGAAAGCATTTTTATGGGGGACTATTTTTTAGGCTGAGCGTTCAAAATACCTTTTCTACTCAAGCAATTTGTCAGATTTGAAAAATATTGATTTTTTTATGTTTTAGTCTGGGTTGGTTTCTTTTTCACTGGCATATCAATCTTCGTGGGTTATTTAATGCCAAAGCCATACTTGTCGAAGAACAGTAGTGGTACTATTTAACCCATCGTTGGTGGCGGGGGTTAAAGAGGTTCATATCTTTCAAAAGGGTATTAATCAGAAATTGATCGTAATAGCGCGATTGGAGTTCGAACTCGCTTACTACGATGTCACTGTCTAGCACGTTAGTGACTACGCCACGAGGATTTCGTCCGATTTTCTATGGTTTCAGATGTGGAATTTTATTAATAATATAAAATATATTTAAGAAACGATATCGGACTTTCCGACATGCATTTACACGAGTTATCTTTCCTTGTTTTTATTTTCATTATTCCTTAAGAAGAGAATAAAATTCTCAAGTAGGAACGAGAGAAAATTATTTAGACACAAGTTTCAATGACGTGAGCACCATTTTGAAATTGACATTTGAAAATGTCAGTATGTTACAAAACCAAACCAGACAAGAACAAATATCAAAAATGTATTTGTGTGTGTCTGTGTAGAAAATAATACATGATCCATTTTACCTACTTATTACCGTTGTTTATGTTTGGTTGTGTCTGGTTTAAAGTGGCATTGTATATGTTTCCCAATAGCACAATTATAAGAAAATTACGAGTTATCCTCAAGACGGCTGTGTACCCGGATGTGGAGAGGCCGAGGGTAGACAGCGAAGGCCGGACGGAAGGGACTTGAGCACGGCAAGACGGGGAGAAGCGACAAGGGTCTCCACGAGGTGAGATGTGGCTAGAAAGAGCCGGGTAACTGGTGTTAGTCGACCACCCAAATCTACAAATAGAACCCAGGACAATTTTGAGCCCTACGAAACCAAACGTCCACAGCCCTCTTAGAACAGTCTTAAACCCAACCAGAAAATATCCAGAAAGACAACAGTACATTCACCAACCATAGATAAGTGTATGATGTATTTAAATTTGTTCTTATTGACCGCTAAAGGAATATGCTTTAGTAACTCTTTCGCGCTTCTTATATAAACGTATTTAAACGTCTTACCGCGTTGCTTATTCTTTCTTATGACCTATATGGGGGTGTCGTTAAAATTTCCCATACAATGGCTACTGTCCTCTAATGAGGGCGTTCATGGATGGGTGAAACAGGCGTTATCTTCCAAAAGTATTTCAAACGAAAGAGATCTACGTGCATGTTTTTCTTTCTTTTTTCTTTCTTTCTTTATTTTTCTCTATGGCAAAGATTTAAGTTGCCTCCTAGTTCTCGTTTTGAGAGTTCAACCTTCAAGCAAGAGAAGATAATCTAACAGGAACTAACTCGTATATTCATCTAACCAGGAATCGGAAGGACGGGAAAATGATGGGCATTATCAGATATTATGGGATTCTGCTGGAAGACTTTGCATTAATTCCAGGTTCGAATCTTCAGTTCGTCCTGTACCCAGTACTCAATAATTTTTTTTTGGCAAACTTATTTATCTCATTTTATTTTGTCTAGAGATCTATTGTCACAAATATCAGAATTTTAGCTACTTAATTTGGTATATTGGCTAAAAAGCTAGTCTAACAGATAAGTTTATTTTAGTCTAGTTGGTTAAACGGCATATCAACTCTTCTAGGTTATTCGATGCCGAAGTCAATCTTTTTGTCTTTTCTTCAAGTAATTATATGGTTTCAAGTAAATAATGATAATAATCCTTTGTAAAAAATATATTTTCAAATGACTGGTCTAGTGGGTAGAGTGTTCGCCAATGACTAGAGACCAGGGTTCAATCCCAGATCGAGTTATACCAAAGACTCAATAAATGGTACTTGATACCTCCTCGCTTAACACTCTGCATTGTAAGGTCTGTACCAAAGGTAAAGTAGTGCAATCCAGGAAAAGGAGTAGCGCCATCCCCTACACCTCAGTGTAGTAGCTATTGAAAAGGGAGCCTTCGGGGCGCCCTCGACTACAGTCACCAACTTTACTTTTATTCCTAATATAAATAATTTGCATACCGTTGTAATTGTAATCACGCACTCAAAGAGTGCGCAGGATTGCCTCGTCAGTGATGTTCTTGGGGTCCTGACAAGTTTCGGGTCTTCCAACATCATACTTGCTCTCCCAAGTGACCCTACCGAAACTATTATTCCAACAAGCGATCCTGCAATAAAGAGTTCGCCAAGTACGCAATACCACACATCACACACCTGAAAAAGTAAAAAAGGTACTGCTATTGAGCTTTAAACTGGAAGTGGCCGATGAGAAACTACATACGTCACTTCCCTCCCTGTCTCGGTGAGTTAAAAAGGTAAACAATCACTTGCTCGTCTTCTCCTCCTGGATTTTGAAGGAGTATACTCACACGCACTGAGCGAGTTTCGGTCCAATATAACAGGTAAGCAAATTCCTACTTGCGCGTATTCGTTCGGATATATATATATATATATATATATATACAATCGCCCAAACTAAGTCTTTAAAAAAAAAATTATTAATGACAATAAGTTAATAAAACTTAAATAACTCAAACCATAAAAAATTCTGTACCAGACAGTCATAGTAAGACACTGACAGCAATAATTCTACGGGCAGATATCTTCTTAGAAGAAAACAAATCTTGATACTGCAAACAATAGGATTTTTTTTTTTTTTTTCGTTTCCACTTACCGTTCTTTTCTTTGTTTTTGTTTTTTTCTCTTTTTTCTTTAGGAATCTTTGTACAAATAATTACATTCAATTATATATATATATATATATGTACATTGGGAAAACTAAGTTTTTTCTTTGTTTTCTCACTCTTTATTCCCCTCCCCTTCATTTCCTTTCTCTTTTAAACCCTTTCAATTTTACCATCAAATACCTCAACACTTGTTCGTCTCTGTTGTGCTCCATGGATCTGATTTTTAATCCATAACCATCTCGACGCTTTTTCAGCATATTCTGAAATCGCTCTTGTAATATCCTAACAAAAGAGAAATAACCTCTGATGCCACAGGGGTTACGGCCCCTACCACATCCGGGGGATTTGGTCAATAAAGGAATGTACCAGGCATAGCAGCAGATGTTCGTTCTCGCTCTGTCTTTAGTCACCATCCATCCTATCGATTCATCTTGGTAATAGTCCATACCTAGCAAGTATCCATTACCTCAGATATAAAGACTTTACATTGGCGACGAAGAAAGAGTCGTTTACTCACCAATAACAACAAAAAAAAGAAAAGAACAAACCTGCCCACGTGCCGAAAAAAAAAACTAACATGGCCGCTTTACCACATTACCCAGAATTTAACCACGAATCAAAAAACAAAGCTGCAAAATGGACAAAATATGTCAACAGACTGAGAAATTACTTCACTGCATACAACATAGAAGACGATGAACGAAAAAAAGCTATGCTTTTAACTTCTGTTGGCGAAGAAGTAAATGATATTATTGACGAACTACCGTCTGAACAAACCACACCAGAAAAAAACGAAACACACTTCGATAAGCTCGTCCTGGCTGTGCAATACCACTTCAACTCAGAAAACAACACTGAGTATAACAGATTTATATTCCGAAAAAAAAACACCCCAAACATAGAGGACTTTCATCGGGAATTAAAAGAGGCAGCAGCTATGTGCCGTTTCACAGACAGAAATGCAGTAATAAAATATCAGCTAATAACGGGCTGTTTATCAGAAAAAGTTAGCCAAAAGGGACTGATGAACCCAAACATGCTCCTAGGCGATCTAATAAACTATGCCAAAATGACAGAAACCATATCCAAACAAATGGAAGAGATGCGCTTAGAAGACGCCAACTCTACTACAAAACCTACCACATCCGTTAATGCAGTAGCCAACAAAGTCACGCATGAACAACAATGGCCACGCAAACGCCCCCAGCAAAACCGGTGCAGAAATTGCAATGGGAAATACCCACATGAACGGGGACCGACATCCTGCCCTGCATTCCAGAACCAGTGTGCCTATTGCCGGAGATGGGGACACTTCGCCTCTGTCTGTTTCAGAAAACTAAATGACGAGGACAGAGCGTGAAGAACAAATCGCCCCCCACGCCCACAAGCTCAAACCAGTCAACGACCGGTAAACTACATTGAGGACCATCAACGAGACTCAAACAGCGGCAGTGACACGGAATATGTATTCCATACAGGTAAAGTGAAAAACCTTCCTTACTTTGACTTATCTTTTGGTGATGGCCATCAAATGTTCAATGTGTTAGCTGACTCTGGCGCCACCATAAACATTTTGTCCGAGGCAGATTACAAATCCCTAAGACCAACGCCTCTCCTCCGACCCACAAAAACCGTAATATCTGGATTCGGTGTCAAGGAAGCCACCCCACTCCTAGGTCAATTCAGCACACTTCTAAAGTTTAGAGGCATCTCCTGCCAAGCGGACATACATGTTATAAAGAACCCAGAAAAACCCATTATTGGCTGGGAAACATGTAAAAGGCTCAAACTACTGTCAGCAAACACTCATTCAGTCAACCACATCAGTAACTCTGATGCACAGACCCCACTCCCCACTCTTGAACTTCTAGAGGACTACGCAGACGTATTCAATGGTCTGGGTAAACTCAAAGAAAAAAAAGTTCACCTACACATAGATGAAAACATACCACCCATCGCTCAGAGATACCGCAGGGTCCCCTTTCACGTAAGGAAGGATATAGAAGAGTTAATAGCCAAAGATGAGAAACTGGGAGTGATTGAAAAGGCAGACGGACCAACCCCATGGGTATCTCCTATTGTTGTAGTACCCAAAAAGGGTCAAAATAAAATCAGGATTTGCATCGACATGAGGGCGGCAAACAAAGCTATCAAAAGGAAACGACACCCAACCCCCACACTCAATGAACTGAAAACTATTCTATCAGGAGCTAATGTTTTCAGCAAATTGGATCTTAACCAAGGCTACAACCAATTGGAACTAGCTGAAGAATCCCGATATATAACCACCTTTGCAACACACCTGGGCCTGTACAGATATAAAAGACTCTTTTTTGGTGTCAACTCCGCAAGTGAGATATTCCAGGAAGAAATTAGTCAAGCACTTACAGGGATCAAGGGAGCCATCAACATCAGTGACGACATCCTTTGCTTCGGATCAGACCAGCAAGACCACGACCAAAACCTCCACGCGATATTCAGACGACTTCGCGAAAAAGGGCTCACCCTAAATGGCAGCAAATGTGAGTACAACAAGAGGTCACTGGAGTTCCTTGGACACACCTTCGGTAATGAAGGCATCAGCCCAAGCGACCTCAAAATAAAAGCAATCATTGGATTACCCGACTCTAAAAACGCATCAGAAGTCAGAAGCTTGTTGGGGATGACTAACTTCTGCGGGGCAGAATTCATTTCAAACTATGCAACCCTCACGCATGAACTACGTCAACTAACAAAAAAAAAAAAAAAACACGCAGTGGTCCTGGACTGAACGCCACACTGAATGTCTAAAAAACATTAAGGAGGCACTGAGCAGAGCATGCTCACTTGCCTACTTTGACCCGAACAAACACACTGAAATACATACGGATGCCAGTTCGGTAGGCATTTCTGCCGTGCTGTCACAAAATGGACGGATAGTACAATTTGCAAGTCGTGCTCTATCCACAGTTGAACAGAGATACTCCCAAACAGAACGTGAAGCACTCGCCATCACATGGGCGTGTGAACACTTTCACATATATATCTTTGGAGCTTCATTCACTGTCTTTACAGACCACAAACCCCTAACATCCATTTTTAACAACACCCGCTCCCAACTATCAGCACGCATTGAATGCTGGGTTTTGAGAACGCAACCATACGACATGACCGTCATATACAGACCAGGCCATGACAACCCAGCTGACTATCTCAGCCGCCATCCAACGCACCTACCACCAAGCGACAGAGAACAAAAAATAGCAGAGGAATATATAAACTACATCCTCTCAACCTCAACCCCCAAAGCAATGACAATTGATGAAGTTGCAACGGAAACGACAAAAGACAAGACACTCACCACCGTCATCCAAGCCATCCTTACCAACAAATGGCATGGTGTCGAGGATGGCATAAACAAAGCAACATTCCACACTCTGCACGCCAATCGTGCCAAACTATCACTTGCATACAAGGATAGCATCATCCTCAAAGGGCACCGAATAGTACTGCCTGAAGCACTACAAAATAGAGCTGTCAAAATAGCACATGCTGGACACCAAGGCATTGTGAAAACCATGGCTCTCCTCCGAGAAAAGGTCTGGTTCAAAAACATGCAGCCTCTAGTGGAAGAAAACATCAAGAACTGCCACACCTGTCAGATCAGTACCCATAAACCGACAAGAGAGCCACTGCAAATGTCCCCACTACCAGTAGCCCCATGGGCAGAAGTCAGTGCTGACTTTGGACACCTCCAAAATGGAAAGTACCTCCTCGTTGTCACAGACGAATACTCACGCTATGTTGTTGTCGACATCCTGGACTCCATCTCAACAACATCAGTCATACCCCGCCTAGACAAGATATTCGCTGAATTTGGTGTGCCAGTCTCCCTCAAAACGGACAATGGCCCACCATTCAACAGCCACGAATTCAAAACCTATGCCTCCATCACTGGATTCAGACACAGGAGAATAACACCCCTATGGCCCCAGGCTAACGGGGAAACAGAACGCTTCATGCGCACTGTAAAAAAAGTCCATTAAAGCTGCCTTAGATAAAGATCGAAGCTGGAAGCAGGAATTATTCAAATTCCTGCTGGACTACCGGACGACACCACATTGCACCACCGGCACACCCCCAGCCACAATCCTATTTGGCCGGACCATAAAAAACCGCCTGCCACACCTGATCACACCCATTGCTGAAGACCCCAGCATTAGGGAGCGTGACACCGAAGCCAAGAGAAAAATAAAGCAATACGCTGATAGAAAAGCGTACGTGAAACCCAATGATCTCATGGTGGGTGATACAGTCATTGTAAAAAGCGACAACACCTCAAAGGTTCTCACACCTTACCAGCCTAACCCAATGACTATTATAAAGAAAAAGGGATCCATGATCACCGCCACACACAAAGGTAGCCAAACTACAAGAAATTTCAGCTTCTTCAAAAAAATCCCTAAGCCAACAACAAACCATGCACATAACCTACTGGATTACCCCTCATCTGAAGATGAAAGCTACACACATACGACAACACGACCAGAATACAAAGACAACCAAACACAACACACAACTCTAAACCTCAGGCGTTCAAGTAGAACAAAACGGCCACCCAAAAGATTTGACCACTAACAGAAAAAAAAATAAATAAATAAACATACCCGTACACAATAGTCTGAACCATCATCATTTTCTTTTCTCTCATTCAGGTTAACAGACATCTCCTCCGACATAGAGTCCGAGCCATCTGTTCAAGCATCCCAATCACTTCACAGACTGAATGAACTCCCTCACCAGATAATTATTACCACCACTGTCATTGTTGTTATCATTATTTAAAAAAAAAAAAAAAAAAAAAAAAGGAGCATTGTAATATCCTAACTAACAAAAGGGAAATAACCTCTGATGCCACAGGGGTTACGGCCCCTACCACATCCGGGGGATTTGGTCAATAAAGGAATGTACCAGGCATAGCAGCAGATGTTCGTTCTCGCTCTGTCTTTAGTCACCATCCATCCTATCGATTCATCTTGGTAATAGTCCATACCTAGCAAGTATCCATTACCTCAGATATAAAGACTTTACAGCTCTGATGGCCTTTCTCTTTTTTTTTTCTCCTATCATACTTAGTCGACTCAGTATTCTACATAAAGATCTTCCTGCGAAACCCCGGTAGCCAACTTCTATCGGATAACATGATGTCCGCCATTTGTTAGATTTGCATTGTTCTACTAACTCCTGATATTTTTGAAGCTTTCTTTCACAGGCCACTTCGATATTTTCCTCCCACGGAACTGTCAGTTCTTTCAGCACAACCTGCCTTGTTGCAGTTGACCAGAGAATTAAATCCGGTAGTTGTTGCGATCTGCTCCGGAACATTCAATCGTTCCCCGATATTTACTCTCAACTGCCAGTCTCGGGTGGTAGATAGCAGGTAAATTTTACACACAGAGCGGTAGGGGCGCAATTTGGTGGCTTTGACGAAGTAAATCAGCTTCGCCTCCGGCTTGAAGCTGCTCACGCGGATTGCAGCGTCCACTGTATCGGCTACCGTCCTAAGTACCTGGTCATGTCTCCAACGGTACCTCCCATCACCTAGTGCCCTTGGACAGATACTCATAATGTGTTTTAGTGTGCTTTTTCCGGCACAGAGTGGATACGATGGTATTCCGCTCATCCTCCAAGTAAATAAGTTCGCAGGACTCGGTAATACGTCATACATTGATTGTACGAGAAAATTTAACCGATAAGTATCGGTGTGCCAAATCTCTGACCAGCTTATTCTCCTCTTCATAAAGTTCTCCCATCGCGTCAATGCACCCTGCCGGGATAGTCCCACCATCTTGCCTCTTCTTTCTTCTTCAACGCTAGCGTAAACCTGGATTAGATTCCGTCTCTGCTTCCCCTTCGCTTTGTGAATTTGGATATAATTAGGGAAGTAGTCCGGGCCAGCTTGATCTATTGCCATTGTTCCTACGAGAGCCTTCTGCCTTAATCGCTCCTCGGCCTTCCCCAGTTCTTTTATTGCACTCCATTTCCTTCCAGTGTGAACTTCGATGCCAGCCACTGCAACTTTTGGATCTTTAGAGTCCCTATACAGCATTGCTTCGTGAAACTACAAATTTTTCCACCAAGCCTTTAAAGGGGAATTCCAGTGCGTTTGAAGTGCCATATAACGCGGCACTACTCAAGCTTCTAGGAAGCTCTAGCCTTCTTCGGAGGTAGCGGTTAATTTTCCTTTCCATGGCTTCCACTATTGTCATTAGGGAGTCATAAACAAACAACGGCCATAGAATCCAGAGGAGTACCACGTGCTGATATACCCACGCTTTGAAACGGCCCAGGAGACCAGATTTGTCCACTCTGGCCAGCCATAACTCCCCCATTCTCCCTTTCTTCATGACGAACGATCTCGATTTAGTAGACTTGAACTTCACCCTCGCCCACACTATCAGTTTTTCAAGGCTGCGTAGGATCCACCTGCTCCCCATAATCGATGTAATTGTAACATTCAGGTCGTCCATGTATGCTCTGATCGAAGGCTGGTGCACTCTTGTCTTCATAATTGGTCCTCGACACTCGATTTCAGCCGATTTTACATTCATATTTATGGCCAGGGTGAAGAGGGTAGCTGAGAGCGTACAGCCAGTAATAATACCCTTCTCGAGTCTATGCCAGTCGGAAATTATTATCCTGGAGGAGATTCCCATCGGAAAGTAATCATGATAGCCCAAGATTAATTTACTGATTTTGACAGGTACATGGTGTCTCTTTAGGGCTTCCTCTATCAATTTATGTGTCATGGAACCGTATGCGTTCGCGAGGTCCAACCACAGTCGGCATATTCTAGACTTCGCCAATAGAGCAAACTTATGATCATGCATTGTACTAAGTAAATACCAATTTTTAAAAAAGTCGTTGTAAAAGATGCGCTTTATGTCTTCTCTTGATCTGTTGGGTAGTTCTCTATTGTCTGTATCTGAATCCACCCCTTAAATAAGTGACCACAAACAATAACTTGGTTTGTTCTCACCTGCTTGTAAATATTGCACACGTAAAACGTGTCCTAAAGTGCAGAGAAAGACATGACAGAGTTGACACATATGATCATCTCTGCCAACATCTACATTCCTGTATACACCCACAACCGCGTTTTTATTGAATTGATGACGCGCTAAGATATTCAAAAATAAAATAACTCGAGGATCAAGAAAAAGAAAAAGAAAAAAAACACGCCCATTTTTATCTCGGCAACTGTAATAGAAACTGGTTTATTATCCAATCAACAACGTTCTAACACCAAAAACGTCTTCAGTCTTTCTTAAATTCCATTTCTATTGGTTTAATGTCTTCACCAAAGGGAAAGCTCAGTCGGCTGGAGCTGTAGAATACGCTGACTGCATCTCTGCGGATACGTAAAATCCCTCCAATGAGTATCCTGGATATAACACTAAACCATCTGATGGTGAGGCTTCAGTTCTGGAGCTTTGGGGAATATGGAGTACCCCTTCATTACCATTACTTCCTGGTCCACTCTTTATTAGAGTGGTAATACTAATAAATATTAGGGTCCCATCTATGGGTCCAGTTAACCATTTAACTGTTTAACCATTAAACTCTTTAGACCGTGCGCTATTCTCCGCAACAAGAGTATTATAGAGGCACCCGTGTCTACCACGGAGTTTGTATCATTCAAACCAACTTTAATAGCAACCTCAATTACCTGCGAATCGCCAGTTGCTAATTAACGCAGTTAAAATGATGTTTCAAACTACCTTTTTAATCCAGGTGTTTTAAAAATTATACTTTGTGAATGGCTCTGTAATTAATATTGAGTACAATACTAAGAAATAATATGTTGGTTGGTAGGTTTTACGGTACGTCATCTCATGTTGGGCTATTTAATACTGTAGTCAGTCTTCCTTGTTATGCAAGCAGTTATACAAGTTCAACTAATGATGATAATTATATTTCAACAATTATACTTTCTAATAACTATTCCTAACGCAAATAATTTGTGCACAGTTATATCGTTTTAAGTATTCCTATCTAATACTGATAATTTTCAAACAGCTCTATTTGCCCCAAACCGGTACTAACAATTTGGGTTAGAGTTGACCTGGGAGTAATAGCAATATCAATTTCTGACTTGGTAAATACAGTTTCAGTCTCGATACATTTCGAACACACCTTGTATTTTGAAGAAAATCAACGTTTCATTTAATACATAATGGAATTCCTTCGAACCAAAGACATTTTTTCCCTTCAAATAGATAACGTTGACTATTTATTAGCGCACCGTTTGGAGCACGGGCATGGGCACGTACACTCGAAAATTATCACGGCCTGACGACATGCTTGTCTTTATCTCCTGCAGTCGATTGCATGTATTTACAAATATATACAAGGGTGGACTTTGCCCTGTCGGCTGGGGCTGTAGAATACACGGACTGCACTTCTGCACAGGGGTAAGCCCCCCCCTCCAAACGAGTGTCCTGAATATGACACTAAATTATCTGATGGTGAGGTTCCAGTGAAGCTGGAGCATTGGAGAATTTGACCCATTGATAGGGCCCTATCAATGGGTCAAATAGAACTAAACTGCGTACTTATGCTAAACTGAATTGTTCGAAATAGAACTGTTTTGACATTTAACTGTGTGAAAACAAAAACAATACTTATATTAAACTAAATCGTTTGAATTAGAACCGTTTGACGAAACTTAATAGCTTGAAATAGAAATGTTTTGGACTGTTAAACTGCGTGCTTATGCTAAAATGAATTGTTTGAAATAGAACTGTTTATTTGTATAAAAATGGATTTGGCATTAAATAACCTACAAAGGTTGATATACCATAAAACCTAACAAACGAACGAAGGTGTGCTGAAAACTTCTTATGATTACGTAATATCCGCTGTTGATGTCATTTTTGACCAATGGAATCTAAGCACTGCAACATCGATGGAAGAATTGTGTTAAAAATAGACCTCATTTTGTCACATACCATGAAAGTGTCTTGGTCGGCCGATGAACTTCTGCCATCGCTCCCAGGTCCACTCTGGCCCGGAGTAGTAGCACCTGATAGGGTTCTAATTATGGGTCAAATAGAACTAAACAATGTAATTATGCTAAACTGAATTACTTGAAATACAACTGTTTATGTGTATAAAAATGGATTTGGAATTAAATAACCTACAATGGTTGATATGCCATAAAACCAAACCAAACCAAACCAAACCAAACCAACCTATTTACCCTTACTAAGCTTTTAACCTGGACTATTTTATTTGGGTGTTAAATGTAAGTAAGTCGAGTGTATTTTTGTATAAATTTTTTTTTGTACATTGAAAATTAACCTAAATTTTAATGGGTGGGTTATTCTATGCAAGCACCAAAAATCTTGATGTTCTGAAGTGCAAGGTGACTTAGGACAGTAATGGAGGGGATTGACACAGATCGTGGAACTCGTTTTTTGTTTCTTTGTTGATGTTTTTTTTATTTTTTATTTATTTAATTTTTTTTTTGGACTGATAGGTTATCTGACAAGGAAGCATTTTTTTTTAATTTATTGGATGTCTTATCTGTTACCTATAGATGAGTATTTGTTTATATATCAGAACGAGGCACTGGCGATAATACAAAGAAGTAAATGGCGTCTTTATAGTTTGGTACTGAAGATCATAATCAAAACAATGCGTATTTTATTCGTCTAGAATAAAAGAGAGTCTATCATATCCCTATTTATGTGCAGAACAAGTAAATGGTCAGTGGTTGCGATGGTCGACGAAAGCACCACCCAGTGGATATCACTAATGTCCCCCTCTATTAACAATATCTCTAAAATAGAAATTACACCCAGCACTCAAAAAAGTTGTTTAACCGGTTATTGGTAGATTTAAGTGCCTTGTAACATCTAAAAATATTTTCCAGCTTATCAATTGACATTCAACTACTTCTCGGAGGATGGCAGCTTGGAAAAAGATGATCAACAGTGACCTGGAAGTTTTAAGGAGTATCGAACTGCGTTGGTTAAAATGTTCTTTCGGTTTATTAAATTAAAATATTAGACCTTTATTATCTTTTTTTTATTTTTAACATTAATTTTATTAAATGACATACGAAATACGATCAAAAAGTATCAAGAATAAACTTTTTAATTCTTAAGATTCAGATTTTAAATGAAGACGTTTGCACAGCTGAGAAACTTATATGATAAAAGGATAATGTCTTGTTGTAGACTAGACGAATCAGTGTTGGGTTAAAAAAAAATTAGAAAGTTTGTCTTGATACTTTTTGAACAGTAGTTTTCGGCGAAACACAGATTTGTGCAAGTGCAACACCTTCCATAGCCACCAAATGTGACTTTTTCTTCTTTCCTAAACTGACAATTCATCACAGCATTAAAATTTGAAGATGTAGAGGTCAAGACAAATACGAGGGATAGCTCACACCATATAAAAAGGTTTCAGAAGTGTCTCGGCAAATGGAAAATTCCTAGGAATAAGTGTTTAGCGAGAAGAATGGTTTGTTATTATTTTGGGTTTTGTTTTTAGCGGGGAAAAGTTGTAACGTGCGTGTGTGTGTTTACGTTGAGTTGTTTCCTCGCTAAATGTTAAATGTAAATAAAAGAGAGAAGTTCCAAGATGTCGGAAAGTTTTTATGATAGTTTTTAATGGCAGCATGGAATATAGAGTTTGCATTTGTGCTGCAAGACTCGTGGGAAAGGAAAGAAGTAAAGAGACGAAATGGAGTTATGAGAAAGTTGAGATAGCAGCGTGTGTTGTTGTACGTGCGAGGGAGGTGTGTTCGCAGTATGTAGCTAAAGTTATGTTTGCCGTTGGAAGAAAATAAACTTTGGAGTCACCATGAGTTTGTGTTTCTGGTTGTTTCGGGGAGAAGCAGAATGTCTCCAGAAAATGTTGCCCAGAGGTGAAGTAGTCGCTAGGTGCCGAAGCGGAATTATACATCGCAATCAACATAGCCAATTTTATTGGTGAAATAAAGTTGTTCCTGTGTGTGGCGTATTGAATTTATCTAATTCATATTCAACTGGAATCTCTTGGTCTAAGAGAAATAGACACAAGGGATCCATAAATTAGATAGGTTCCCTCATGTGTCCATGCTGTTGCTGCTGCTATTGAAGAACAGCCAGTGAGACGTCTGCACTGAACGGAGTTGTTCAGCCAAAGAGGGCTGTGTTTGGCAGCTTCCCCAATTTCTGCTGCCCGGAAAGGAGATTCGAGTTGAATAGGATAAGTCATCCTGATTGGGTAAAATTATGCGTCGAATTAAATTATGCGCCAAACCAAAATACGAAAATTCCTTCTGCTACAAGTGCTTTGAATGCCAATAGAATTAGTTTAAAGGACGACTTATTCATTATTTCTCTCTATATGAATACAGTTTCAGTCTCGATACTTTTTGAACATATAAGGTATTTTTAAGTAAATTAACGTTTCCTTCATTGTTCCTTTTTGAACATACATCGTATTTTGAAGTAAATTAATGTTTCATTCATTTTTCCTTTCTGTCTAGATAAATATAGCATCAATATCAATACATTTTGTGTATCACGTATGCACAGTATTTCCTTCATGAAACAGATCAACTGAAGGCCAAAAAAAAAAAAAAAAACGACGGAAAAAGTTAGGATTCAGTTAAGAGGAAAGGTGTATTAATCCCTCAGGATTAGACTAAACCGCATATTCATTTGTTGAAAAGACAACAATTCTTAAAATTTGGCCAAAACTTTTTCACTCAACGTGTGAAAAATTCGTGAAAATTAGACCGAAAAAAAATCCTTTTTCTTTGTTCACACCGTGGGACAAAGTTCAACATAAGGTCGATAGTCAGCCTATACCCTGTAGTGAATGAGTTAGTTAGAAATACAATGTTCATGTTATGTGTGTATGTAGAAAATACAGCAATAGCCAGTTGAATGAAAATAGGATTGTGTGCCCTTGTGTTTACTTGTTAGTAAAGTCTATTAAATAAATGTGTCCATCATCATCATCATCATCATGTCGTGCCACCAGCACGGATATCTCTGACCATCTCTCGCCACTTCTCTCTATCATTCATCGCCTCCGGCAGGTCTTCAGGGTTACATCCTGTGTCTTCACATAGCTGCTTGGCCGAAGTAAGGAAGATAAACATTTTGGCTTTACTTACACACATGGGTATGTGTGTGTGTATATAAGTGATGGACCATAAGTATGGGTCTTTGTTTTCTTAAGTCTCCACGTGCGTTTTCTAATGAACTTTGGCGACAACGTGTCGCATCTGGTAGTTGGTAAAAGAAAGTCGCATGTTTCTTTGCCGTATTTGATGGGTAGTCGAAGGAATGAACTTTTGGCAGTGGAATGGCCAAGTTAATTAAATTCTTCGTTATTTATACTTTTTGGGGTCACTAAAGTGGATAAAAAAATAGGATATTGTTAGGTTTTATTGCAGGTCCAAAAATTCAAGCGCACAGACATTTCTTGACCAATCAGATTCGTATATTCACCAATTTATTTTGGAGCCTAGATATTTTTCTGTTAATTAGTTTCTGAGCCGGATTTTCTAGAATGTTCTTATTCTATGTTTTTTGCTGATTGGTTGAAAAATATAAAAATGTAACTTCAATGTTAATGCGATTCTGATCCGAAATTTCTAGAATGTTCTTATTCTGTGTTTTTAGCTGATTGGTTGAAAAATATAAAAATGTAATTTCAATGTTAATGCGATTTTGATCCGAAATTTCTAGAATGTTCTTATTCGGGTGAGAGCAAGGAAGCAAAGACTTAAGGCCCTGAACATGGAATCACAACGTGGTTTAAGAAAAGGTCAATATAGCAGTCCTCCACCAGTCCAAGTCCGCCAGTCTCCTGTCGCTGTCCCCCTCTTGCACTTACAGAAGTTTCAACCCTCAGAAAGAATAAAGAGACTTATATTTTTATAACCAAGTGTTATGGTACTATTTACCAACCCCTCCGCTCGGGCAGGATATGACACAAGGTCAATTTTTAAGCGGAGTTTAACAGGCTTTGAATTCAGAGTTTTCCTTCTCCTAGACTAGTTGCCTCAACAAGGCTGAAGAACCTAGTCCGTCCTACTATTTACCCATAGCTGGAGGGAGAATAAGGGGGTTCATACCTTTCCCAAGGGTATTTGCCCGAAAGTGAACGTAATAGCGCGACTGGAGTACGAACTCGCGTACTACGATTCCGCAGTTCATCGCTTTAACCATTACACCACGAGGACACCCCTAACCAAGTGTTATGGTAATTCATTCTTACATCATGTTATGCAACATGTGAAGCTCGGCCAGCATTGCGTTGTCCAAAAACACAATCACAACGAAATCAGCAAGAATGGGATGCTGAAAATCGACACAACAGCCTCCGAAATCTGTATAATCTTAGGGTCGTGTTCAATATCAGCCATATACCCACAAATTCAAAGAACTTTGGGTTAGAAATAAAAGATAAACGAGAGATTTTATCTTTCTATCTTCTTCACCTAGATTCCGAAATCTTCATCTTCACCACTTCTTCAGCATTAATTCAACAATGAAAGAATTTAATTCTCAAAGAAAGACACCTATTTGCCATTTCTTCCTCTCAAAGAACTCTTCTTCTACCATGCTTACATTCTTATTAGCCGCCCCACGAAAATATTCGAGCAAGTCTATTCTATTTCCGATCCTGTCGAAATTTTGGGGATTGTTACCAAAAATCGCCTTTAAAATAAATTAACAAAAAAAAAACTACAGGACGTAAAGATCCCAATGCTAAAAATAGATAAGTTGGAGCTAAAAACCAACGAGACACTTATTAAACAAGTAACAAATGCTTTATTCTATAAAGTGATCAAAAACAGACTACAGTTAGTGGGCTGCATATCAGTCCTTATGCAAAAATAATTCATTAACCAAACATAAAACAAAGCAACATTAAAAACATCAGCAAAAATGACATATCTCTTACACTCATTAACAAGCCATAAAACTAGGGTAACATTGATTATAGTACTAAAATTACATGTATCTTACTTCCCAGAAAATGGCTGAAACCAGTTCCCTTTTTCCTTTTTTTCCTTATCTCCTCGTAAGAGAAAGCCAAAATCTTCTTAGTTTGTAAGGAAAATTTGTTATTTAGTCGTCGATGTCTTATTCTTTTTTCTTTCGTTGTTATCTGTGGTACTATTTACCAACCCCTCCGCTCGGGCAGGATATGACACAAGGTCATTTTTTAAGCGGAGTTTAACAGGTTTGAATTCAGAGTTTTCCTTCTCCTAGACTAGTTGCTTAACCATGGCTGAAGAACCTAGTCTGTCCTACTATTTACCCATAGCTGGAGGGAGAATTATTGGATTCATACCTTTCCCAAGGGTATTAGTGCTATGTGAAATGCAATCAGTCTCGTCCAGGATTTGAACTCGTATCGCCGTGTTCATTTCCTACGGCGATAACGACTACACCACGGGCACCTCCAAAAACGACTACACCACGGGCACCACGTTGTTATCTGTGGTGAGAGTTTACTCTTTTCTTTCTTTCCTTTCTTGTCTTTTTCTTTCTTTCCTTTCTTGACTTTTTCTTTCTTTCTTTCTTTCTTTCTTTCTGTTCGGAATCTACAGACCTGAATTATTCCGGTTTGTTTCTCCTCGAGATAGCAACTAAAAAAATTGGAAACTTCTAGTCCGCTCGTTTCAGAGAATTATTCATCTCTCAGCTAGATCATAAAAGTGAGTTTCAACTCAAAAATATCCTGGCATGCATCTCTCAGAAACTACCTGTTTCTCTGCTAGACTATTAAAAAGAAATTTCTGCTACAAGGTATCTCCGGTACATCTTCACCCTACGATGGGTTATCGAGGAAAAAGAACGAAATTTTACTTCCGTCTCAAACATCAAAAAAAGAAACCCTAACTTTTTCCTGACCACAAAAGCAACAGCAAGCTCACCGTTTCGGCCAATCCGATGCTAATAAGAAAAGCCCAGTTTCTTTCTGCTACTCTCCAGGTGGATGAACCAAAAAACACTTTACAATCCGCTACTCTCTAGTTAAAATAGTAAACCGTTGCTTTTTTCTCAGTGAACGAGTCCTTCAAAAATATTTTACAATCCTTTTCATTGTATTTCTAAAGACATTTGCCTTTTTTTTTTTTACCTTTCATATAGTATTGTTTTGTTTTCATATTTTTATTGTAACTCATTTTTCATATTTTGTAATTGTAAATAAACAAATTTCACGTCTGTTTCAATTTTCACACCGAGTTGAGGCTGATTTGTTTGCACACCTTAAAACGGATTTATTTTCGTTATAAGTTTTATTATTACAATATTTTTTAAAAATGTTTTACTCAAATAGGGTTAATTATATATTTTTTTAATAATTTGCTAAGATTTTGTTTTATAAACTAATTTTTATAATCCATCGTATTTCCCAGATATTGCATCTTCCAGTAACAATTTTATTCTGTATTAAGAGAATTCTCTTAATGAAAAAAATTAATTCATGGAAATCTGCTAAAGGCTTCTAGAGAACTTCACTTAAAATTTTTTTAAAAATAAGATCATTATAGATGGAATTCTGAAATGTCTTGAAAAAATGCGGAAGATAAGTGGAACAAAACGGTAAGTACAAGTACAAGGGGGTTTGAAATATCACACACACACACACACACACACATGTATATATATATATATATATATAATATTTTCAATAATGAAATAGAATAACAATAAAGATAGAATAAAAACTCACATGCTCTGGCGAGCTAGAATCAAGACGAGTCGATACTGGTTCACTCGGGGATCGGTAAAGTGAAACTCAGTCGAGAGTTTTTATCCTATTTCAATTGTTATTCTATTTTATAATTGAAAATATAGTGATATTCCTCGGTATTATTGTGCATAGAACGCTGTAAAAATTTTACTTCTTGAAAACGGTGGCCTTCTTTGGGTGTAACATACACTTCCGTAAGAAGAAAGACTGGTTCTGGTCTCTTTGAGGGTTTTTTTTTAGGCGGGGCAGCCCCCCTCAAGCAAACGATATCAAGTAGAATTAATTTTTCATCTTGAATAGTTCAGAGATCTTTTCATAGAGCTCCTGTTTTCAGTCCTTTTTTTTTTTTTTTGAGTGATGGAAGTTTGTAGTGAATAAAAAAAAAAAAAAGAAAAAGGAATTAAATAAAATAAAAGTAAAAAAAAGCTTATCGCCCCCACCTGTAAACTTCGCGTGACTAGCGCTAACGGCCATGTGGTCAATTTCAACCCTGGCCATATTAAACACTAAATATCCCCGTCCACACTGATGATGAAGAGTGCAGAAGTTCCCAGAAACCCCTGGCAGAAAGTTGGAACTACGCATGCCTAAAAACGGACCTAAGAGTACGAGAAAGAAACTCATTCTCACTTAAGCTGGACCCTTTAGACTGAAAGTAATTTCTTCCACTCGGCCGCTAGAGGTACCACGCCTGTTTTGTCAAGTCCCCTGGGCTTCGCATGCGGGTTATGTCTACTGCTAGCGAGCCGACACGCCGAACCAATCAACACGAAAATGCCGGGACCTGCTCACAAACATAAACAGATCGGATTACTCGCTAGCCCGAGAAAAATTACATCCGCGTACGGTCGGAAATGACTAAGCCCTTTTTGCGACCATGACCTGCCGTTACAGTTAAAAAAGAAACAAATTAAAATTAACAACAATTACAGAACACTTCTGCCAGAAATAACTGTACAAAAATGGAATTAATTATTTTCGGTAGCCTATATTAGGCTAAAGAAGGACTTTATTTCTACACCCATTCTTTATAGAAAAACTTTCTATTTACGTGCCCGGCAGAAGTGATGTTGCCTTCCCTTCATATAAAAAAGACTTCAGCGGCGAAAAATTTGGAGGTCCCTGGACGCTCTCAGAGCGGGCTCCGAAAGGTTGAATCTTACATCTGGTGGTTGCATTCACCTTTTCCATCACATTGATATGCACAAAAGGTCCTTTTAAGAACCATTAGAGGTCCCCTTCTGCGGGTGGGAGCATCTCTGACGGTCCTTACCGACCAGTCAAAGAAGACAGCCCGAAGGCAAACACGAAGAGGACTCTAAGACCATCCAGTCTTAACGATTCGATCGGTTCCGCTCGTCCGTTTGGCTGCGCAGCGCTAAGATAACGCCAATCTTAGCCGAGGACTCCTGGCTTATTCGCTCGACAGTGCACAGCTTTGGCACCGCAAAGCCTTAGTTACCGTCCCGATGCGTCTGCACAGCTTTGGCGCGGCAAAGCCATAGCTACCGTCTCCGAATCGTCTGCACAGCTTTAGCGTGGCACAGCCATAGCTACCGTCCCGACCGTTCGCACAGCTTTGGCGCGGCAAAGCCATAGCTACCGTCTCCGAATCGTCCGCACAGCTTTGGCGCGGCACAGCCATAGCTACCGTTCCGACTCGCCCGCACAGCTTTGGTGCGGCAAAGCCATAGCTTCACCGATTCGCTCGCTCGACTTTGTATGTGCTAAGGCCTGGCAAACCTTAGCCACGGTTTCTCCGTCCGTTCCCTTGGTCCGTAGTACTAAAACACGGCTAAGTCTCAGTCGCCAGCTCGCCCGACTCTACGCGATCAAGCTGCCAACACCGACTTCGACCACGACGCTCCAGCAATGCAGCATCCAATCCACGTACGACGCGCTGTACGGACTTCCCTAGCATTGCAACAACTAGCCCATGTACGACTTGCTGTACGGGCTAGCAACCAGACACACACCCGGCTAACCCAACGTACTGTCAAAACCGGGACATCGATTTACCAACCACGACCGACCTCAGCTACCCGCAACGATCACCCAGCTACATTCAACGACTCGACTGACCTTAGCTACCCGCAACGGTCGTCTAGCTGCATTCAACGACTCGACCGACCTCAGCTTCTGGCGACGATCGTTCATTTGCATTCAACAACTCTACCGACCTCAGCTTCCCGCAACGATCATCAAGCTGTATCAAACGACTCGACCCACATCGGCTACCAGCAACGATCATCTAGCCGCTTCTCCTCGACTCGACCATACCAGCTACCGACATCACCCATCTAGCTGAAGACAAATACAACAGCCACGGACTTTACACACGCACTTGTAAACACGACAATAAATGGTCATCTTTGTAATATTTGTTACCTCGCTTTTGTTTCCTTCATTGTCTTTGGCTGTCATTACTCGCATACATTAAACTTAAAACATTTGTGGGGTCGACAAGCTTATCGGCTCCGCAACAAAAACACCCCTAGACGTGACCACACTGAATTCGGACTTGTTAACCCCCGGAGACGACTAATATATTTCAACGCCTGATTTGGGAGAAACAACGGTTTTCAAATAGTCCAGAAAGACATTCCACGCTACAGAGTAGCTGTGAGAAAATCCCTTACGAAATAAAGTGGAAATTGAAAAGATATCTTCTCTCACCCCCTTCCTTCTTTTCTCCTGTAATTCCTTTGCAGTCTTCAAAGACACGAAGAGGCCAGTGAATTAAGATGAGGTAAGAAGAAACTAACGGAGTCAGATATCAATAAAAAAAACAATTTCGACAAAATATTATGTTGCTCCATAAGTTACATTAAATTATACTCGATATTTTTTTGTCTTGAACTACTCTAAAAAGAAATCAGGACAAAGAGTCTCTTTCTTTGTGGAGATGCATATTACACCTGAAGAAAGCCAGAGAGTCTGCCAATCGAAACAAGGAGTTCAAATGCTGGAATAATTCAAGAAGAGTTACTAAGAAGGGCGGTGTCTTGGATCTGACGGGGTCTAACTGTATTCTCTGCATAAGCGTAAGTCCCATCCAAAATGGTGTCCTATGAATGACACTAAACTGCATCTAATGACGAGACTTTTGTTCTGGAGATCAGTAGAGTGTGGAGTACTCCTTTCATAACCATTACTCCCAGGTCAAATCTGACCTGGTATGATAGTATCTGTTAGGGATCCCATCGATAGGTCAAATAGATCTGTTTAAAAATTATTCGTATTCGATGAGACCGTGAGCAAAAATAACTCTTAAGAAACAACTATACAAAAAATGTAAATATGATCGTACTATGGGTGCGATTCTCTAACCTAGAGACATAAAATAATCCTAGACGGGTTCCCATGGCATTAAAATCAATCAATCAAGAAGGGTTGTATTATTGAGATCGTTTGTAAACCAATAAAGCAAGTTTCATCACCTATGTTATCCTCCCTAAAAAAAACAAAAACATTATGACTACCTCTGTCAATGTTTCAAATCTCTCAATACTTCAAATTTCCCAGGCACTTTGATTTTGAAAATCGTACGATGAATCGTAGATAAAAAAAAAAAAAAAACAACTAATATTTATCTCTCTGACTCATTTAAAACAAACAAACGTCTCTAATTTTGAAGGCATGAGATTTGTGTATGATAAAAAAAAATTCTTTAAACGCACTAAAGAATCATATCCTTTATGGTAATTTTCCTACAGGCTAAAAAATGCAAGTAGAGACGTGTAAATATTTATAAGATTATAATGCATATATTTAAACCTTTGCTTCTATTAGACCTAACCAAAACAAATGTTTATTCGTGCGTATGTAAATCAAGCGCATAAAAGAAAATAAAGCTCAGATCATCGTTGTCATGAGAAAAAAATAATCGTCATAAAAGAGTTTGTTTTGTTTAAAAAATGACTTAGAAAGCAGTTTATACACACGTAATAACAAATTCTAAATAAAATGATGATTGCCTGTGGTTGAATCGTAGTTAAAGCACCGGTTTCTCCTCTATCACCGAAGTTAAGCAACATTTGAACCCGTTCAGTATCTATGTGGGTGACTAATTGGATAAGAGCAGGTATTGTAAATAACATGAGGACTTTGTACAAGACTAGACAAAGCTTAATCGATAAAAAGAAATATGTAATGAAGAGCCTGTTCATTTACTTAAGTGGGTGACTTACACGGTAAGTCTTTAGGTTGTTTACAATACCTGCTGTTACCCAAGTGGTCACCCACTTGAGTAAATGAACAGGCTCCTTATTCCTTTCTTTTTTTATTATTTACTAAGTGTTGGAATTACATCCCTTGCTTTCCAGAAGAGTACTTCTAATGGCCGCTAGATGGCGTGACCAAACAAGCATTATAAAACTTGCAGGAGGTGCCCGTGGTGTAATGGTTACCGTCCTAGGAAATGGACACGGCGACACGAGTTCAAATCCTGGACGAGACTAATTGCATTTCACATAGCACTAATACCCTTGGAAAAGGTATGAATCCAATTACTCCCCCTCCAGCTATGGGTAAATAGTTGGACAGACTAGGTTCTTCAGCTTTGGTGAGGCAACTAGTCTAGGAGAAGGAAAAATCTGAATTCAAACCTGTTAAACTTCGCTTAAAAATTGACCTTGTGTCACATCCTGCCCGAGTGGAGGGGTTGGTAAATATGATTATAAAACTTGCAGCAAAGTCAAAACTCTGTCTCTGTTTCTCTCTTTCTCTTCATTCCGGCCTCGACAACAAGAGCACTCACAAGGTATGTGCGTCTCCCTCTAGACAAGAGAGACTTTTGCCCCCACAAACTTCGTGTCGTACCACGCACGGTACCATGCTTTCATGTAATCTTTACGCCACAACTTTCTGCAATAATGTACACCAAGTATTTCGTTTAATTCTTGTAATTTCTCTTTAGTTTTCTCGAGCAATAAATGTTTTATTGTCAATTTGTCCTGAATAGTTTTATATTGTTTGGAACGACGAAACGTTAAACCATTATACATTTCCTCTGCTACAAATGTCCGAATTGTGTTCCTCATTCTCAAATTATTATGGCAGTGAGTTTTGTTACTCAGATACGACAAATATATGAAGAGAAACCTTCAAGTCGTCGATACAAAAGCCCACTCAATCCTATCCCTCATAAGCTTTGTTTAGTTTGGTACAAAGTAACCAGAGGACTTTCTACTAGACAAAAAAAAAAGCTGAGTAAATTGCAAGAAAAAGAAAGGATGGAGTGAATCAATGATGAGCCTGTTTAGTACTTGAATGGATAACTACTTTATAACAACAGGTATTCCAATTAAACTGAGGTATTATTCTAGACTAAATAAAACTTGGAAGATATGTAGTAATTAGACCGATAAAATAAGCATAAAAGGTAGAGGCAAGGAAAACAGGACACGACACTTCAACAAACGATGTATTCTTAACAATATCAATTTCAAGCGTAATACAAAGAGTAAAGTGTAAAATGTAATACAAAGAGTAAAGTGTAAAATGTGATGAAAAGCGAGAGTTGTTAAGGAATTGTTAAGTGAACTTAATAGGTTGCAAAATGATATACCTGCAAACTTATCGAATGACTTGCCTATTGCTTCAGTGTACTTGACTTTACGTGGTCGGCGGCCCTTATAAGTTGCTGGCGCAACTTACTTTGACGGTCTGCAGCGTGTAGAAGGGAGAGATAGTTTTCTCGTGTTTGTATTTGTACCCCAAAACAGAACCTAATGTCGTATGTCTTGTGTGCTCTGGTTGGTTGCCGACAAATGCTCTTGACCAATCACACAAGGCCTTATAAGGCGATGTTTCGGAAAAGAAAAAACAAAGAAGATAACTAATAACGAGCGTATTCAGCGCTTAGTAAACAGAAAATTGAAGCAATTAAAAAAAAAAGTTCAGTTTTGGTAAGTCTTAAATGGATGACCACTTAGCAACAACAGGCTTTGTAACAAGTATTAAATAATTACAGAATTTCAATGACCAACATGAATTTAGCTCGATTTTTATTTTTTACTTGCATATGAAGATTTGTACGAATCATTGTTAGTTCTTTTTATTAAAAAATGTATATATATATATATATATATATATATATATGCTAATTAAAAATAGAAAGTTTTCTCGGCTTTCCAATGAGTTTATTATTTCGTCAAACAATTCAAATAAGCATCACACATTTAAAGATTAATTTCTGAGACCTTGTACACTGACTTTGCACGACAATTTCACGGAAATACTTTTCTTGTACAAATTCAGTATATTAACATATCATCTAGTCAGTCAATTCAAATTTAAGTTTTGGATCATTTAAATAGCGTTTCGTTGTTGGAAAGTTGTAAATATACCAAAGAAATAACGAAGAAGCAGCATTTTGATCTGATATGCCCACGATGTGACGAAAACAAAAAAAAAAAAGTCTGGTGGTATTTTAAGATACTATTGAGGCGCCCTGGATTTATGGGAAAGATACTTTGACATTGAAGGCATGGCTCAAACTAGTCATCATCTGATGAAGGCTTTGTTGACTGCACAATTGTTGTCGTAGTTTTGCTTCTGTCTTTTGTAACACACACACACACACACACACACACACAAACACAAATATATATATATATATATATATAAGTTTTTCATTAGTTCGTGTTTGGTTAAAAAGAACAAAGAAGGGTGTCTAAATTTTTTTAAATAAATGCATCGGCCAAAAAATAGATAACGTAGATTGTGGCGTATAAGTCGACCTAACACATAATTCGACCTAAAGATTTTTTGGTCAAAATTCTGGGTTAGACCTATACCTGCTGTATGGATCGTCCCCCAAACATACAGAAGGTTACTGGTAGAATATATGACACATGCAAATCTTACACGTTAGATTTCATATTCATTTGAAATTCACAATCTATGGTGCTATCATAAATTTGTGCAGATAAACAACATACCAAAGTTATCTGACTGGTTGTCTGTGTGCTGTGACGCTCTGGTTAGTATTTACAGTCAGTGTATCAGCTGTTGGAAACAGCGTGTGATATAGCGTTAGTATAGTACTTAATTTGTATTTCAATTTTATTATTTTATATTAATATCTGTGTTAATTTGTTAAATATGTTTGTTGTGATTAGAAAAAAATCCCAAGAGAAGCAGTTCCCAGAAGCCTCTGATAGGAAGCGAAATACGCGCATGCCCGAAGACAGACTGACGGACACGAGAAAGAAACTCTTTCTCATTCAGCAGCGACCACTTAGACGGGAAAACCTACTTTTCTACTGCTGGTGGGGAAAACCACCTGTCTGCTTAGCGGCACGCTGGCTCACTCCTTCACCAGAAGCAACGTCTCTGCTAACAGTAGCCTATATTAAAAATACCAACTGGATATGACCACACCGAATTTGGACGTATCAACCACCGAAAACGGCTAATGCATTTCAACACCTTATTTGTAAGAAACGACTGTTCTCAAATATTCAGAAGACATTCCTCGCTACATAGTAGCAGTGTGAAAGCCCAAAAATAAAGATGAAATTTAAACGTTATCTCCTATCTTCGTCTCCTTCTTTTTCTTCCTTTGCAGCCTTCACCGACAAAGAAGCCAACGAATTAAATAGAGTAGAGAGGAAAACCAACGGAGTCAGATATCTAAACCCAAAACCGATTACTACCTACCAACCAAACGAAAACTAATAACTCCCAAATTTTACAAGCACGTAAACAAATGGAATGTGTAAACAACAAATATTTAAAAAAAAGCAATTTAATAATAATAACAAACACGGATAAAAATAATTAAAATACAATGTTCATTTTATGTGCATGTGTGTGTATGTAGAAAATACAGCTATGGCCAGTTCAATAAAAATGGTTTGTTCGTCTATGTGTGCGTGTGTACATGTTGGGAAAGTCAACTGAATTAATGTGTCCGTAGTTGGCCGAAGTAAAGAGGATAAAAGATTGACTTTACTTACATACATGTGTATGCATATGTGTATATATGTGAGGGACCATAAGTATGAGCCTTTTGTTTTCTTAAGTTCACACGTGCGTTTTTTATGATCTTTGGCGACAACGTGTCGCGTTCTGGTTGTCGGCAAAAAATGTTGCATGCTTCTTCGTTCTATGTCCTGTGTGTCCTTGTCTCTCTCTGTCTGGTAGTGGAATGCTTTAGTTAATTAAATTCCTCGTTAATTATACTTTTTATTTTTGGTGGCGGGGGACTAAAGTGGATCAAAAGTAGGATTTTGTTAAGTTTTATTGAGGGTCCTAAAATTCAAGCGCGCAGACATTTCTTGACCAATTAGATTCGAATAATTGATTATTAATTTTGGAACCTAGATATTTTTCTATTAATCCGTTTCTGAGCAGAATTTTCTAGAATGTTCTTATTTTGTGTTTTTAGCTGATTGGTTGAAAAATATCAAAGTGTAACTTCAATGTTAGTGCGATTTTGATCCGAAATTTCTAAAATATAATATAAACATAAATGTTTTTGGGTTTGATTACTTTAAGGCTAAAAAAATGTGTATTCTATAAAGGTTTGGATTTTTAGGTTTGTCATATAAGTCGACCACTTGTTTTGTAGAGATTTTTTCAAGCTTAAAAAGTCGACTTGTACGCCACATTTTACAGTATATAAAATTACCAGTTCACATCATTCTTTAAATCGGTTGAGACACAATGAAAATTAACTTCATTTAAATCCTATAAAAACAAATTCTAACATTCTCAAATATTGCAGTAAACATAGGGGAAAATGCTCGAAAACTCGTGTTTTCGGATAATTCCTACATTCATTTGATCCAAATTTACGTTCCTTTGTTCGGTAAACAGGAAAAACATTCAAGAAGAAAAAATCCCCATGATTTTGTAAATATTTCTATGTTTATTGACTTCATCTTTACAAAATTGGAAAAATATAGATACAACTGTGGAAAACATCCTTGAATCAAATTAATATTTGATTAATCAACAATAAAGTCTCCTTGATTTTGTTAACATTTCTATGTTCATTATCATCATATCAATAGATAGCAAGCGCACCGTACAATGATCGAAGTTATATTCTGACAACCTACGAATCATCATCAACAGCCTTAAAATGCCCACTGTATCTTGGGAACACCTGAAAGCAGATTTAAGTTTGAACGCTAATAAAAATCTCGCAATAATGTACCTTTTTTGTTTTGTTTTTCTTTTTTTTTTTTTCTGGTCTATGCTTACAGTATTATTACAAATATTATGAGAATTATATATATATATATAAGAATTATAATATATATATATATATATATATATATATATATATATATATATATATATATATAAGAATTATAATATATATATATATATATATATATATATATATATATATATATATAAGAATTATAATATATATATATATATATATATATATATATATATATATATAAGAATTATAATATATATATATATATATATATATATATATAAGAATTATAATATATATATATATATATATATATATATATATATATATATATATATATATATATATAAGAATTATAATATATATATATATATATATATATATATATATATATATATATAAGAATTATAATATATATATATATATATATATATATATATATATATATATATATAAGAATTATAGTATATATATATATATATATATATATATATATATATATATAAGAATTATAATATATATATATATATATATATATATATATATATATATATATAAGAATTATAATATATATATATATATATATATATATATATATATATATATATATATATATAAGAATTATAATATATATATATATATATATATATATATATATATATATATAAGAATTATAATATATATATATATATATATATATATATATATATATATATAAGAATTATAATATATATATATATATATATATATATATATATATATATATAAGAATTATAATATATATATATATATATATATATATATATATATAAGAATTATAATATATATATATATATATATATATATATATATATAAGAATTATAATATATATATATATATATATATATATATATATATAAGAATTATAATATATATATATATATATATATATATATATATATATATATATATATATATATATATATATATATATTAGATTGTTCTTTAATTTCTAATTTCCCTTCATGCCATACCTCCGCAAAAAGCAACTTTACATGCTATTAATAGAAATACAATTTAATCAATTCACATCTTGAATCAAGTTTCGAACGTTTTTTGTTTTTTATTTTAAAGTTACATAATGAACAATATTCTTAATTACGTTCCCTTGGTGTAATAGTTAAAGTGTTGGACTGGGCCATCGTAATTACGCTAGTTCGATTTTTAGTTGCGCTATTACGTTCCCTCCTGGACCAATACCCTTGAAAAAAGGTATGAAGCTCCTTATTCCCACAGCTATGAATAGAATAGTCTTAGTACTGTTCTTCTACAAAGATGGCTTTAGTGTTAAATAACCCACCAAGATTGATATGCCGAGAAACCAACCTAACTAACTACATTACCATGACAACTTTATAGGCAGTTTTAACGTTTTCCAATAATTTTCCTAAAGTTTAATAATTTGGTGTTTTTCCAAAGCATCCTGGTAAAGGAGTCTTTGCCGTAATGTATATATATATATATATATATATATATATATATATATATATATATATATATATATTATGGAAAAACAAATATAGATGTAGGTAAATATTTTTTGAGACTGATAGATAAGCATTTTAAACAAGATAATATATTACATAAAATATTTAATAGAAAAACCTTGAAAATAAGTTATTCTTGCCCTAAAAATATTTCTCAAATAATAAATAGTCATAATAATAAAATAATTAATGAATTTCATTACCGAGTAAATAATAATAATATCAATAGTAAAAAAATAGAATGTAATTGTAAATCTCGAAGTGATAATATTTGTCACTGCCTCCCACCAGACAGGACTTGATACAAGGTCAAAAGCCCGAAGGCCGATTAAAGTGGCGATAAAGGGGAGGGGAAGGTCGGGAACGAGCTGAGACTCGAACCCTGCTAGTCATCGACCCACTTAGTGCAATGTGGATCTAATGAGTCAAGCCGTATCACGGACCTAAATCTAGGTCCGGGCACGTATGCCCGCATATAGCTTGAACTAGACCGTGAGGTCAAGTGCTATACAAGGCGTCTGAAAAGCAGCTCGCCCACCCGAAGGTTGCCCAGTGGAAGCTGGGGGCCTATTCGGCCCCGAGTCTGCTCTTCATTTCGATCGCCCATCCGGCACGAATGCCAGACGGCCCAGCCAAAAGGCCGAGACGCGATGAAGTGCCCTGGGAGCGATAATATTTGTCACTGCCTCCCACCAGACAGGACTTGACACAAGGTCAAAAGCCCGAAGGCCGATTAAAGTGGGATAAAGGGGAGGGGAAGGTCGGGAACTAAATCTGGAAGTGATTGTCCTATGAATGGTTTGTGTAATTTAGATAATGTAGTATATCAAGCTATTATTTATCCAAAAGAGGACATAAATGATAGGAAATCTTATATTGGCATTTCGTCCACTAATTGGAAAATTAGGTATGGAAATCATAAATTTCCTTCTCCCATGAGCATCAAAAAATCAAACTGCTCTATCTAAACATTATTGGGGATTGAAGAATAAAGGGTTAACCCCTGACATTCAATGGTCGATATTAAAAAGATCTAATCCCCCAAAGTCTTTCGATAGTAGGTGCAACCTCTGTCTTGAGGAAAAAAATCCATATTTAGCTTTTTCTAGAGCCAAAAAAATAATTAAATAAGAGAAGCGAATTAATAGCTAGGTGTAGACTTAGGGCTAAATTTAAACTATAGATAATTAACAAAATTTTTTTTTTTAAAAGCATAGAGTTAAATTGAGAATTAATGTAAATGAATAAATAAAATAAAATGTTTGATAGAAAGTTGTGAAAAAGCATATAATACATACGTACTACTCATAAAAAGTGTAACTGATTAATAGATTCTAAATAGTTTTGAAATTTTAAAATATTTTAAATAAATGAAATATTTGTTTTAGTTTAATATATCTATTACTGTATCATTACGTAAAGTTATTAATTAAAGTTTAAATCTAATCCAATAAAAAAAATCTGTAATTTAGGTCAAAATGTAATTAAAATTAAAAAATTTTAAAAAATTTTTTAAAATAAATTTACTACATTTCTAACCGAAATTAAAATTTAAAACGGAAGTGGGCTTAATGAGGAGATAACTCTTCACCCCTCTTCTATCCCCTCCCACCTTTCTGTGTCTATTCTAGCTTTTTTTTATCTAAAAGATCTGAAGAAGTCCTGCTAATTTTTTTCGTGTTTTTGGAAATTTCAAAAATGCGTAACAGGATGGAAATAAATTTATAATCCTATGTAACCGGTTTTGTTGTTTTTCTTAAAGTATATATATATATATATATATATATATATATATATATATATATATATATTCACTGAATATTTAAACTGAAAACTGCGCGTGTAACTCGCTACAATTCTCCTACCCGCTATATTTCTTTAGTCTTTCCTTCCTTCAACCACTAAGAAGAAGACTACTTACAGTTGGTTGTGAGATATGTAAACTGTGAAACTAAAATGTAACTGTTTAGGGGAAAAAGAATGAAATGGATGGTGAGTGTAAGTATCTCGCACACACACACACACACACACACACACATATATATACACACAGACAGATAGACACAAAGAGAGAGAGAGAGAGGAACAAAAATGATAAGACGAATAGAAATATTTCTTTGTAGTTATTTTTATTTTTATTCATTTTTTTTACGATTTTTTTCAGCTAGTTTCGACCTTAAGTCATCGTCAAGTTAAAAGTTTTGGTGAAAAAAAGTTATTTTTAAAAAGGTTTTTATATAGTTTTAAAACAAATTGATATCCTATAAAAGAAGCGACGAAAAATGTATTGGTAATGTAGCATATCCATTCGTTGAATGAAAAAAAAATTTTTTTTGTTATCCAAGTATCTCCAACTGACTATTATATGATTTCTGCTATCGTGGACACCACAGATAGACTGTTTCGTTGTATCACAACTCGTCAGTATGATTTCCAGTTATACCACACACACACACACACATATATATATATATATATATATATATATTATATATATATATATATATAAATATATATATATATATATATATATTTGTGTGTGTGTGTGTGTGTGTGTCAGTGGTTTATAAATAATCATTTTTCCCAAAACTTTTTGGTTTAATGTTTACTTACTAATTAATTTTTAAGGATTAAAAACCCTAAACTAACCATGAAAAAATTATTCATAAGTTAAAAATCTAATTTTTTTATTTCCAATTTTTTCTATGGATTAATATCGATGATAAACTTTCAAATTATCAAAAAAGGAAAAAATGTTTGGAAAATATTTTTGAGTGTGTAGCGTGTTCATTTTATGCTAAATATTTTCAAAAATTAAATATTTTTAAAATTATGTTTTAAAATTTAAGTGTGGTGGTGTGATTTAAACCTTTATGTTTCAGATAAATTCAAAACTTATTCAGAAATAATAGGTTTAAACAGAGTTTAAGTCACCATTTTCAAATTTAAATTTTCGGCAGTAGTGACTTGATTTTTGGTACAAATAATTTTACAGAGCTTTCAAATAAAAAAAAACAACCTTAGAATTAAAACAAATTCCTTTAAAATCGAATAAAGAATAAATGTTGTAGTTTTTGGTCATTCAAGAATGAAAAAAAAAATTAATTCAGGAATATTTTTTCATGTTTAAAAATGATTCATTAAGTTTCAAGTATAGAAATGTTAAAAGTTTTTACGATCGTTTTCTAAGAATTTTTTAAAATATTTCATTGAAAAGAAAACACTATTTTCTTAAATAAAATATCGATAAAGAAATTGATTCAAATATTTTCAGAAAATATAATGTTTCACCAGTTTTTTCGGCTTCAGTTTAAATTTTAAAACTGCTTTCTTGTGCTAATTTTTTTGACAAATTTTGATTTTAGCGCCTGTTGAAATAAATGGTGATTAAAATTTTAACTACTCACTTTGCTAAATGGACTTGGGGTAAAATTCCCCCTTTTAATGGCATGTTTCCGTTTATCAAATAAATATTTACTTTTTAGAAACGAAAAACAATGAACTTTCGGACAATTTTATAATTCCCTTTGCATTTTGGTACTATACAAGGAGAAGGCATGTTTTGTTCTGAAACTGAGTCAACGCTGAAAGACGCCGTGGAGTAAATAAAACGTCAGCAAGTTAAGTTTAATCGTATGACAGGCCTTGGTAATATATATCGCGGAGGCTACGATTCAGTCCTTTATGTAGGTTTATTTCCACGGTGGAGAGAGAAAAGGAGATCTTTACTCTGCGCCCAGAAGAATTATTTGCTTCCCCTCCATTTGTAAATGGGATGTGAACTAATTTTAATGTGGGAAAATACACTTATACCAACGTTAGGGTTGATACCCCTCTCCACTGAACCTGATGTCCGCTTTCTATCAGTTATAATCTGGTGACGATGATAACCTCTATTGGTTCCGAGAGAAAGTAATAAAATCTACCAATTATGAGTAATTAAAATTTATTTGTCCATCAAGTCAATTCTTCGTTTTATTTTTGGCAAATTTATCGATCATTTTATTGTAAAAAGCATCAGCACCCTGATCTACCTTCATCATTTTAAAGGGTCTTTATTCATGGCTTCATACGGCTGGAAAGTAAGCAAAAGAATTCCTGCCTTTCGATGGCTTTCTCTCTGTGATATCTACTTTGCTATTCTGTCTCTCTTTTTCATACACCCTTTTTGAAAGAAATAAAAAAAAAACAGGAAAGACTAAAACCACAACCATTTCTCACCATGACTACCACACAGTAGGAACAAGACGAAGTTTCTCCCTTGTTCTAGATTACAGAACCAGTCGCATTTTCGTAGGAATATGAATGAGATTTTTGAATCGATATACTGTAGAAATTTTGTTAAGGAACTGGTGATCCTGTTTCACTGAACATCAGCAGCCCCTTGGGGTCACGTGGCGTCCATTATAAAAAAGAGCTCCACTGGAGATTCTTCCTCTTACTTCCTCTCCCACCGCTGTTAGCAACAGGTCCTTTCGTAGCAGCCCTTGACGGCAAGCGTATTTGGTACCTTCTACCAGTCAGGAACCAAGAGCGACGAACGCACTGCTGAGTTAAAAGGAACAGGACACACAGCTAAGTTCCAGCAGGAATTTTATCTGCAAACCTTACCTTCACATAACCTACCTAACCTTACCAAACCTTACTTTACCTTATAACTTTACCTTATAACAATCTTACAACTAAACCTTACAAACCTTACAAAACCCTACCACCTATCGGAACCTTGAACTCTTTTTTGAACTCTGACATATTCGTTGTTTGTTCCAGTTGGTGTAAAACCCTGTTTATTGTTGTTGTTGTTGTTGTATATAAATTTTGTTGCACAAAAAGTCGTTCGTCTCCTTTCTTCAAAAGCTGTCACACAAATCCCTACTGCTGTTGAAGTACGGTTTATTCTTTTACAAAATGTAGGAATAAACCGGGCTTTTCGGGGCTTATAAAAATCCCCATAATACGTCAGTCTGATTTTACGCACATATTTCGACTACGGATATTCAATGAAAGCAAGCAAAAATGTTTTTACTTTTCTGTGATAGTCTCTCTTTCACCCTCTCAGTATATAGCCTGTCTCTCGTTTTAATGCACCCAGTTTTAAGGGAATAATAAAATAGGAAATACTAAAGCCACAGTCTTTTCTAAGCATGACTACCACGCAAGCAAAAATATTTTTGATTTTCTGTTATAGTCTCTTTTTTATGTTCTGTCTTTCATGCTCTCGATTCAAAGACAATTGGGAAACTACTAAATTCATTGTCTTGCGTCTTTTCTCGCTAAACTAACAAGCGTTTTCTCTACTTACACTTTCTTGCCCCGTCGGCTGAAACTGTAGAATGTGGGGTTTGAAAGGTATTTAGGAGGTCAGTGGCTAAGGGCAAGGCTGTGTTGCCGTAAGATATCCGACTCCATATTTTGGTTATATTATTTTACCCCACGTTGACTGGCTGGCGCAATGCCTTGCCCAAAGAAAGTCCAAAAGAAATATACAAAAAGAAAAGATAGAAACAGATAAGAGACGAAAACATTTCTTCCATACTTTCCTTTATTTACTTGGTGAATGGACTAACCAACGCTACGTCCCAAGACGTCGCGTGGTGCCCAAAACACCAGACAGCAAAATCGGTGTTGTCGGTTCGACGTCACTACCCGAAAAAGAGGTCAGTTCACAGAAAACCTGAGTATTTATCTCTCTACACCGGCTCCAAATTCGCTACTCCAAAATCCTTCTAATTTTGGCGCAACCGCTTCCCATTGGCTACTTTACTTTTTATTATTTTTCTTTTTTCTGATTTTTAACCGGATGGATGCGTGGAGCATTATGCATGGCGACGCGTTTATACATTTTGTATCTGGCAGCCGACGAGTCAATATCCGGTTGGGAGTTTTACTGTTAATTCCTAAATCCCCACAAGAATACACCAACAACTTCTACGCAAAGGGTTAAGACCCCCTCCAATGAGTGTCCTAGATGTGGCACTAAATAATCTGATTGTGAGGTTTCATTAATGCTAGAGCTTTGGGGGATGCGGAGTACCTCTACATTGCTATTACTCCCAGGTCCACTTTGGCCCGAAGTGGTAGCATTTGATAGGGCCCTATCTATGGGCCAAATAGAACTAAACTGAGTACTAATGTTAAACTGAATTGTTTGAAATAGAGCTGTTTTTGACATTGAAACTGTGTACTTATGCTAAACTGAATTGTTTGAAATAGAACTGTTTATATGTATAAAAATGGATTTGGCATTAATTACCGACAATTGTTGATGTGCCATAAAACTAAATCAAACCAAACCAAACTAAACATACTCTCTCTAAATAATATCGCTTGTAACAATTATCCTAAAAATTAGGAAATAGGAAATACAAAAAATATAAATACAAAAAAGATACGGAAAATTATCAATGTTTAATTTTATATTGCACAAAATGATTTATCCTGGAAAAAATGTAAGCAACCGGAAGTCTAAGGTTGTGGTAGGAGTAGTGTGAGTATATAACATCTTCGGTTTTTAATAAAAGAATTTTTTTCTTTTTGATGGTTGTATGAGTACATTTCATTTCTTCACTTTTTGTACCTTAAGGGTGTTTTAATTAACCAACCACTTCTAGTAGTATTTTTCGTTTCATTGTTAGTTGGAATGGGAATGTTCAATTTGTGTGTTACTTAATATATTTTCATAATCGTATTTGTTACTGGGTTGTTTTCTCTTGTGTTTTTAGTAGGTGTCGTCTATTTCTTTTTATGATTAGTCCTTGTTCAGATTTAAGTAAGCATGATCTTGGTTGTGGAAGTTTTTTCAGAATCATACCTTTTCTTTTCCATTTTTCTTGGAATTTTATCCTGACGTTATCATTTGGTTTTAACATTAGTAATTCTCCGTTTTTCTTGTTATTATTTTTTTTCAAGTATATATTGTGTTTTATGTTATGGAGATTTGTTAGTATTATTCTCTTCATCATCTGCTGAGCAGATGATGGTGATCCATCTTTTAAAGGTGTCATTCTTAACGATAATAGAGCTAAGTACGGATCTTGTTTGTCTTCATACGCTTTTGTGTTCTTTTTTTTAAAGGTTTGTATATTACTCTCCACTAATCCATTTTCTTGAGGATAATTTGGGCTTGTAGTTATGTTTGAAATCCCAATCTTTTGCAAATTGTTTGAACTTTTCGGATTTATATTTCGGACCATTGTCACTGATTACTATTTGTAGCACTCCAAATATTGCAAAAGTGTGTTTCATTTTTTTTTTTATTACTGTTATCGATTCATAGTTTTTCAGTGAAGAATCTTGTTGTGTAATCAATTCTTATAATATATGACATGTTGTTCAGATGAAATATGTTTGTTGCAACATATGTTTGTTACTGAAATTTAATGTTTTAGCTGAGTTTCAGCTGATAGTTGGATTCTTTGTTATGTGCAATTTTGACATTTGCCAATCATTTGTTTTATGCAGCTTTTTATGTTTGTCCAGTTTAATATTTTTCTTGTTTTTACAATCCCTTTTTCCATTCCTAAGTGACTTGTGTGAATTTTTTGTAGTGCTTCTTTACGTTGTGAACTTGGAGCTAGTATTCTTGTTCCTTTTAGCACTAATCCTTTGGTTATTGATATTTTGTTTCGGATCGGCATGTCAGGTGCAATTGCTGGAATTACTATCCCTTTTTCCATTCCTAAGTGACTTGTGTGAATTTTTTGTAGTGCTTCTTTACGTTGTGAACTTGGAGCTAGTATTCTTGTTCCTTTCAGCACTATTCCTTTTGTGACGCGAAATTGACTAAAATCCCAAAACGGGACTTTATATTCGCACGTGTGAAGACGGGGCAGGTTGGCACTTGATCCCCAACAGAATAAGTCCTGTTCAGAGTTCTTTTCTCAGGCAGATAAGAACTGGCATATTACGTGAGGGAATAATTTAGGACCAGACTGACCGCCGCTGGCAAGGGGTTCCAAATTTCACACTATCACACACCCACCAGGCATCTTTCTTCCTTCCCCGAGATAATGGAAGATAATGAGCCTATTGGTTTTAGTCGTAATAATATTAATATTGTTGTAGTCGGCAACTCCGGTTTCCCGTGTGATACTTTAGGAATTAATAGGACAATTCTAAGCAAGATAACATAAGGCGAATAGAAGCTGGAAAGAAAGCATGAAATAACAACATAGACCACATGGTAAAACGAGAATACACAAAATTCCTTTACTACTTATATATACACGTTCAGAGTGTCAAAAACATATAATTGGATAGTCCATGAATATAAATGTCTTTTCTTGGCTTTTATCCTTCTTCAAATTGAGAGAGAGAGAGTGGTAAACGAAATTTGGGTGTAAAGGAAAAATGTCCCCAAAGTTACTTATCTTATTTTCGACGGGGTTCCACTGGAGAATTTTCTTCTTTCACGGGCTACTAGACTTTGTTCTGTTTTTAGTACTGGCTTGAGGGACTCCGGTCTCTCATGTCTCAGTTAATCTTTTTGTCTTCAGCCCGGAGTAAAATGGCTATGGTCCGTCTGCCACGAGCCTTGCTCAAAAACTACCTTTTTTTGTCCTTTACTTCCGCTGAGGGGAAGGGAACCCCACTTCCGTTTGGGGTCCCCGCCAATCATTTGGCTTCTCTCTCTTTCCCCTTCCGATGTCCGGCGACCTGAGTTCACTAAGTGTGAACATCTGGTCTATCTCCTCTGTGACCCACATTCTCTCCTAACGGTCACTTTTTGACTGCTTGATACTCTAATTCAATACGGGAGGATAGTATCAGTCTTACCTCTTCGTCTCCGTGAGCTATCATGTGACACTTTGGTTATTGATATTTCGTTTCGGATCGGCATATAAGGTGCAATTGCTGGAATTACTATCCCTTTTTCCATTCCTAAGTGACTTGTGTGAATTTTTTGTAGTGCTTCTTTACGTTGTGAACTTGGAGCTAGTATTCTTGTTCCTTTCAGCACTAATCCTTTGGTTATTGATATTTCGTTTCGGATCGGCATATAAGGTGCAATTGCTGGAATTACTATCCCTTTTTCCATTCCTAAGTGATTTGTGTGAATTTTTTGTAATGCTTCTTTACGTTGTGAACTTGGAGCTAGTATTCTTGTTCCTTTTAGCACTAATCCTTTGGTTATTGATACGTTGTTTCGGTTCGGCATGTAAGGTGCAATTGCTGGAATTACTATCCCTTTTTCCATTCCTAAGTGACTTGTGTGAATTTTTTGTAGTGCTTCTTTACGTTGTGAACTTGGAGCTAGTATTCTTGTTCCTTTTAGCACTAATCCTTTGGTTATTGATACGTTGTTTCGGATCGGCATGTAAGGTGCAATTGCTGGAATTACTATCCCTTTTTCCATTCCTAAGTGACTTGTGTGAATTTTTTGTAGTGCTTCTTTACGTTGTGAACTTGGAGCTAGTATTCTTGTTCCTTTCAGCACTAATCCTTTGGTTATTGATATTTTGTTTCGGATCGGCATGTAAGGTGCAATTGCTTGAATTACTATCCCTTTTTCCATTCCTAAGTGACTTGTGTGAATTTTTTGTAGTGCTTCTTTACGTTGTGAACTTGGAGCTAGTATTCTTGTTCCTTTCAGCACTAATCACTTGGTTATTGATATTTTGTTTCATATGGACCAGAAGTGAAAAAGTGACTAGTGTGTCGAGAGCGGAGTTACGCTCGGGTCGACATAGCCAAGTTTTTGGGGTGACATGAAGTGGTGCATGTGGAAGGCATGCTGAATGTTTCTAATTTATGTTCAACTGGGATTCCTTGTAAGAAATCCATAAATTAGATGGTTCCCTCGTTGAGTGTCTATGTTGCTGCTGCTAGTGTTAAAGCCACAGTGAGATGTCCACACTGGGTGGCTTGTCTAGCTAAAAAGCATCGCTAAGCAGGGACGACCAGACGAACATCTGTTCTGATCGCCGTCTCACGCCGAAGAGAGTGTGTTTGGCCGCTCACCCGTTTTACTAGCCGGAAAAGAAGATCCGGGCTGAATAGGATAAGTCATCCTGATTGGGTGAAATTCAGTGTTGAATTAAATTGCGCGCCAAACCAAAATACGAGATTTTCCTCTTCTCTACACATGCATGGGATAATGTATCAGCTTTGATTGATTGCTTTCCAGGAATGTACATAAGTTCAAATTCATATTTTTGCAATGTCATTAAAAATCTTTATTTTCTCGGCGGTGTTGATTTCTGAAATATCTGCTTCAGTGGCTTGTGATCGTTTTCCATGATAAATTTCTTGCCATATATGAATTGATGGAACTTTTTGCACGCGAATACTACGCTTAATGTTTCTAATTCGATGGGACAATAATTTTGTTCTGTATTAGTTGTACTTCTAGAAGCGTATTCTACAGGTAACCAGTTATCTTGATGTTTTTGTAATAGAACAGCACCTAGTCCTTTTTTTACTTGTGTCGGTATTTATTTTTATTTGAAGTTCAGGGTTGTAAAATTGTAATATTGCTGTACTTGCTATTATTTTTTTTTGGTTTTCCACGGCTTATATTTGTGGTTTGTCAAATGACCAGAGTATATTGTTGTGTTGTAACGTTTTAAGTAGAGTAGTTATTTCAGAATAGTTAGTTATAAATCTACATAAATAATTGGTCATTCCCAGGAATCTTTGTATGTCTTTTTTATTTTCATGATTTGGCTTTTATTTTATTTGGGTCAGGTTCAATTCCATTATGTGATATTAGATGTCCTTGGTGTGTGATTTGTGTTTTTGCAAACTCACATTTTGTTCTATTTAGTTTTTGACCATTTTCACGTAATTTGCTGGAGACTTTCTTTAATTTCACTATGTGGTCGTCCAGCGTTTCTGACCAAATTAATATATCGTCTTGGGAGTTTTTTGTTCCTTCTATTGCTTCTATTAATCTGTAAAAGGAATACTGTCCAAATAGTGAATTAAATGTCAATAGCTTCGAACTTTCTTTATCAAATAGTATGTGCCAATATCCATTAGATGCATCCAGTTTGGTAAAGAATTTTGGATTCTTCACCTCCGCAAATATTTCTTCGGCTGTTGACAGCTTATAAAGTAAGTAAAGTTGGCGACCTTAGTCGAAGGTGACCCGAAGGCTCCCTTTTCAATAGCTACTACACCGAGGTTAGAGGAGGGCGCTATTCCATTCCCTGGATTGCTCCACTTTACCCTTGGTCCCAACCTTATAATGCTGAGTGCTAAGCAAGGCGGCATCAAGTACTATTTTTGAGTCTTTGGTATGACTCGACCTGGAATTGAGCCCTGGTCTCCAGGACCATTGGCGAATATTCTACCCATTAGGCCAATATCCCTGTAGCTTGTAGTGCTCCCCCTTTATTGCTTTATTTTAGTATTTAGGATTCAAGTAAAGTCTTAAGGATTCATTCGCTTTTTCCACGATAACCAGCGAGTTTACCTAATCTGTCGGTTCCTGTATGGGTTTTATTATTCCCATTTTAGTCATTTGTGTCCAGTTCTTTTTTTAATCTATGCTTCATTCTGAATGGAACGTTTCGTGGCGGATTTATTATTGGTTTTATCGTTGGGTCGACGGTTATCTGAAGAGTGTATGATAGTTTATCTATTTCTCCAAAGCAATCTTCGTACTGTTTTAATAGGTCTGTTATCGTCGTTGTTTCTACCATTGATATTCTATTTGTTAGCCCTAGTCTTTCAGCTGTATCCGCATTGATAACTGTGTTTGAATTGGTCTTTGCTAATACGAGTTGTGCAGTGATATTTACCTTTTTATTTCTCAATGTTACTGTACATTTTCCTATTATTGGAATGTTTGTGTTGTTGTATGCACATAACTTAATTTGTGTTTTCTTTAAATTTCTGGTGCTGGCTTTATGTTTTTGTATACTTTTATGGGTATGACGTTTAGTTCTGCCCCTGTATCAATTTTGAAATTTGATTTTGTGTTATTTATGTATAGTTCTATCGACCATTTATTTTGTTGTACAGTGTTTACATTTTTTCAATATGGCGTCCATGTAGTGATGCTCATACACATGGTGGCTTCTGTCATATGTGTTCAGGTTACGAGGATTTTTGTTTTCCGCAGTTTTTGTTAGATGCTGGACAGTTACTTTTGTTATGTGATGTTAAGCAATATGTGCAGTTGTTTATCCAGTTAGGTTTTCTATTTTCTTGCTTTTATGCGTCAGCCATCTTGTCTTCCTCATTTCTTGTAAGTTTAAATTTCCTGCCATCTCTACCTCGCTTTTTGGACGCTATCAGTATTTTCTGTTTCGGGTGTTTTGATAATTAATTCTGTTTCTCTTCTCGTTTCTTCCGCTTATAAAGCTTTTCCCCGAGTTAAGTCTCGTTCTCAGAGCATTCTCTTTCTCCCTGGGCGTTGTCTCGTAGTCCACAGATTAGCATGTCTTTTATGAGTCTGGTAGAAATTTCTCCGAACTCACACTGGTTCGCTTTGCTTCGTAGCTCCATGACATAGTCGTCAAATCTTTGATAGTCTTTTTGCTTGCAAATAAAAAATTCATGTGTTAGATTTTTCCTGAGTTAGCAGTTGTTAAATTTTCCAATTACCGTTTCCAGGTTATATTTCAATTGTTCGTTTTCGAAATCAAAAGTTGAATATATCTCTCTTCCCTTCTCTCCTATGCATGTAAGTAAGATGGAGGTTTTCATTTTTTCCAGTTTTTTTTTTGGCTGCTCTAGGGGCTATCAAAACCAATGTGAATTGCTCTCGCCATTTTACCCAAGTTTGCACCAAATTTTCTCATGTCCGTAAGTTTAGTTCTTACAGATGTGGCAATGATTGTGTTGTATAGCAATGACCATGATTAAACTATACAAACACATAATACATATACATATGCATACAGAATCATAACGACATAATAATAAAGACGAGCGAAGACTTCTTTAAAAAAATATACCTCTCACTTTATTTGAAGGTTTGTGTGTGTGAGAGGGAGCTGGAGACCGAACAGAACTGCAACATAGTGACCTCCCCAGCCCCTCCGGACATAGCCGTGTGTCGTTCTCGTTCTCCTAGACTGCTCAACCGGAGGCCTGGGGACCCACTCTGCTGGGTGCAGGCTTCCTCTACCGCATCTTGACACCAACGGGTCTGGTCTCCAAACTAACTGACTTCCTGTCTTCACCAAGTTATATAATAGTTCCATCGCCCACTCAATCTTTGGAATGGCATGTTTGATCGTCATCAAGCGGAAATAACTATTATGCAGTTCACAGGTCACTCTCTTCCGGTACATCAGTCTGCGACTGTACCGTGGAATTTTAACCCTGTCCCCTATTGCAAGCCAAGCTCGCCCACCCCAATGGAATATGCACTTCCGCCGTCTTTGGAATGGCATCTTTGGCGGGGTCGAAGGTCAATATACTACAATTGCATTTTCCTTTCTTTTCTTTTGTACATATATGTATTTCTTGGGTGTCGAAGGTTCATTGGTACTTCTGACACCATGTTATATTGCACTATTCAGTGTATCAAGTGCTAGAAACAAGACAATAATGTAGACAGATGACAGAGGCCCGTATTGTCAGTTTAACATTTTATTAACGACTACTACATGTGTATAAATATAAGGCAGTGGGAGGTTGCAGAGCAACCCGAAATCTAAGATTGTGGTAGGAGTAGTGTGGGTATATAACATATATAGATGAGCTATTAGACTACCTACACAGGTGATTTGTTAATAATGATGAGAGTCCGTATAGAACCAGCCACAGTTCTTGGATAAGTTGATAACAACAGAAAAATGGTGCATCAGTGTGCTACAGATTCTCCAGAAAAGCACTCCTTTTGAATTCAGACATTTTTCTCCTCTTAGACCGGTATCCTACCAAAGCTAGGGAACTCAAACTACCTCATTTTTACCCGTAGCTCCTGAAAATATATATATATATATATATATATATATATATATATATATATATATATATATATTCTGTGGTTATATATATATATATATATATATATATATATATATTGCGGTTATATATATATATATATATATATATATATATATATATATATATATATATATATATATATATTTCCTCAGTGAGATATTCTAGACAAATACCCAAAACTTTTCCAAACCATTATCCGAAGAAGCTCGGTACATAGCAAATCGTAATTATACATGCGTAGACACTTCCGTAAATTGGTTTTCACGTCTTATTTCTTTTTAATGACCACGAGAGAAAGGATTGTTTATGTATACTTAATATTAAAAAATACCTGCTTATTATCACAATTACATATTATGTCAATGCTCTTGTGGAGGCAATATGTACAAAAACGCTCCTACAAATAACTTTGCGTTAAGTATGACGACTTACCATCAACACACTATAAAACGAAAAACTAATGTACACAATTGGAAGAAGAAGAAGAAGAAGAAGAAGAAGAAGAAGAAGAAGAAGAAGAAGAAGAAGAAGAAGAAGAAGAAGAAGACTTAATGGGAAAACATTAACATACATGAGAAAATAAAAGTAGGCTGGTTCACCAAAGGAAACAAAAAAAAAGAAAAAAAAGACGGAGAGAGGGCAGGCAGAGACTAGATAAAAGGGGAGAAAAAGGATGAACATTAAAAAAAAGATTTTACAAAAATAATGTATAAAAAGAGTTTCAATAAAAAATGGGAACAGATGAAAAGATAAAAAATAAAAAGAGGCGAAACGAAACATAACAACAACAAAAAGATCAAAATAAACATAATCGCAGAATCATGACTCAAGTCTAAAATGGAACGGCGTCTCCTTTGACAAACATGTTGCTTGTTCTCTATACAACTGTGAATAGCCAAAAGGTCCAAGTTGCCGGGTAAGGGGCGTCGGTCTTTTTACTTAACACCCGTCAATTTAAAAACCTTCTCTCTTACCTGGTTTCTTTGCATGAGCTTTCTTTTAATACCCAACATTAATTATATAACTCTTTCTTTTTCTTCCTTCCTTTCTTTCTTTTTTCTTCTTTCTTTCTTTCTTTCTTTCTTATATTTCATTGTCATTTCCTGTCCTTATCTTATTTCCTTCTTTTCCTAAAGTTTTTTAACTTCTTTCTTTCTTTCTTACTTTCTTTCTCATCCTCTCTTTATTTTCTTTCTTTCTTTCTTTCTTTCTTTCTTTCTTCTATTTTATTGTCATTTCCTGTCCTTATCTTATTCCCTTCTTTTCCTAAAGTTTTCCAACTTCTTTCTTTCTTTCTTTCTTTCTTTCTTCAATTTTATTGTAATTTCCTGTCCTTCTTATCTTATTTCCTTCTTTCCCTAGTTTTCCGTCTTTTTATTCTTTCTTTCTTTCTTTCTTTTGTTTGATTTCTTTTTCTTCCTGATTGTTCCTTTTTTTCTGTTTAATCCTCCATCTTTGTTTTGTTCGAGGGGGTGAAGCGGTTTTTCTTCTTCCTTTATTCATATTAATTCTTCCTTTCTTTTCTCCTTTCTTTCTTTCTCATTGTCCACTTCCTTCTGTTCTTTTTCTTGTCTTTCTTTTTCTTTTTCTCCTGTCTTTTTCTTTTGATTTCTTTTTTTTTTTTCTTCCTACTTACTTTTCCTGCTAGTCACCCTCACCACATGAACTTGTCTCTCTACCTTTCTTTTCTCCCTTGTTTCTGGTGTCGTTAACAGCTTTTTAAACTTTGCTCCTTGGAAAGGGTCTCATCCAGTGACGGCACGCTTTTCTCGCTTTGTTTGGGGTCTGTTTGCTTTTTCCTACTAGTCGGTCCAGTCCTGCTTATTGATTTGTCTGTTATATAGGCTGTTCGAAACAAGATCCACAGTACTAGACATGCACGCTATACATCGCACAACTACTCTTTCAAGCGGCCTTACTATTTCTTATCCGTGTCAACGTCTCTCATTCGCAAAGGTACCGACGCTTTACCTCCTGATTCTTGTCCTTTCTATCTTTCAAAGTTTCGGTCAGCATGGAATCCTTTTTTGTGAGGCCATGTTGCCTTGTCAGCCCATACCACCTTGCTGGTCATGTGAAGTAAAATGGTTACCGAATGTGATAAACCCAAGCATCTATACACTCTGTGTTAACGGACGCGCTTATCGTGGCCTGTGTCGAAACAAAGGCGTTTTTTCTTTCAGATTAAAATGTTGTGTGCCCTCATGGGACAAGGAATGGAAAGGGTGCGCTGGGGAGTTATTCATCGAATCATCCACTACAATGCCGACAGATTTACCTAAAAATTACACTGGTAAGTGTATATTCTTTCGTTGTTTTTTTTTTTTCGTTTTTTTTTTTCAGCAGTCTACTTACATAGTGATATTTGACGTACCTCATTGTGGTATAATGATTAGCCAGCAAATCTCGCGGATTAGGCAGTAGTGATTTGATCTTAACTGGGAACCCAATTCTTTTGGCCTTGTACTAAATTATAGTGAGTTATATCATTATAGTAAATAGTATTATTGTAAATATTGCTATCGTAAATAGTAAATAGATAACAATTTACACTAATGGGTACAGCAGATTTGGGTTTTTTTTCGGTTTTAGCGTCCGAAACAAATTCCGCATTACAAACGCTGATTTATTTCCTTATATATAAGTTGTAAAGTAAGTTGGCCGACCGTAGTCGAGGACGACCCAAAGGCTTCCTTTTCAATAGCGACAACACCGAGATGTAGGAGAGGGGGCTTCTCCTTTTCCCAGAAATACTCTACTTATTCTTAATCCGAACCATATAATGCTGTGTTAAGCAAGGTGGCACCATTTTTTAGTCTATGGTATGACGACCTGGGATTGAACCCAGGTTTTCTGGACCAGGCCCGAGAGACCTGAGTTTTATTATTATTATTATTAGACAAAACAAGGTGGAAAACTTGACCATTTTTATTATTGACACAAATGTTCATTAAACTTAAATGGCTTTGACACACATAGGAAGTGATTGTTTTCCTTAATTATTGTTATTACAGTTCCCTTAGATGTTGCAAAAAGTCATAAGCTAAGGGTTAATCACAAATTAGGATATCAAATCTAGAAAAAGAAAATTCTAAGAAATTTCCTAAGTTTTGATTTGGTTTCTTTGATGAATGACATATCAACCTTCGTGAGTTATCTAATGCGAAAGCTGTCCTTGTAGAAGAACAGTAGTGATACTATTTAATCCATAGCTGAGGGGGATAAGGGAGTTCAATACCTTTCCCATGGATATTAGTCCGAAAGTGAATATAATAGCGCGACTGGAGTTCAAATTCGCTTTTTTTTTCAGCACTTTAGCCATTACGTCACGGTGACTTCCTCTTTCCTATTTTTGGTATTTCTGATCATTTTCTTTTTGGAAAATTATGACTTTTCTGTCTCCTTGACTTGTCTACAATTTATACACAGCTGAAGGGAAAATAGATATATCCATGCCTTTTCCGAAGAAACACAAACAGCATTGTTCAGGACTTTAACTCGGGTCCCAATTCCATTTCCTACGATGATAACCGTTATACTAAGCTCCCCTCCAAGAGACCTAAGTAGCAAAATTTAATCCCTTTGTCCATTCCCAGCTATGGGTTAAATAGTGCCACAACTGTTCTTCTACAAAGATTGATTTGGAAATAAATAATTCATGAAGATTGCTGAATCATTCAACAAAGAAATCAAACTGAATAGCAAAAGTCTTATTTTTTAAATTATATCAAATGAATCAATGCGTTAGAACCAAAATGTTTTAATACTAAGAAACCTTGCTGTTCTATTAAAACATTTCCCAAGATATGTTTTTGATGGTCTTCGACGGACCATCAAAAACATATCTTGGGAAATAAGCATCCCAATTTCTCCTCCTTTTTCAATGTCGTAGATCTTTAGAAACAAATGCCGGATTAGGATTATACAATATATATTATATATTAGATATTATAGATTATGTATTAAAGATTATATATTATTATTATATTATTATTAGATTATAGATTATATATTAGATATTATAGATTATATATTAGATATTATACATATCTTGTATGAAATTGAGGATAGGGTGTTGATAGGTTAATGGAGTCAATGACCGTTTTTTTGTACTGAAGTCTAGATCACTGGGTGATCCATACTTTGCTCCAGGTGGAAACGCTGCCTGCAAAAGCTACGACAACAAACCGGTACTGGCCAAGAACTATTCCTATCTTATATAAAATAAAACAGGAGGTGCTCTTAGTGTAACGGTTAACGTCGTACGAAATGGACACGGCGAACCGAGTTCAAATCCTGGACGAAGCTATTTGCATTTCACATAGCGCTAATACTTTTGGGAAGGGTATGTATCTAACTATTCTCTCTCCAGCTATGGATAGATAGTTGGACTGACTGGGCTATTTAATCTTGTTATGACAACGTGTCTAGGAGAAGGAAAACTCTGAATTCAAACCTTTTAGACCACACAAATAGTATTGCACCCTGCTCGTGCATAGCGGTTGGTAAATGCATTTATAAAATAATGCAGGTAGAGGGAAAATAGTTGCAGAATTATAAACAAGGACGTTTTTTCCTGCTTCTATAAACTTAATTACCCCAAATATTTCTAGTGACCAAGGTTATACCAAGTAAAGGCCTTGCAACCATGAAATTTTTGAAATCTTGTTTTTTTTAATGGCAAATCAACTCTTTTTAAGTTATTAAATGCCAAAGCTATTCTCCTAGAAGAACAGTAGTGGTACTATTTAACCCATAGCTGGGAGGATAAGGGGGTTCATACCTTTCCCAAGGGTATTTGCCCGAAAGTGAACGTAATAGCGCGACTGGAGTGCGAACTCGCGTACTACGATTCCGCAGTCCATCGCTTTAACCATTACACCACGAGGACACCCCCTTGTTGGTAGGCTTTGTTTTCGTATTGCTATTTTCAACAACTCTTGTAATATAATGGCCGAGGGATTTCGTTTTATGCCCATTGAAATCTTGGTTATGACACTAAATTTTACCATTGCTGTTTCAACTTAAAAAAAAAAGGCCTTTAAGAAATAAGTCCTTTCAACTTCGGTTTTTTCTCCAAAGTCTGGATGACAGCAAGTCTCCTCTGATCCCCAGGACTCTTCTTAGTATTTTAATTTATTTTTGCAGAGCAGTGGTTTCGAGTCTACTTTTAATTTCCAGTTCTCCCAGTTTCTTTTCCAGACTTTTGGGGACTGAGTCTAAGAACACCAATAACAATTGGTATTACCATATTATTATTATTATTATTATTATTATTATTTAACTTTCAGTTTTATTTTCGGTTTCTTACAATCCTTCACAAGATATTTACCCGAGACTTAGCGTGAGGGAAGGTAGTAATAATATCCATTCTATATATTTATTGTTTTTTGCTGACTCTTTTGGGTGATATTTTTCTGTCACATTGATAATACTCTTCAAAGGAGATGAGCATTTCTGCTAAGTACAATTTTTTAAAATTTTGTTTAGGCTGAAGCGGCCTCGTATTCTGTCAATGTGGTCATCTCTCCCTCTTTTGATCGTACACTCTTATTGGTACAGTTGTAGTTTTAAGGTGCCATATTTTTTAATTTCTGTTTCCAGAGTTCTGAATTTGCTTATTTTATTGTATTCTTTAACTGATATGTCATTATCCATTGACACTGACATATCAATTAGAAGGATATGTTTTTCTTTTATAATCCTTATATCTGGTCTATAGCTCTTTAATTTTTTCTCAGTTTGGATTACAAAACCCGGAGAATAGTAGCTTTTTTGCTTGTTATTAGTTCTGATTGGTGTTAATATCATTTTTGACAATCCAATATTCCATAGAGTTTATACATTTTACATTGAATATAGTGTTATATTTTATCATACCTTTCTTTATATTCTATTAGTGTTACGATTGGGCAACCGGACACTAAGTGGTCAACTGATTCAGTATTTTCTTCCCGCAATCAACATATTCGTCCATTTTGGTTTTTGTTCTTGTTTTATTTTGCTTTGTTTTTTGTTTTTTTGTTTTTGCTTGATAGTTTCTTGTTGGTAGGTTTGGTTTGGTTTGGTTTCTTTGTTTAATGGCATATCAACTCTTTTTAGGTTATTTAATGCCAAAGCTATTCTCCTAGAAGAACAGTAGTGGTACTATTTAACCCATAGCTGGGAGGAAAAGGGGGTTCATACCTTTCCCAAGGTATGAACCCCAAGGGTATTTGCCCGAAAGTGAACGTAATAGCGCGACTGGAGTGCGAACTCACGTACAACGATTCCGCAGTCCATCGCTTTAACCATTACACCACGAGGACACCCCCTTGTTGGTAGGCTTTGTTTTCGTATTGCTATTTTCAACAACTCTTGTAAGATAATGGCCGAGGGATTTCGTTTTATGCCTTTGGGTTTAGTTAGGCTGAGAACCTTTCGGCTCAGTGCATGGGTTACTTAGGTGCAACATTAACGCAGGTGTTCAAGCGCGCGCAGAGCGGACGTGTCACTCAGAGATGTCACAATAGCCCAGATGGGAAACGGGGCTACAGAGTGCAGGTGACGTCACGCACCGGAAGCGCGCGGAGGATTTTCGAGATTTTGAAAAAGTCAGTTGAGTTGAGTCTTGCCGTCCGAAGAAGAAAGGTGACTTTCGCTTGCTCGCGGAGGCCTTGGGCAGGTGTCGCACGAGATGGGGTGGGGGGGGCACAGATAAAAAAAAGCCAGAATAGAAAGAATGTGTATCTCTCTCCATATGTCGATGAACCTTTAAACTCAGAGGTAATAAAAGGTTTCGTACCTGAACTAAGAGGTCGTAAGTGTTTTTCGTGTTTCGAGATTCCTATATTTTTATGAACATTATATGTTCCTTTCGCATATCCGTATCTGGCTATGGTACATTCTGTCTCTGTCCTTTCAGTCGAGCTCTTTCCAGCCATTGATTAGTCTTTACGTTATCTATATCAGCCTTTCTAATTCTTTAGGCATATCATCTATGTAGGGGTTCTTGTTTTCAAACTTCTTTAATTGATTTGGTCTTTGTGTTTTTGCTTCCCTCTTTGCGTTTTTTGCTATTGTTGTTGTTGTTGTTGTTGTTAGAATAAAATGATTAATATTTAATAGGGATTCTTGAAACCAAATAAAACATTTACAAATGAATTAATTTCAGCTTTGAATAAACCATAAGGAGTTGGTATGCCGTTAAGCAAATAAACCAAACCGTGAAATCTTTGACTGGAGGTGAGCATGTAATGAATTAAAATTAGTACTAACCAAACCTTCAATTATTGATAAAATTCTTATTCCAAGATTTGTTAGCGATGTCCAGTTAATTTGCGATTCTCATATAGTGTAATGGTTTGCAAAAGAGATAAGCAGACCATTGATAGGGAGTTTGATTCTCACATGGTAACCCATATTTCTGGCCTTGTGCCACAGCTAAGCTTAGTAAATAATTACATATAATTAGGAATCAATTATTTCTAAAAATTTCTTCAATTGGAAATTGATTTTAAAAAACATAACTGATTCAGAACATAATTGCTCAAAACAGAGATATTTGTTGACTGATTATGATTGATTTTAACGGCATCTCAACCTGTCTAGGGTTATTTTATGACTAGGAGTTAAAGAAATACGTTCATATTTACATTTTTTGTGACACGCTAATAAAATTGATCAGTCATGTTCCAAAATATACTTTTAAATATCAATGAATGATCAAGTAAAAAATAATACATATGTGCACATGTTCAGAGTTGATGATTAAGTCTTTGTAACAATTTAAACCAGGGGTTTCAAACCTGCGGCCTGGGGCTCACATGCCGCTCTACACTAAACTTTAGAAATTTTCTTTTTGTCTTTTGATGTTGACTGTGAAGAAGTACGATTACAACTACAGATGTAACTCATTGATCTTTCGTGTCCAGAAGATTTATTGCTTGCCACATCCTCGATTTCAATAAAAAAAAATCCCATGTTTCCATGTTACGACCCACACCCAGCAAGTAGTGGGCAAGTTTGGCACTGAATTCTGCTGTAAACAATTGTTCTCTAGAATGAAGCAAGTCAAGAGTATGTTGCATTCGCAATCGTCAAAACATCACTTGTCTGATATGATCCTTCTGTTAACCTATTCATTTAACCCTAATAATACATCTTTTTGCGATTACGAGCAGCAGCAACATTTAGGCTGCCATTATACCTTTCCCCAGTCAAGGACTCTTGTTACATGGTTTCCAGGACATTACTTGGTATAACTTTGGTTGTGATATGTTTTTTTTAAATATATAATAAACAGTGAGATTTTTTCTGTGGCCCTTTAACTTGACGGTAAGAAATAAGTCCGTTAGCCCTGTCGGCGGGGCTTAGAATCCGCAGAAGAGTGAGAGACCTCCCACCCATACACAGACACAAAAAAAGGTGGGTCCTGAGTATGAAACTAAACCGCTTCTGATGATGAGGCTCCAGTTTTGAAAATCTGAGTCGTGTTGAAGACCCCTTCATTTCCATTACTTCCAGGTCCACTGTGTCTCCGAGTGGTAGTACCTGTTTGGGTCCTATCTATATGTTGAATAAATCTGTTTAAAAATTATTCATATTTGATAGGACCGTGTGCAAAAAAATCTCTTAAGAAACAGCTAAACAAAAAATATGAATATGAACGTACAATGAACGTGATTCCTGAACCTCTAGACATAAAATAGTAGTTATGATTTAATTTGAAGGAAAGATATTGCATTTTGGTTTGGTTTGGTTTGGTTTGGTTTCTCCTGTTAAATGGCATATCAACCATCGTAGGTTATTTAATGCTAAAGTTACCCTTCTAGAAGAACAGTTGTATTGCATTTTGGGTGCTATTGGGCCAGAAAAGAAGAAGGCCAAATAAGACAATTCGAACTCCACTTGCGCTGTTGTGTTCACTTTCGAACTAATATTTTTAGGAAAAGTATGATTCTACTTATCCTCCAGCTATGGGTTAAACATTATTACTGCTGTTCTTCTACAAGGTTGGCTTTGGAATTAGATAAAACACGAAGGTCGATACGACATAAGACAAAGAAACCAAAAACAAACCAATTTAGCATGATACTGTGAATCAAATACCTCGATAAAAAAGAGAATTTTCTGAAAATATGTTAAAAGCATTTTCCCATGTCACATTTGTTGGAATCGTTCTGTTTCTTCTTCAGAATAGGATGTGACACGAAGTTATGTTTGTTGCGAGAAAACTTTCGCAATAATTGAGTTGTGCTAAAAATAACTTCAGCTTAAACATTATGGATTACTTCTGATCCCCACTCCCTGTTTAGTACAATGGCGGAGATACTGCTTGTAGGTAAGCTCGACTCCCTGCTTTAGATAAATCCGACACTAGGTGTTTTTTTTAAATGAAGAACTTCTCGTATACATGAGGACAGTACTGATTTTGAGGGGAGCTACTCTCCCAGATAAAGGCAAAGAGGGGACCCTTCAATAAAGAATTTTGATAAAGTACAAAGAGTCAAAGGGAGCCATGTTTCTCACCTGATACCAATTTTGCACAAACCCGGATGTTGATTTTTTTTTCTGGTGGAAGACTTTCAAATAAGTACAAAGGAGTTAAATTCGACGTTTATTTATTTATCTCTTATTTTCATTTTAATAATTTATCTTTTGTTTTACAAATTCTAAGTATGTAAAAAATATAATTCAATATAAAAAAATATGAAAGAGAGGTATTTCAATAGTCAGAGTGCGAAATTTGTTTTGGACACTAAAAACTACGATACCAGCATTTTTGTAATTGTGTAAATAGAATAATCGTAGAGCATTTATTCCAAGTAACAAGTGCAGTTGCTAATGAGATAATTATTGGATATCATTCATAAGATATTTGCTAAATATATTCTCAATCATAAAGATAACTTAACTTAAGCTAATGCATGCCTACCTTCAGTCAGAGTCCAGTTACATTGCTGACTTATTGTGACAATCATACAATCAGAATACAAAATGATATTACAAGTGATTGCTATTCTAATATCAATATTTTATCAATTGTCTTTTTTTGTCCTTTTGTCAGTCATTGTGCGACTGAAGGATGGTCTGACACTTATAGCCACCAAATTTTCTGTGGTTACTAAAAGTATCTCGGAGCAAATTAGTATTCGAAAATTCCGAAACTTGAAAAAATTTTAAGGGATCAAATGTAAAATATATAATTTTAAAATGAATAAGGAAATACACGAAAATGTAGAGTTGACATATAGTAAAATAATATTAACGTAAAAGTCAACGAACGAGTTTCACGAAGTTGATCATTAGGTGAGCTACTTTTAACCATGTTTTTAGATAGGAAAATATTTGCTGTCAAATTATGAAACAGCAGCTATACGGCTACTTACCTCCCATCACATTGTTATAAGTGCGCGTCAATGCAGATAAGAGACAAAAGAGGATGATAAGGAGTAAAGAAATGAATGACGAACAACACTGTTAAAAACAGAGAGAAGTTATATTCATGAATGTAATAAAAAGGGCAATGCAAATTGTAAGGAGGTCCATTCGATTAAGGGTTCTGTTTGTGTTCTGATTGTACTTGTTGTCTTGAAGGATAGTAGTTGAATGGAGGATAAATTTGGTGCTTAGGGCTTCGGCTTAGGTTGAAAGAAGGATAAGTTTAGTGCTCAGGACTCTGGTTTAGTATATGTGGCGTCGATTGGAAGTTGTTGCAGATATGACTGACAGTAATTGAAAGTAAGATAAGTTTGGCGCTTCGGTTTTCGGTTTAGCATACGTGGCATGGACTAGAAGTAGTTGCAAATATGGCTGACAGTAGTTGAAGGAAGGATAAGTTGATGTTCGAGGCTTCGGCTTACCACGTGTACCTTGGATTTGAAGTCGTTGCAGACAAAAGGACACAAGTCGCAGATATGTCTGGTTTCCTACTTGCTGCAAAGATGGCGCGGACTAGCATTCTTTCCTTGTGATTGTTGCAGATAGGAGCTGAGTAATTGTAATGGATAGCTGTTTTCCCCTTAGCTGTATGAATCTGCGGGTAACCACTGAGGGGTCGATATACGACACTGTGTGGCGGATAACAACGTAAGGTCTCTTGCGCTGCATGTGGAAATAATAAAGCTGTATGCATTAGTAGATAACCACTGAGAGGTCAACATATGACACTGGTATGGTAAATAACGACGTAAGGCCTCTTGCACTGCATGTAGGAATGTGGGTAGAAGGAAGGGTCCTAACTGGATGGATTAGTGGATAATCGCTGAGAGGTCGATATTTGGCTCTGTGTGGTGGATGACAGCGTAAGGTCTTTTGCGCTGATCATAGCCGTATCTGGGAATTGCAGTCTGCCTCAATAATTTTTTGTTGGTCTGTTGGTGTTTTTAGATGATCTCCGCTGGTGAAAGAAGAGTACACTGGGTCACTGGCCAAACACGTGAACTGACTTAATGCCAAGAGAGCGAAACATGGATTCCGGTACACACACACACACACACACACACATATATATATATATATATATATATGCCTCCTACATGGGTCCTACATGGTTTCCTTCCCATTGATCAAAGAGATTCACGTGGTCTGCCACCACATCGCGTCTGATCGTAAACAGTTAGCCAGTGTTCAGTGTGGAGGGTTAGCGTCCTATTTTTTAAATTTTTATCCTGACGAAGAATCATGAATCATGGTGAAATTTGTCAGAATATAACAACACAAACCATCCAAGTAAGACGAACTAGACATGCTGACCACTGCTGGCCGCTGCAGGAGAAGTAACGTTTGGTTTCTTAGTTTAATATTAAATCAACCTTCGTGTGGAGAAGCAAGAACGAACTCATAAGCGACGAACTTTTATGGATTCCTACTCATGGACACACTAGTTTTGGCCAACCAGGAAAAACTAACATTAACTACTTTTGCGCTGACACAGGGTGCCGTCTACAGGGCCTACCCAGAGCGATGACTGATAGGAACGGGTGGCGAGAGAGATAGATAGAATTAAGGGAATCCGTGCTATAAGCAAGCTTTGATGATGATGATGAGGATTTGATTTTGTTTGTAAAATTTTTTACCGTTAACATTTCTGGTTTTGTAACAGCTCTGTTTCGAGTTCGGAGCACTGAACAACTCTGTTTTAGGAAAATAATTGTTAGATTTTATTTAATACATCATCGTTATATATATAAGTATATATATGTATGTGTGTGGTTGTGTATATGTGTAAATAATTAAGACAAAGACATAAGACATTATACATCAAATACAAACCGATAGCAAGGTCTCTTGATGATTAATATATATATATATGTGTGTGTGTGTGTGTGTGTGTGCGTGCGTGCGTGTGTGCGTGCGCATGCGCGTGCGCGTGCGTGTGTGGACTGCACTGATTTTTAACGTTTAGTTGTACGAGCTGTGTTCAAGGGTTATCGAGACAGAAACTGCATTTACCAAGACAGAAATAAACAACAAATGAAACTTTTTTTTTTCAAAATGTCCCTTTGCCATTAAACACACTCAATCAGAACACAGGGAGAAAAAGAAAATTCCAAATACCAAGGAATATTTGAAGCGATTACCATCAAGCAAACGGACATGAAACAAAAAGTAAGAAAGGAGTATGTCAGGAGTAAAAGAAAATTTCTCGAAATCAAACTCTGCGGCAGAAATCTAATCAAAGAGATAGATACCTGGGCAGTCTCCCCTGTAAGACAACGAGGACTCTTCTTAAACTGGACAAAGGGGAACTCAAAAATATGGACCTCAGAAAAACGAAATTGATGATTTTGCAAAGAGCTTTACACCAGATAAATAACAAAGACAAGCTTTGTGTTAAGGATTATGTGGATGCATTAATTCAGGAAATCGAAGAACATATGATCAACAACAAATAACAGCAGTTTCAATCCTAGGTCGAGTCATATCTAAGACTCAAAAAAATGGTACTAGATGCCGCCTTACTTAACACTCAGCATTATAAGGTAAGCATCAAGGGTTAAGTGGAGCAATTCAGGGAGGGAGTAGCACCCTCCTAAACATCTTGGTGTAGTAGCTATTGAAAAGGGAGCCTTCGAGTCACTCTCGACTAAGGTCGCCAACTTTACTTTTTCAACGGGAAAACAACTATCATAAAATGTAGAAAATAAAAAAAGGGGAAGAAAAGACAACTATATGGATAATTGAAGCGACAAAATAAGAAATGTTCACATGATGTCCTGGACATTGCTACGAAGAGTAAATTTGAAGCGAGAAACTGGATATCTATTATTCATCATCATCATCATCATGTCATGCCGCTAGTACGGATATCCCTGATCCTCTCTCGCCACTTCTCCCTATCGTTCATCGCCTCTGGCAGGTCTTCAGGGCTACATCCCGTATTCTCACATGACTGCTGAATGTATGTTCGAGCTGGTCGTCCTGCTTTTGCCCGGCCATATGTGGGGTTCCATAGGAGTACATCACTGATGAGCTCGTCATTAGCAGCAGATAATAATACCATAAGGAATAGTTATACAAAAACAAAAATTAGTAATATGTATGAGAATACTAAGTGTAATCATTGTGGTGATAGAGAAAAATAGATAATCACATAATAAGTGAATGCAGCAAACTAGCACAAAAGGAATACAAGAGCAGGCATGACTGGGTGGGTAAGGTGATTCAGTGGGAATTCTGCAAGAAACTGAAATTTGACTTTACTAACAAATGCTGTATGCACAAAGGAGAATACATCATAAAAAAATAAAATTATTTGGGACTTTGAGATACAAAGGGATCACCCAATACTGGCCAAATGAACGGAATTTGTTTTAATTGATAAGAAGGAAAGAACATGTCATCTAATGGATTTTGCAGTTCTAGTAGACCACAGAATCAAAGTAAAGGAAGGCGAAAAATTGGACAAATACCTAGATCTTATCAGAGAGATGAAAAAAATTGAGAAACATGAAGGTGATGTTGACCCAGCCCGTAGCTGAGGCCCTTGGAACAGTCGTCGAGAATCTGGAAAAGAAAATGGATGAGCTTGAGATGAAAAGAAGAATCGAGACTATCTAGACCATAACACTACTAAAATCAGCTAAGATACTTTGAAGTTTGGGAGATCTGAGGAAACTTGTTGCCACTTGAAAAACCACCACTTATAGCTGATGTTAAAAACTCGCAAGCTGTAAAATAACAATACTCAAATTATGGTGCATTCATTTTAGAAAAAAATTAACTTTGTATTTTCAAAGTTTATTCGGGGTGTACTCATTTATGGACGACACTCTATTCATCGAATCAATAATGGTAACGAATTTAGCTAAAAGATGGCGTTTGGTTATATAATTTCAAGAAAATATATTGATTACAGAACGGAAGTAAATAATGGAGTGTAATCCGATAATATATAAAGAAAAATTGATAACAAGGTAAACCAAGGAGAAGGAGAGATTTATTGAGAAGTAAAGTCGACACTACAGGGTTTCGGTTCTAATCAACCATCATCAGGGCTATGAGGGATGATATTAGTGATGTTAAATTAACGATGGATGTTTAAAAGGGCAAGATACAATAAGGAATAAATCTCTCCTTCTACGTAGATTACCTTGTTATCAATTTTTCTTTGTGATTGCTGAATAATAATTATAAGAATTTATATAAATAAATGTTTTCGTCAAAAAACTATGATGAAGTTGCTAATGACTTCAACATAGTTTTTTGACGAAAACATTTATTCATATATGATGGAATACACAATTTGATAGATAAGCAGATTCAGGTCACAGAAAACTTGGTAAAATACTTTGATGACCGTGTAATGATGTTATGAATTTATATGAATAAAAGAAAATTTCGCATTCGCTTAATATAATGAAATATACAATTTAACTCCACCTTGTCAGCGGGGCTTAAATACCTCATCTGCATCCCCTACAAAGGAGTAAGAACCCCCCTCAAAAGGTTGGTAGGTTGGTTTTATGGCATATCAACCACTGTAGATTATTTAATGCCAAATCCTGTTTATACATATCTCTATAGTCATCAACAGACAGATCTGTTTCGTTCTATCAGAACTCATCAGTGTGGCTAGACATTAGCTCCCAATAGCTGGGATCGAAACCCGGTTGACTCAAACGCTAAGCCAAAGCCTCTAACCATTCAGCCATTCAGCCGAAGTAAATTTTAAACGGTTATGAATCACAATTACTATTGTTTACATACATCCGTTCAACGGCTGCCGAGACCTCAATTCATATACGAAGAGGCTTGCAATGACATATATGTATTAGATATATATGATTTGTAAACGAATAATTTCTAGGTAACATTTTAAACAAGCCAAAGCTCATTTGTTTGGAAAAATTAAATGGTTTCATGTATTGCTTTGTAACACTAACAATTCAAAGTAATATCAGTTATTTGTTTGCACACAGTTAAATAGTTAGACAGTTCTACTTGACCGATAGATGGGACCCTAACAAGTACTACCACTCCGGATCAGAGTAGACCTGTGAGAAATGTCAATGAAGGAGTACTCTACATTCCTCTAAGCTTCAGGACTGGAGCCTCACCATCAGATGTTATCCAATGTTATATCCAGGTCGCTCGTTGTGGGGATCTTACACTTCTGCAGAGATACAGTCAGCGTATTCTACTGCCCCAGCCGACCAAGTTACCTCCAAGAGAAGTTTAATGGGTATGACACTAAGCTACATCTGATGGTCAGAGTCCAGTTCTGAAGCTCTGGGAGTTGCCATTACTCCCAGGTTCACTTTGACCCGAAGTGGTCGTACTTGCTCAGGGTAGCATCTATGGGTCCAGTAGATTGAAATTATTCGTATTAAATAGGAATGCTTGAAACCTTATAACTGTGTACAAATTTTTATTAAGAATAGTTACTTAAAACTATAATTGTTTACTAAGGATTATTATTATTACTAACTAAAAAAAAAAAAACATATAACTGTGTGCAAACAAATTATTGTCAAATAGAAATAGTCACTTGAAAACATATAAGAGGTTAGAAATTTTTGTTCGATAGGAATACTTGAAACCATACAAGTAAGTGCAAATTATTTGTATTAAATAGGAATACTTTATATAACTGTGTGCAAACAAACGATCATGGACCAAAAAATGAAGTTTTAAAAAATGCAATGAAATATTGAAAATATACTTTTGAATGCAATCAACTTTTTTTCTGTTCTTATAGGAATAGTATTAGAGCGTTGGTGACTGGAGATTGTACTAGATCACCTTACTTGCTACCGTAATAACGGAAGCTAATACCATCGTTGGACTATATCTTTATTCTGTATTCACTAATCCTATGTTCTTGTCTACTAATAGTCTCTCTACTGTATATACTTTTTCCTGAGAATATATCTCTATTTCCTCTCATATCGTGGTTTGTCCTTTATCTAATATTACAAGCGTTCACTAACCAGAACGCAACAAAGTGATAATAGTTAAACTGACTTTGGCATAAAATAACTCAACACGAGTTGACATGCTATTAATTCAAGCAAGCAAGCAAGCAACCAACCAACCAGCCCGCCAACCAATGAAGTCTCGATTTTAGTTAATATTATATCATTATCATATTTACCAACACCTCCGATCGGGCAGGATATGACACAAAGTCATTTTTTTAACCGGAGTTTAACAGGTTTGAATTCAGAGTTTTCCTTCTCCTAGACTAGTTACCTCACCAAGGCTGAAGAACCTAGTCTGTCCTACTATTTACCCATAGCTGGAGGGAGAATAATTGGATTCATACCTTTCCCAAGGGTATTAGTGCTATGTGAAATGCAATCAGTCTCGTCAAGGATTTGAACTCGCGTCGCTGTGTCCATTTCCTACGATGATAACCATTACACCACGGGCACCTCCAAATATTATATCATTATACTTAATATGAACGAGATTACAGACAGAGGAACCTCTATATATTACCCAATTTTCTTCAAAATCTTTCTTCAACATTTTTCCATATCAGTTATAATGGTACTATTTACCAACCCCTCCGCTCGGGCAGGATATGGCACAAGGTCAATTTTTAAGCGGAGTTTAACAGGTTTGAATTCAGAGTTTTCCTTCTCCCAGACTAGTTGCCTAACCAAGGCTGAAGAACCTAGTCTGTCCTACTATTTACCCATAGCTGGAGTTATAATGGTAGCATAAGTAGTGTCAACCAAAATATTGCATTTTAATTTTACACAAATATGTACAGGCATTTTACATGGTGACATGGTGGGATCCTGCTTGAATTCTTTTTCTTACCATAAGTTCATATCCTTATAAAATTGTCTCTTATGCTTCCTTGGGTATTTCCTCTTTTTTGCTGTCTTCTCACATGAACCTTTATATAAAATATCACTGCATAAAACATAGACAATATTAATGCTATATCTATATACACTTCACCACCACCCTATAACTTATCTTAGCTATGGGTTAAATAGTACCACAACTGTTCTTGTACAAAGATGGCTTTTGCATTAAATAACCCAACAAGGTTGATATGCTATTAGAAACAAATAAAATAAACCAAAGAATAAGTTCATATCCTTATAAAATCTTTTGCAATGAATGAAAAATGTTAAATAAATTTTTTTTAATGCTTTGTATTGTGTTGGAGGTGATCGTGGCGTAATGGTTATTGTCCAGCGACCCGAATTCAAATCCTGTTTGGATTTCACATAGTCCTAATACACCTGGGAAAGGTATGAATCTAACTATTCTCCTTCCTGCTATGGATAATCAGTAAGGCAGACTGGAGTCTTTAACCTTGGTACGGCAACTAGTCTTGAAGAAGGAAAAGTTTGAATTCACACCAGACATGGTGAGGGATAGGCTCCACCAGCCTATTCATTCCCCATACTTGCTATATAGTGGCACCCTCACAACCAGGCCTTCTCTAATTGTTTTCTAACAATCTTTAAAAGAACAGGTTCGGTTCCTTTGTTTAATGGCATATCAACCTTCATGGATTATCTAAAGTCAAATCCATCCTTTCAGAAGAACAACAGTGACCTATAGTTGCGGGGATAAGGGGGTTCATGCGTTCCCCAGGGATATTAGTTCGAAAATAAATTTTGAAAAACAGTAATACCACCACCACCCCAAAAATAAAAGAAAAACAATAAAAGCTTTATTTGAAATATGAGATTACGTCAAAAAACTTGAGCAAAATTACTAACATTTAGTGATATTATTCAGGTCATAACCTTACGCTTTCGGTTTCAGGTTTGCTTAGATCAGGTAACCCAGAAAATAATCATTCTCATCCAGGTGTCACATTCTATTACCTTCAACAACCTATACAAAATATATAAAAATAAAAACAGCAAAAATTGACTGCTGACATAAGTAAGTAAGGTGTGTTAATAAACACGATTTTGCATTCAGGTGAAAATCTTTTCGGCCACAGATTCATTTAAACAGGTATGGAGGGGTGACGTGTACTCAGAGCGAAAGCCATTGACTCAGAGGTCACTCAGTTTTGACGTTTGGCCCAGCACATCCTTAGGTAGTTAATATGTCGATAGCGTAAACTAATCCCTCGAGGCGAAAATATCTTGACATGTTATTATTTGGCTTGCATAGTGCCCATCAAAAATGACTGGGTTATTTACACTTCTGCTTCAGATCATACCTCCGCTTCGACGTCTTCCGTCATGTTCTTGTCTTCGGTTAGGACAGGGTAAAAATTTGGTGTTCTTTGTCCTGGTGATTCGGACCCAGGAGCAGCTCCCCTCCATTGCACAAAAATGGCGTATTGAAGTAGTAACAATAGTATGAGAACTGGTAAATTTTTATCCATTATACGTGGTGGGATCCTCACGTTAAATTGACCTGTTATCATATTCTACATCAGGGGATTAGAGTGTAGCACGGCCGTCGTTAATATTATTGTCTCTTATGGTTTGGTTTGCTTGGTTTTATGGCATATCAACCTTTGTAGGTTATTTAACGCCAAATCCATTTTTATGTAAATAATCTGTTCTCTTGAAAACAGTTCAGTTTAGCATAAGTACACAGTTTAATTGTCAAAAACATTTCCATTTCAAACTATTTAAGCAGTTATATGTAATAATTCAGTTAAGTGTAAATACAGTTTTAATGTCGAAAAACAGTTCTATTTGAAATAATTCAGTTAAGCATAAGCACGCAGTTTAAGTGTAAGTACGGTTTAAAAGTCAAAAACGTTTCTATTTCAAGCTATTCAGTTTACTCAATTCAGTTTAGCATAAGAATGCTGTTAGTTCTATTTAACCCATAGATAGGGCCCTATCAGGTGCTACCATTCCGGGCCAGAGTGGGCCTGGGAGCGATGGCAATGAAGGTGTACTCCGCATTCCCCAAAGCTCCAGCACTGCGGGAACCTCATCATCAGATTGTTTAGTGTCATATCCAGGACACTCGTTGGAGGGGTCTTACTCCTCTGCAGAGGTGCAGTCAGTGTATTCTACAGCCCCAGCCGACTGGGCAATACACAGATTTAAATGTTAGACAGTTTTATTTCAGATAATTCGGTTCAGCATAAGTACACAGTTTAGATGCCAAAAACAGTTCTATTTTGAGCAATTCAGTTCAGCACTAGTACGCAGTTCCAATGTCAAAACAGTTCTATTTTAAACAATTCAGTTTAGCATAAATACGCAGTTTAAATGCAAAAATCAGTATAATGAAAGAAACACGGTTTTGTTCTATTTAACCCATAGATAGGACCCTTATCAGGTGCTACCACTCCGGGCCAGAGTGGACCTGGGAGCGATGACAATGAAGGGGTACTCTGCATTCCCCAAAGCTCCAGCATTGCTGGAACCTCACCATCAGATTGTTTAGTGTCATATCCAGGACACTCGTTGGGGGGAGGGGTCTTACCCCTCTGCAGAGAAGCAGTCGGTGTATTCTACAGCCCCAGCCGACTAGGCAATGTTTCTTATGCTTCCTTGGGTATTTCCTCTTTTTTGCTGTCTTCTCACATGAACCTTTATATAAAGTATCACTGCAAAAAACATATACAATATTAATGCTATATCTATATATATAGATCCAATTCTGTTCAGTAATTCATCCAATAGTTTTCAAAAATCCCTGCTTGAATTCTTTTTCTTACCATTATTTCTGAAATCACCCCTTTCGCTCTTTTAATTTTTTATACTATTGTTGTTTGTGATCTGATTAAGCAATTTGTTTCAAAAATATGTAACTCTATTCACAAAATAAATAAATGAAGAAAGAAAAATGAAAATAAAGAAAACAATTGCTAAGTAGATTTCGTTTTTTAAATCTGCCTTGATTGTAAATTTTCAGTTTGAGGAAAAATACTGAAAAAAATGTCTACCATAATTATAAACTCCTGTTAGTTTTAATGGGATTAACTAACTACGTACATGTATTAGTGAATCCATCAAACTGAACATGCATTTAACACAAAATAAAGAAAGCTGAGCCCAAATACAATTAACACATTTTACATTTATGTTAACAAACATATATAATACTGCATACATAAATAAAGAAACAGTAAAGTTCAAGAACTCACAGACTGGTGGAATGTCATTTGCTCCTCTTAGTTAGAGGGTCATGAAAAACGGTCTGCCCCAGACCAGGCACTGTAAACGAATGAACAGGGACAGGTTACTCCTTTTTCGGTGTCCCTTGTTTTTGTCCCCACACTCCATTATTATAGAATTTTCCATTAGATCAACTCTCATTCTTCTTTCAGATAAAATAGTTGATCCTAATTTCTCCAATGTAACTATAATCTTTTACTCTTTTTAATCGTTTTGTCAGTCATCTCTCTATTCCTTTGAATTATAATCCTTTCTATTTCCATAATCAAATTATTTATCTTAATATTATCACTCAAATCAAAAACAGCTGAACACTCTGCGTACTCTCTGACTAAAGTCATTTTCCAAATTCATGTTGGCAAAGTTTAGAATACTCTGATTGTATCTGTTGCAGGGGCGTAAGACCCCCTAAAAAAGATGTTCTGGGTATGACACTAAACTGCATCTGTTGGTGAGGCTCCAGTTCTAGAGATCTGAGGAGTGTGGAGTATACCTTCATTACAATTACTCCCAGGTCCACTCTGATCCGAAGTGGTGTCATCTGATAGGGTGCCATCAATGGTTATAATAGATTTGTCTGAAAATTATTTGTATTAGATAGATATACTTGATACCATATAACTGTATGTAAATTGATTGCATTAAGAATATTTACTTGAAGCTATAATTGTTTACTAAGGATTATTATTATTATTATCAATTTTATTATTATTAGTCTTGAAATTATATAACTGTGAGCAAACAAATCATAATTGATAAATAGAAATAACTACTTGAAACCATATAATTGTGTACAAATTGGTAGTATTAGATAAGAATACTTGAAACCATACAACTCTGAGCAAATTACTTGTGTTATGTAGAAATACTTGATATTGTATAAAAGTGTGCAAAAAAAAGTAATAACTACGCAAAAAATGTAAATATAAACATACAAAGAACGCAATTCCCAAACATTTAGGCATAAAATAACTCTAGATGCGTTGACCATCCATTAAAATAAATCAATCAAATTCATTCCATATTTCGCCATGAAGTTTTTATATCATTTTATTCAGAAATTATCGCAAACTGAATTTTGCATATCACAGGCTCAAATTTTCCAAGGCTAACATCTGCTTACAAGTTTCAAGGAAAAGTCATCGTGGTGTAATGGCTAAAGTACTGGACTGCATTCTCGAAGTAAGTGAGTTCGAACTCGAATCACGTTTTTGCATTTACTTTCGGACTAATACCCTTTGGATAAGTATGAACCACCTTATCCCCCAGCTATGGGTTAGATAGTATCACTGTTGTTCTTCTATAGGGTGGCTTTAGCATTAAATAACCCACGATTGAACAAAGAGATTAAACAAGTTTTAAGTATTCATTACAATAACTATAAATTCAACAAGTCTCCGTAATATGACAGAATTGCAATAAATTATATGTTAAAATCAATAAGTAAAGATATCTATTTAATTTTGTACGTAATGATTTTTATTGGAAAAACAATGAGTATCTTGTTGCTTATTACTCTGTCAGAAGGGCTTATAAGATGCTGACTGTATCCCCTGAAACGGATAAGACCCTCCCTAAAAAAGGGGTGTGCTTGGTATGAAACCAAACTGCATTTAATTGGGAGACTTCAATACTAGTAAATTGTAGAATGTAAAGAATCCCTTCATTGCTATTACTCCTAGGTCTATTCTGATTCGGATCTACTTGAGTTCCAAACTATGGGTCAAATAGATCTATTTAAAAACCATTCGAATAGACTGAGTTAAAGATATGAAAAAAAAAACTATACAAAAAATATGAATATGAACGTACATTGAATGCAATTCCCTACCTCTTGGGCATGAAATAACCCTAGACGGGTTGGCATACCGTTAAAATCAATCAACCTTGTTTCTTAAGAATATATAACACTACCGGCATCCAGATCTAGGCGCCGGTCCATTCTTTTATGGCTCTTACAGATTCCACGTTTGTCCCGCGTCATCAATTACTCAAAATAAGTCAACTGTTCTTGTTCATTTTTCATCGACCGAATAAAATAAAAAATACGTAAGCAAGATTAACAATGACTAATGGCAAATGCTTCGTATTATGTACAGCACGAACTACTATTGTCCAAACAAAATGTCCCAAACATTGGTTCGTTGCATTTACTTCAAACCGGCTTACATAAAGAGCACCTCAAGAGATTTAAGTTTCAATAATATCCCCATGTTTGTCAAGTAACCACCATTGTTCTAACAAGATGTCCCACGTATTGATTTAATGCGTCTAACTCAAACTTGCCCACAGTGTGAAAATTTACGTCAATAGGCTGAAATTTCATTAATATAACTGATACGATATGTTTGTGTAGCAACCAGCAGTTTTTCAAATCTGTTTTTCTCAATAAAGAAATTTTACTTTTATATAGGATTCTATCCTACTATCGTCTTATATCCTAATATATGTATTTATTAACCCCTCCATGCGGGCAGGGTGTGATACTAGGTCAATATGTTAAACGAAGCTTAAAAGTTTTCTTTCTCATGGACCGGTAGTCATACCAAGGTTAAATAACTCACTCTGTCCCACTATTTACCCATAGCTGGAGAGAGAGAGAATGCCTATCTTTCCCAAGGATATTAGTGAAATGCAAACAACCTCGTCCAGAATTTGAACTCGGGTTTCCGTATCCATTTCCTATAACAATAACTATGACATCACGAGCGCCTTCTACGTATGCTAATATATGGTCATCATTTCAGGTGTAAATAAGCGGGTGACCATATGGGAATTGACGTTCTCTTGGGCGTATAGGATTTACACTCCTGTATTGTTTTAAATGGCCGTAATACAAGAAAGTTCTAGAAAATAGGATATTGATTCACTTATTCCCGAAACAAAAATGGTGGACGTAGGTAAACCTATTGGACAGGGAAGTCACGTTATTTATGCTCCCAACTACACCCGCACCTTTGATTTTATCCCGCGCAAAATAAACGGTATGTTTGGTGCCGATCATATGACAAGGTATAACTATATATACTCTAGACTTCCAATGACACGCTCTCTTACATTTTGACTCCCAGAGACAGCTCTCATTCTCGCTTACATCTTGAATCCCAGCTATCGACACGTAGCTCCAGAAACATACAATGAGCGCGTGTATAATATGCGAGTTCTTTCTTCTAATGTTCTGCCTATCCGCCGAAAACCTTTATACAACCTCAGACTCTTCAGCAAAACCAGTAAGAGATAAAAGGTCGGTGTATTAGTACCTTTGTGTAAAGTAATTTATCAACATGCACATTTAGCCAATAGGACACTGTTAATATTTAGTCTACTTGTATACGCCTAGATAACCGCTCACACACACACACACACGCGAATATTTGACGAACTATATTTAGAACATTCGTAATATTTTTTACAATGTACTTGTTGATATATGAATGTATTTTTGTTTGTATTGCTTTGTTGTGAATGTTCTTTTGTCTGCATCATTTATATCGTTTGCCATTCAAAATGAGCCACTACAAGTTGTGGGAGCAACATATCTAATAACAACTACCCCACAGGCGGAGCATTTGTTCAAGAGAGGAAGCTCATGAGAACGACCTCGTCAAATATACTTCTACCAGTTTTTTAAAATAAAAAGTTAGTTTTCTTCTAAACCAAAGATACCCGGACATTATTAAAATTTAGTTGATTATATGGGGAATTTTATAGCCCCGAAAAGCCCAGTTTATTCCTACGTTTTGTAAAAGAATAAACCGTACTCAACCAGCAGTAGAGAGTTGGTGACAGATTTTGAAGAAAGGAAGACGAACGACTTATACATGCAACAAAATTTATATACAACAACAATAAACAGGGGTTTTACACCAACTGGAATAAACAACGAATGTGTAAGTAACAGTTCATAAAAGAGAGTTCAAGGAAGAGTTCAAGGTGTAATATAAAGTAAGGTTTGTTGTGAAGGTTGTAAGGTTTTGTAAAGGTGTTTGAAGGTATGTGAAGGGTAAAGTAGGTTTGATAAGGTTTGTGGGTAAAGTGGGTGAAGTAAGTTGGTTTGCGGATAAAATGCCTGCTGGAACTTAACTGTGTGTGTCCTGTTCCTTTTAACTCTGCACGTGCGTTCGTCGCTCTTGGGTCCCGTTGGTGGAAGGTACCAAATACGTATACCGTCAAGGGGCTGCTACGAAAAGTACCTGATGCTAACAGTTGTTGGTAGTGGAACCAAAAGAGAGAGAATCTCCTGTGGGGCTCTTTTTTATAATGGACACCACGTGACCCCAAGGGGCTGCTGCTGATCGGTGAAACAGGATCACCAGTTCCTTACCAAAATTTCTACAATTATTATATAATCAAAACACTCCTGACGCGCTATTACGTTAACTTTGGGACAAATACCCTGGGGAAACTCCCTTATCCTCCCAGCTATGGGTTAAATAGCATCACTGCTGTTCTTCTAAAGGATGGATTTGGTATTAATAAACCAAGAAGGTTGATATGCCATTAAACAAAGAAACTAAACCAAACAATACAATCAAAACAGATATTATTAGGTATTGTAACGTTGTGGGTAGTTTCGAAAGTTTTTAAATGTAATTTTTTATTTGTTTATTGTCATTTGTTTGCACACAATTATAAGGTATCTAGTATTCCAGTCAAATAATTAACCCACAGTTGTATGGTTTCAAGTATACTTATTCAATACTAATGATTTATATAAATTATATGATCTAAAGTAATTATTCCTATTTAATAGTAATTTTTTTGCAGTTTTATAGTTTCCCGTATTCCTATCTAATACCTATAAATTTCACTAAACTGCATCTTATAGTGAATTTCCAGTCCTGGAGCATCAGGGGAATGTGGAGTATTCTTTTATTGCTCCCAGGTCCACTCTGACCTGGATTAGTAGTACATATTAACGTCTCATCTATGGGTCAAATAGAAGTGTTCAATTATTTACTAAGGATCATTATCATTAGTTATTTAAAACCATACAGCTGTGTGCAACTTATCTTTTATTACAAAGGAATACTTGATGAAGAGAATTACTAATGTTAAATAGCAATGTTTGAAACAATTTAACTGTGTACAAACAAATGATTAATACCAAATTGAATCATTAATGTTAATTAGGAATATTTGAAACAATTTAACTGTGTGCAACGAATTCCTAAGTGAAGTTCTCCTATGGACCCCTTCACATAGACGTGCCAGTGTTGGCCGACTAACAAGAACTTACCTACTACAGCTCTGTACGGATACAGGATGTAATCTAGAAGACCTACCAGGAGCGATAGATGATAAGGACGAATGGCGATGGAGAGTCAGGGAAATCCGTGCTATCAGCGTGAATTGAAGATATATATATATATATATATATATATATATATATATATAATTTGGCATTAGATAAACTACAAGGGTTGATATATCATAAAAAACAACCAACCAACCAACCATCAATAATTTTCAAGCAGATCTATTTGACCCATAGATGGGATCTTAACAGGTACTACCACTACGGGTCAAAGTGGACCGGGGAGTAATGGCAATGAAGGGTTAATCTACACTGGTCAGAAAAGATATTTTATATTACTACTTATTATAATTGTGTTAATAGAAATTTATTTATTTTCATCTAAGATCATGACAGTGTTATTTGCTTACCCCAACATATTTTTCAGAATGCACCACTAAATGTCAGTTCATCAAGTATAATCAACTCATGTTTTATTTTATTATTTATTTATTTTTCGTTTTTTTGTTGTTTGTTTTTCGTCACAAGCCGCAATAAATTGTTAACTATTTCTACAGGTCGTATAGATCTAAATGAAATCTGATTTTTTTAAATCTCCGTTTACAGGAAAGTGCGGCATTCAGATATTACCTCATACCATTCCAGCCCATCCATCACTCCCAGGAGCATGGCCATGGCAAGTCAATATAGAATGGTATAATAATTTTAGCGTTTACGAACATTTATGTGGAGGAACGTTAATCAATAATCAATGGATTGTTACAGCCAGTCATTGTATTTATGCGTAAGTTTTCTTTAATGATTTCTTTTTACATCATTTATTTCCTTTTATGCTTTTGAACCTTCTCGTCAAGATGGAAGTGATTTGAAATACAGGATGAACACAAAAACGATCCTCGATTTCAAAAAGTCATAACATCAAAGCTTATTGGAATATATTTATAAATATGGCGACATCACAGATTAATTCAAAATATTTTTTCACCAGCAGAATTTCGGTACATCCTTCCCACTGAAAGACAGCAGTGAAACCCAGAATGGCGCTCACTCCACAGCAGAGTGTTTTTTTTTTTGTTTTTTTTTGCTCGCCCGATACTTTTTTATTTATAAGCTCGTGTATACGTATGGTCACTAACATGCAAGTACGAGGGTCGCTCGGAAAGTAGAGCCTCCTAGTTGTTCTCACAGAAGCTACAGCAGATACAAGAGAACAAAGTAATGTTGTTGGATAAGGCAGGGTTTCAGTAGCAAATCCCTTGATCTCCGCATAGTCCCCAACATTAGCTGTTCATTTTTACGGCTCTTGGAAGATACTTGTCTGAAATTATTACCTTCTATTATGTTGTCCAACAATGTCAGATGCGGGTGTAAGTAGTATGGCAGAAGAGACTACAACTTCCCAACAATAACCCACATTTATCTAATCTATTAACACAATTATGATAATAGCAGTGGTGAGGCAGTCTGGTAAAATGGTGTCTAACATTAATGCATAAGTATGTTGCTGAATTCCTCCACGTAGAAAAAGAAATCGCAGCTATTGACATTCATCGACGCTTATAAACGTTTATAGAAACCAAATAGTGATCATGAGCATGGTTATACGGTGGGTTATACGCTTTAGAAGTGGTGGCGTGAACGTGAATGGCAAACTGCGTTCAACACAGCTGTCACAACATGAAATGAAGAACGCTTCGACCAGCTTATTAATAAAAGATGGATTACGCAGACAACATTTTTCTGACTACGCCGTTGTCTCTACCATGAAAAAAATTGGGCCACTTTTTTGTTTTACATGAGCAACATGCCATCTTTTGTTGATAGTGAAAATGCATAGACAATGGTGTTGACCATATTGAAAAATAGTGTTTTATAGATTAAAACTTGCTCTCTCTCCAATGGTGTTATCGTACTCGCCAAACCTATTACAAATTGCGTGGAAATAGATGGGTGGCTCTGCTTTCGGACTGTTCCTCAGATTATAAATCATCTAGAAATTAGTCCAGAAAAATGCGGATGAGTTTTCCTATTATTGATTAGTCATGTCTCTCTCGTTATTTATTTTTCAATTTTTGTATTTTTTTTTTTGGTTTTTGTTTTGTTTTTAACATTTTAGCACAAACTACATTATAAACATCAGTAACCATCTCAAAACCCGGATATAATACAGAGAAATACTACTAGTAATAATCATATCATATTTACCAACCCCACCGCTCGGGCAGGATATGACACAAAGTCAATTTTTAAGCGGGGTTTAACAGGTTTAAATTCAGAGTTTTCCTTCTAGACTAGTTGCCTCACCAAGGCTGAAGGACCTAGTCTGCCCTACTATTTACCCATAGCTGGAGGGAGAATAATTGGATTCATACCTTTCCCAAGGCTACTAGTAATAATAGTTTTAATGAGTACTTCCTTCTGTCTTTTAATCTTTGTCACTTTTCTTATCACAAATAAAGGGAAGTCCCTATGGTGCAATAGCTAAAGTGATAGAATGGAGCCTCGGTGTAAGCGATTTCAAACTCCAGTTATTACGTTCACTTTCAAACTAATACCCTTGGGAAAAGTATGGACTCCCTTATCTCCTCAGTTATAGGTTAAAAATCATCACTATTGTCCTTCTATAAGGATAGCTTCGGCATTAAATAACCTATAAAGGTTGATATGCCATTAAATAAAGAAACTTGCCCAGTCGACTGGGGCAGTAGAATACACCAACTGTTTCTCTGTAGAAGAGTAAGACCCACCCACCCTCTAACGAGTGTCCTGATTATGACACTAAACAATCTGATGGTGAGGTTCCAGTAATGCTGGAGCTTTTGGGGAATGCAGAGTACCCCTATATTGCCATCGCTCCTCGGTCAACTCTGACTCAGAATGGTAGCTCCTGATAGGTTTCTATCAACGGGTCAAACAGAGCTAAATTGTGTACTTATGCTAAACCGAATTGTTTGAAATAGAACTGTTTGTATGTATAAAAATGGATTTGGCATTAAATAACCTACAATGGTTGATGTGCCATAAAACCAAACCAAACCAAACTAAACCTTAAAATAGAAACCAAACTAAAATAATCACAAATAAATATACTACTGACTCTTCTAGAGTATAAAAGTTGCGTAACGGTTATCGTTGTAGTAAATGTACTCGGTGACCCGAGTTCAGATCCTCGTCAAAGCTGTTTGCATTTCACATCGCGTTCATACAATTGGGAATCCCATGAATCCAACTATTATCTCTCCATCTATATATTAGGGCAGAGAGGGTTCTTTAACCCTCGTAAGGTAACCACTCTAAGAGAAAGAAAACATCGAATTCGAACCAACTATACTCCGCTTAAAAACTGACCTAGTGTCGTATCCAGCTCATGGCGGAGTGACTGGATGAATACATACTAGTATGTGAAAACAGCAGTAACAAATCGACAAGGTCAGACACAAAGTATTGGATGAATTATCGGTGTTATTTCGGCTTCTGCAATTCCAATTGTCCTTGTAGCTTAGTTGATAAAGCAGCTGATACGGATAACCAGGTTACTGCAAGGTAAATGGTGAAGGAAAAAACATGAATTCGAGTTTCACCATGAGCATATCCTTTATTATTATTATTATTATTGTTAATATCTCTGCGACCTACTATTCCTCGATGTCATGCGAGCTCCGAAAATTCAATTAAAAGATGAAAGAAAATACGAGTGTAGCAGTATCATCCCCGATCTGTTACAGTCTCATCTACTAAACGACTCAGCACATGTTGTGTTTTGTTAAGTAAACATTAGTTGAATGCAGGTTTTGGCCAAAACTGTATTATGTTACATAGGTAGATATGAATATGTGAAATGTACATAGAATGTTCATAACTCATATATAGATAACATAGGAATCCCGAAACACAAAAAACACTTACGACTTCTTAGTTCAGGTACAAAACTTTTCATTACCTTTGAGTTTAAAGGTTTTTCGACATAAGGAGAGAGATACACCTGACTTTTCCATCTGCCCCAAACTACGTGCGCACCCGCCGCAAGGCCACGGCGAGCTCCAAAAGTCAACTGTCTTCTTCCGAGGCAAAATCTCAACTGACTTTTCTCAAATCTCAGCCCACGCTTCCGGTGCGTGACGTCACTCACATCCCTGGTCACACCCTCTATCTGGGATTTTTATTGTGACATCTCTGAATGACACGTCCGCTCCGCGCGCGCGCGAACACCTGTGCTCATGTTTGTACCTAACTAACCCATGCCCTGAGCCGAAAGGTTCTCAGCCTAACTAAACCCAAAGGCAAGATATATAAAACGAAATCCCTCGGCCATTATATTACAATTAGACACAGATCAACTTCAGAAAGAAAGGAATAAACGAAACGAAACGAAACGAAACTGGGAATGAAATCGTATGACTATCTTTATTGATGATAATTTCTCTCAGTCCAATCATAGGGCGGTGTGGATAACACTTAGCCCTTCAGACTTTGTCAAACAAACTCTAACTATAATGGCGACGGGAATCCCTGTAGCGTAATGGCCAACATGCTGGACTCCAACATCGTAGTAAGCGAGTTCGAACTCATGTTGCGTCATTGCGTTTACTTTTGGATTAACACCCTCGGGAAAGTTATGAACTTCATTAACCAAACTATGGGTTAGATAGTATCTCTACTCTCATTCTTCAGGGATGACTTTGGCATTAAATAACCGACGAAAGTTGATATGCTATTAAACAAAGAACCCAACCAAACCTAACTATTGCAGACGGATGGCAGGCGAAGATCTGGTTAACCATATTTACCAACCCCTAGGTCAATTTTTAAGCGAAGTTTAACAGGTTTGAATTTAGAGTTTTCCTTCTCATAGACTAGTTGATTCACCAAGGCTGAAGAACCTAGTCTGCCCGACTATTTACCCATAGCTGGAGGGAGAATAATTGGATTCATACCTTTCCCAAGGGTATTAGTGCTATGTGAAATGCAATCAGTCTCGTCCAGGATTTGAACTCGTGTCGCCGTATTCATTTCCTACGACGATAACTATTACACCACGGGCACCTCCGCTTACTCCACGGGCACCTCCGAAGATCTGGTTAACGGTGTATCCCATTCTGTGTCTAAAAGCCAACTCCAAATTTTGTTGTCTCTGTTCTTGTGACCGACTGTAGAGAGCGATAGATAAACCTATCCATTATGGCTCTGCACAGCCGCTCAACTCTCAGTTACTCCTGATTGTTTCCTTAGATATATGAAGCCTCGACTTCCGGAAAAAAAATCTGCTTTTTACGCGTGGACTCACATAACTGTACATACATATATGCTATCTATGCTCACACGCACCAGTACAGATACGCTCCCACACACACGCCCATACATACATAGAAGCCCAGTTAATTGGGACTGTAGAATACGCCGACTGCATCTCTACAGAGAGATAAGACCCCGAGCCCTCAACAAGTGTCCCGGATATGACACTAAACCATCTGATGAGGAGACACCAGTCCTGGTGCTTTGAGGAATATGGACTATCCCTTCATTGCCATTACCTCCCTGTCCACTCTTTATTGGAGTGGTGGTACCTGTTAGGCTCCCATCTATGGGTCAAGTAGAAATATTTAATCATTTTCAATAGTTGAAACCATTTAACTGTGTGCAAACAAATAACCGTTAAATTAGATTTATCAGCATTACATAGCAATACCTAGAACGATTTAACTGTGCACAAATGAATAAATAATGTCGAATAGCATCACTAGTATAAAAAAGCAATACTTGAAACCCCTTAACTGTGTGCAAATAAAACTATTAGTGTTAGGTGTCAATACTTAAAACCATTTAACTGTTGTGAATTGAATTACCACGACCAGAAAATCCGCCGAACACCTACGCACGATATACGGTAACACTGAACACCTGTTTCGACCTTATTAGGTCTCATCAGCAGTGTATACCGTAATCTCCACCACTGGAGATCGAACCAGTGACCAAAGAGTGCAGTGCCAAAACTCTACAACTGTGCCACTAGTTCATATCGTATACAGGTGACACCAAATCAACTAGTCATGGTAATTGCGCGGCCAAATAACCTAAATGTGTCTTGCAAGTTACATCTGTACTCTTTCCAGAGAACACGGTCACCCCACCCAGGGCCACGTCTTCCCAAGAGTCTTAGAAATACTCGTCCGCGTAATTATTATACCTCAGGGGCAAGGGAATAGATGTACATATTTTTTAAGTTGAGGAATTAATATTGTGAATTGAATTAGACCTAATTGATGAGACCAAATAAGGTCGAAACAGTTGTTCAGTGTTCCTGTATGTCGTGCGTAGGTGTTCGGTGGATTTTCTGGTCGTGGTAATTCAATTCACAATATCAATTCCTCTACTTAAAAAATAAAGATATGTACATCCATTTAACTGTTTACAAATAAAACTAGTGCTAGCAATACTTGAAATCATTTAACTGTGTGCAAACAAATGAGCTCTAACTCGTTTTAAAATAATGTTATCTGAAAACTATTCGTTAAGAATCATATATGTATGAACAGGAGCTGGCATTAAATAATCAATAAGGGTTGATATGCCATTAAACCAAGTAACCTAACCTATACATACATGTACGCAAAGTTTATATGCATGCATACTTATATACACATGCTCACACCTATATGTATACACATTACTGCGCCTTGCTATGTGCACCCAGGAACAGAAGAGCTTACTCGTCAAAATAGATTGCCAATATTTTTTTCTGATTTTAAATTAGATGCAGTCTGAAAAAAAGTGTCTCAATAAACTGTCGTCACATTTCAAATAGATGCTTTTTTTTCTCTCTTTTTTTTCAGCTTGGACAAGAAAAATTTACGGGTAACTCTGGGAGCTTACGACCTGAGACGGCCGACTTCATCAGAAATTATTGTCGAAATTAGTGAATACTTTCTCGTGAGTATTGATTCCGCACTACTGATAGATTTGGAAATTTACTAAGCTTTTTGCCATATGAAAGGGGCACCCAATGAGACTACTGATATGTTTGGTTTGGTTTGGTTTCTTTGTTTAATCGCATGTCAACCTTCGTGGGTTATTTAATGCCAAAGACATCTTTGTAAAAGAATATCAGTGATACTATTTAATCCAAACCTTGGGGAAATAAGGGGGTTCACACCTTTTCCAAGGGTATTTGTCCGCAAGTGAACGTAATAGCGTGACTGGTGTTCGAACTCACTCACTACGATGTCGTAATCCAGCACGTTAGCCACTACGTCACGGGGACTTCCTCCTACAAATACGAAAATGCCCTGGAAGTAAAACCTCTAATTTATTTTCAGGAAAACTACAAGAGATACTAGGAGCGCAATGATACCGTTAGATAAACTTTCAACAACAAAATGCCTTGTCACCCTCATTGGCTATGCATTTACACCAGTGATAAACAACAGCCTGCACATGTCGCACACACACAAAAGAACATGCTCCTGCGGAAGCGAACCACTTTTCTTTTTACTGCAGAGACAGCGGCGTCGTTGTCAAGAAAATGTCAGCGTAATCCATCTTTCATCGGTCTGACTGAGGAGTTCTTCATTTTGTGGATTGACAGCTGTGTTAAAAGTAGCCTGTCATTCACGTTGCTCTCACAATAGCTGAAACGCATTGCCTACCAACTAACTGTGCTCATGTCCACTGATTGATTTATGTAAACGTTCTCAAGTATCGATGAATGACAATGACCACATTATTTCCGCATGTAGGAATTCAGTGACACGCCTTTGCTTGAATGTCAGAAACGATTTACCAAACTGCCGTTCAGCTGCCATCTAAAACAAATCAAACAGGAAAATATATAAGATGAACATCGGTCACTGACATTGTTGAACCGCATAATAAAAAAATAAAGTATCCCTTTCGGAGTAAGTTGTACAAGTTGATCACTGGCTAAAATTCATGTTTTCTAACTGAAAACTTGCTCTACCCAATGGTGACATTTTGTTCCCTGCGTCTGTTGTAGTTTCCGTGGAAATAAATCATTTAGAGGCTTTACTTTCGAAGAATTCTTTGTATAATTGCGAAAGTCTCGTTTGGTTTGGTTTTATGGCATATCAACCACTGTAGGTTATTTAATGCCAAATCCTCTTTATACATATATATCAAATATATATGATTTGGTTTGGTTGTGTTTTATGGCATATCAACCACTGTAGGTGATTTAATGCCAAATCCTCTTTATACATATATATTAAATATATAAGATTTGGTTTGGTTGGGTTTTATGGCATATCAACCACTGTAGGTGATTTAATGCCAAATCCTCTTTATACATATATATTAAATATATAAGATTTGGTTTGGTTGGGTTTTATGGCATATCAACCACTGTAGGTTATTTAATGCCAAATCCTCTTTATACATATATATTAAGTATATATGATTTGATTTGGTTTGGTTTTATGGCATATCAACCACTGTAGGTTATTTAATGCCAAATCCTCTTTATACATATATATTAAATATATAAGATTTGGTTTGGTTGGGTTTTATGGCATATCAACCACTGTAGGGGATTAAATGCCAAATCCTCTTTATACATATATATTAAATATATATGATTTGGTTTGGTTGTGTTTTATGGCATATCAACCACTGTAGGTTATTTAATGCCAAATCCTCTTTATACATATATATTAACTATATATGATTTGGTTTGGTTGGGTTTTATGGCATATCTACCACTGTAGGTTATTTAATGCCAAATCCTCTTTATACATATATATTAAGTATATATGATTTGGTTTGGTTGTGTTTTATGGCATATCAACCACTGTAGGGGATTTAATGCCAAATCCTCTTTATACATATATATTAAGTATATATGATTTGGTTTGGTTTGGTTTTATGGCATATCAACCACTGTAGGTTATCTAATGCCAAATCCTCTTTATACATATATATTAAATATATATGATTTGGTTTGGTTGTGTTTTGTGGCATATCAACCACTGTAGGTTATTTAATGCCAAATCCTCTTTATACATATATATGATTTGTAAACCCATAAATTGTAAATAACATTTTTAAACGAACCAGAGCTCATTTGTTTGCATACAATTAATTGGTTATATGATTTGTGAGCAGGTAGTTTGTAGGTAATCTTATTTTTAAATGAGTCAGGGCTAATTTGTTCGTTAATAAATATCACTATTGTTTGCACACAGTTAAATGGTTCCAAATATTCCAATACGAATAATTCTATCTAGTATTAATCATTTTTTTGCTCTCACTTAAATGGTTTCAAATATTGGTATCCAACATGAATAGTTTTATTTGCACACAGTTAAATGGTTTCAAGCATTGCTATGTAACTCTAGCAGTTCAATTTAGACACACAGTTAAAGAGTTGCAAGTATTGCTATGTATAACTAACAATTCAATTAAATATCAGTCATTTGTTTACACACAGTTAAATGATTTAAAAGTTCTATTTCTAACAATTCGATTTAAAGTAAATCGTTTGTTTGTATCCAGTTTAAATGACAAACAATTCTATTTGACCCTTAGATAGGACTCTATGAGGTGCTACCACTCCAGGTCAGAGTGGACTTGGAAGCAATGACCATGAAAGGGTTCTCTATATTCCCCAAAGCTCCAGGGCTTGAGTCTCGCCATCAGATCGTTTAATGTCATATTTAGGACACTCTTTGGGGAAGTCGTAACTCTCTAAAGAGATGCAGATGGTGTATTGTACAACCCTAGACGACTGGGCAAATCACAATTGAGAAAATTCTTAGTTTTCTTAATAGCCAGACGAAGGAATATTTTCTATTTCTCTTTCGCTTGTGTCTCTGCTTGCTACTGACGAAAAAAAAAACAAAAAAAAAAACGATGGCATCTCCTTCAAAAAAATTATCGTCTGATTTTCTTTCTATTTTTGTGCCCTTGCAAAAGAATCGTCGACTCTAACACCGCCTTTGCTGGGAGGTTACATACTACCCAATCAATGAACGGCTTTAAGATCCCCCTTCAAAAATTTAAACAACTGAATGGCATAAAAGTCTGAAACAAACTAAACAACACCCGGTGGCGAGGCTACAGTTCTGGTGAATATGGAGTAATTTTTCCTAGCCATTACTCCAAGATCCACTCTTACTCGGAGATAGAATACTTGTTTGGTTCGCATCTATAAGTCAAATGTATCTGTTTAAAAATTATTAGGATCAGAAAAGAATACTTGCAATCATTAAGTAAAGTGAAGTAAAGTTGGCGACCTTAGTCGAGGGTGATCCGAAGGCTCCTTTTTCAATAGCTACTACATCGAGGTGAAGAGGAGGGAACTATCCCTTTCTCTGGATTGCTCCACTTTACCCTTGATCCTTACCTTATAATGCTGAATATTAAGCAAGGCAGCATCAAGTACCATTTTTTTAGGCTTTGGTATGACTCTACCTGGGATTGAACCCAGGTCTCCCGGAGTATTGGTGAACACTTTACTCATTAGGCCAATGAAATCATTAAACTGTGTGCAAATTATTTGTATTGGATAAAAATACTTAATACCATATAACTGTATTTTATGATGCTTGAAACCCTGTAATTGTAAATGAATCATTAATATTAAGAAGAGCTACTTGATAATAAGCTATAATTGTTTATGAATAATCCTATTTACCAACCCCTCCGCTCGGGCAGGATATGACACAAGGTCAATTTTTAAGCGGAGTTTAACAGGTTTAAATTCAGAGTTTTCCTTCTCCTAGAAGAAATCAGTCTGTCCAACTAGTTACCCATAGCTGGAGGGAGAATAATTGGATTCATATCTTTCCCAAGGGTATTAGTGCTATGTGAAATGCAATCAGCCTGGTCCAGAGTTTGAACTCGTGTCGCCGTGTCCATTTCCTACGACGATAACCATTACACCATGGGCACCTCCATAAATTATGATTATCTTTTGTTACTTGAAACCATATAATTGCTTTAAAAAACTGACAAGGGTTGATGTGTTGTTAAACCGACTAACCAACATTTAGCATTCATAACCACAAAATATGACTAGTTATTTTGATTGAAATAAAATCTGATTCTACATGTGTAATCATCTTGTTCTTGACCCTCAAAACCATGCAACTGAAAGTAAATTATATGTTAGTTCATATATATATATATATAAGCAGTATTGTATATCTTGTCAAAAACTAATTTCCAAGACAGATAAGCAAACCTTCGTCACTGGGAATATTATTTTATAAAAAAAAAGGAGAAATACTCCTCCTTCTCCTCCTCCTCTCCCTCCACGTGACACTATGCCAGACAAGGATAAGATTAAGAAATATTTATAATAGACAATTTTTTAAAAGACAATGTTTTGATTATGTTTAATAAAAATTATTTGTTTGCAGACAGTTATATGATTTCAAGTAACTAATAATAATCCTTAATAAACAATTATTGTTTCTATGGGGCTCATTGAGATATTTTGGCGTGTTTTATTTGGTTGGGGTTTTGGGGTATTATTATATTCGACTCCGTTGCGTTTCTTCTTACCCCATCTTAAATTGCTGGTTTCTTCTGGTCTATTAAGGCTGTTAAAGAATTGCTGGAAAATATGGGGATTTTTATAAACCCCGAAAAGACCGGTTTATTCCTACGTTTTGTAAAAGAATAAACCGTATTTCAACAGCAGTAGGGAGAGGGATGGCAGCTTTAGAAGAAAGGAGACGAACGACTTTTAGTATTACAAAGTTTATATACAACAAACAACAAACAGGGTTTTACACCGAATGGAACAAACAACGAATATGTAAGAGTTAAAAAAAAAAGAGTTCAATGTTCTGATGGGTGGTAGGCGTATAAGAGTAAGGTTAGGTAAGGTTTTGTAAGGTTTGTTATAAGGTGTAAGGTGAAGTTTTGCAGACAAAATGCCTGCTGGAACTTAGCTGTGATCTTGGTTCCTTTTAACTCAGCACGTGCGTTCGTCGCTCTTGGCTCCTGGCTGGTGGAAGGTACCAAATACGTTTCCCGTCAAGGGCTGCTACGAATGGACTTGTTGCTAACAGCGGTGGGAGTGGAAAAAAGAGGTAGAATCTTCAGTTGGAGCTCTTTTTATAGTGGACACCACATGACCTCAAGGGGCTGCTGATATTCGGTGAAACAGGATCACCAGTTCCATAACAAATTTCCACAAAAAAGAAGAAAGGACGCCAAGATATATTTTAATTTTAACTTTATTTTATTTGGGATTTTCGCACGAACTATGTAGTGAGGAAATGTCTTCCTGAACTATTTGAGAACCGTCGTTTATCTCAAATCAGGCGTTAAAATTCACTAGTCGTTTTCGGGATTGATATGTCCATTATTCGGTATTTTTTAGTCGTGGTTTGATAAGTCCATTATTTGGTGTTTTTAGTCGTGGGTTCTGGTAATAGCGACGGCCGCTACTAGTGGAAAAGTTAACCAGCGTACCACTTAAAACGGTCACATGTCCTACCACCGAAAGAAAGATATGGTGTTTTCAGCCCGACTGTCACTGCTGAAAGAGAACGGGTTTCTTTCTTTTGCCGGGACGGTTCCTTTTCTTTGTGCATGTGTCGTCTATACTTCTTGTCAGGGGCTTCCGGGAGTTTCTGCATTTAAAAATATTTTTTTTTAATTTTATTTTCATTTTTCTATTCACTACAGTTTAATTAGTTATTCTTAAGACAAATAATTTGCATGCAGTAAGATGCTATCACATATTCCTAATAGAAATCATTTGCAGATCTATTCGAGTCATTTATGTGACCCTAACAGGTACTACCACTCCGGGTCCGAGTGGACTTGAAAGTAATGGCAATAAAGGGATATTCCACACTGCCTGAAGCTCCTAAACTAGAATCACACCACCAGATGCAGTCATACTCAAGACACCCCTTTTGTTAGGTGGGGGAGTCTCCGCAGAGGATACAGTCAACGTATTCTAAGCTCTGTCGACTGAGCCCACTCAATTGAGCTGTAAATATGAACTGAATGTTTTTGTATGTGGTCAAGGTAAATTTTTATTCTAGTTAGAAAAAAATAGTCTCGTTACTTTCTGGACAGATTTCGGGTGCTTTTCAGTAAAATTTTGAAAGATTTTTTTTGACAATTTCAGCATCCAAAATTTCAGCCAAACAATCACCCTGAGAATGATATTGCACTGATGAAGATGAAACACAAAGTTGATTTAACATGGCGCATACAACCATCTTGCCTTCCGGCATTCGTCCAACCGGAATCAACAGACTACTCGAACTGCTGGATCACAGGATGGGGAGAAACACATGGTAAATACAGAAGAGTGTTAAAGTGAGGTACACTTACTTCCCTCTACTGAACTCATTAACACCTGTTTAGACATTATATACGGGGGACGCTACGAAAGTGGAGTCACTTCCGGCAACTTAAAAAAATTTTGTACGTGAAGTATTAAGGAAAAAACGGGAGACCTGTTAATAAGGCCTTAATAGCGAATAAATGCTTACATGACTTCTACATAGAAGAGTAGTAACAAGATGGGGGTAACGAAAAGGGGTCAATGGGAGATTAGTTCAAAATTCATAGGGTAGTAGCGCGGAAGAATTTAAAGTACGATTACGGTTTCGGCTTTTTGTTTAATGGCATTTCAACCTTCCAGGGTTATTTAATGCCATAGCTACCTTTATAGAAGAACAGCAGTGATACTATCTAATCCATAGCTGAGAGGATAAGTAGGTTCGATAAGGGTATTAGTCCGATAGGGAACGTAATAGCGCGACTGGAGTTCGAACTCACTACGATGTCAGAAAGCTATCTTTTTAAAAGAACATTTGTAGTATTTGTTTAACACATAGCTGGGTGGATAAGAGAGTTCATAACTTCCCAAAAGGTATTAAACCGAAAGTGAATGTAATAGCGCGAATCAAATTCGCTTATTACAAGATCACAGTCCAGCATATTAGCCTCTACGCAACAGGAACTTCACTAAGAGGCATTCAAAAATTGTAAAGTGTAAAAATTAATATCAGATGTGGGTTTTATATATGAAAGACACTGACCTAATAACAGGCGAGCGCATGCGTGAAACCAACACTTTTGTGAGATATAATCGAGTGAATTTTGATATAAGTAAGTAAAGTTGGCGACCGTAGTCGAAGGCGATCAGAAGGCCCCGTTTTCAATAGCTACTACACTGAGGTGTAGGGGAAGGGCGCTTCTCCTTTCCCTGGATTGCTCCACTTTACCCTCGATACGTACCTTATATTTCTGAGTGTTAAGCAAGGAGGTATCAAGTACCATTTTTAGAGTCTTTGGTATGACTAGACCTGGGATTGAACCCAGGTCTCCCGGACCATTGGTGAAAACTCTATCCACTAGACCAATGAGCCGGTTTTAATGACTTGAAAGTTCGTCTTTGTATATTTGTTGTATCCGAGTACCATAGCACACCGCCACAATTATTAGAGAATGAGAAACACAATTCGGACGCTTGAAGCAGAGGAACTGTATTATGGTCAAACATTTCCTCGTACTAAACAATATAAAAAAAATTCTCGACGAATTAACAACAAAACCACAATTAACAACAAAACATTATTCCCAGAGAAAACTTAATGGAAAGTATACAGGAATTATATGAAATACAAAGAGAAAATAATAGTGAGAAAGTCTTATCTTATAGTTGAAGACTCCTTTAAAGAATGAAAGTCGTTGTATAAAGACTTACATTAAAGCATGATACCGTACGTGGTACGATTTACGAGGTTTGTTGGGGGGGGGGCAAAGTACCCCCCCCAATCGGAAGATGCACCTATTCGTTTGTGCTCCTTGTCGAGACCGGAACGTAGAGAGAGCGTTTCAAATTTACCGCACGTTTTATGATTCTACTTTGGTCACGCCACCTAGCAGTAGAAGTACTATTTTAGAGAGCAATGAATGTAATCCCTAAAGAGAGATTCATACTCATAATAATCTTTTATTTGTAAATATTCCTTTTTTTCTATCTTATTTTTCATTCATAGAGGATTTCTTTTTGTAAATAAAATGGTCATTCATTTCCTCTCGCCTCTCACAATATGTACATAAGAGTGATTGATGTATTTTGGCGACTAGAGTTTGAAAGAATTCTGGAATAAATGTGACGTTACGGTAAAAGACATATCATAGAATGTTTGGCCAGTAATCAGAACAAATAAGGTTAATGATAGAATAGTGAAGACCAGCATTCACCCCAATTTTTAGACTTTGTACTATATATATATATATATATATATATATATATATATATATATGCTGGATTGGTTGGTGCTAGGAAGGATATTTTTTTCAAGTTAGCACTGACAATATTTTATTATATAAGTTTTCAACTGTTCACAGGATTTAATTCAATTTTTTTTAAATTGGAGTCTCATTTTGTTTTCTGATCACACCTCCTATATTCTGAATATATATATATATATATATATATATATATATATATATATATATATATATATGTCTTGCATCATCCAACTTAAATAAAGTGAAAGCAAATGTCGGTATGATATTAAATATAGGACACTCATATTGCTCAGTTAGAACCATGCCAAAAAACATTAGAAATGAGATTGGAGAAATTAGAAAATCGTTTAATGATAATGAATCTGTGAAAGCGTTGTACGACAATATATATATATATATATATATATATATATATATATATATATATATCACGTTTTTCTTCTCTCTTTTTTCTACTCCAGGTTCTGGAAACCCCAATGTACTTAATGAGCTCAAACTGACTTTTACTGATCTGCAGTCATGTAATGAAAGTTGGAATGGACTCGTTAAAAGTTCGCAACTTTGCTTTGGCAATGGTCTTACAGGAGCCTGTAATGTAAGTTTCTATACCTATGAGACTACTTCTAATACTAATACTACTACTAATAATAATAATAACAATAGTAACCATAAATGTATCATCTTAAAACTAATACCATGCCAATAATAGCCCTGTATGAAGTACAAAAGTTTTCACTTTGCGGAATTGCTCATCTTCTTAGGAGATTACAATCAATGTGGCTGAAAATATCACCCGAAAGAGGCAGTAAAAACATAAGTACATATTATCACTAACTTCCCTCAGCCTATGTCTTGGGTAAAGACCCAGTGGAGGACTGAATAAAACCGAAAGTAATGCTGAAAGAAAACTAATAATAATAATAATAATGATATTAGCAACAAGTTCAGTAGAGTGGCACAAAAGAAATATTAGAGCATACATGACTGGGTGAGAAAGAACTTAGCTTTGGAAATGGTTTTACAGGAACCTGTAATGTAAGTATCTATATCTATGTAAATAATAATAATAATAATAATAATAGTAGTAGTAGTAGTAGAATTTGGCACTGAAAAATGTACCATGCTGACACTGAAAAGTGGAAAAGTGAAACAACAGAGAGAATAAAATTACCAAATCAGGAAAGCGTCAGAACGCTTGGAGAGAAGAAAAATCAAAGTACTGTCGAATAAGGAAGCGGACTCCATAAAACAAACAAAAAGATAGGATAAGAGAAGAGTACTTAAGAACAACCAGAGAACTTCTCAAAACCAATCTCTGTGGTCGAAATCTCAGCAAAAGAATAAATACCTGGGTAGTTCCCCTTGTGAGATACTCGGAACCATTTTTAAAATGAATAAGGGAGGAACTCAGACAAATGAACAAAAAGATCAGGAAATTGACGACGACGCACAAGGCTTAACGCACGAAAGACACGATGACACAGACAGACTATATGCGTCGGGAAAAGAAGGTGGAAGAGGACTCGCTAGTGATGAGGACTGTGTTGATGCAGCAATTCAAAGGCTCGAGGAATGCACTAAAAAGAGAACAGAAAGACTAATTACAGCAGCCTGTAATAGTAATGACAAAGTAAAGCTCAACAGAAAAGCAACAAAAACTAGAAAACAGAAAAAGGAAGAAAAAACTGTACGTATACTTCAAGCAACAAACTGAGGAGATTGCATATAAGATAACCTAAACATGACTAAGAAGGAGAAACTTCATGAGAGAAACTGAGTTTCTTATAATAGCAGAACAAGATAATGCCATAAGAACCAATTATATCAAAGCGAAAATCTTATTATATGCAACAGAATAGTAAATGTAGGTTTATGTGGAGACAGAGATGAAACGGCTAATTACATAAAGAGCGGATGCAGCAAATAGCACAAGAGGAATACAAGACAAGAAATCACTGAGTGGGAAAGATGATCCACAGGCAACTGTGCAAGAGATTGAAATTGGCCATACTAAAAAATGGTATATGCGTTAACAAGAAAATAAAACATATAAAATTATCTGGGATTTTGAGATATAAACGGATCATCTGATCCCGGCCAGAAGACCAGATCTAGTGTTAATTTAGAAAAAAACCCAGTAAATTTTGCTGTTCTATTGAACCACAGAATAAAAAACAAAGAAAGCGAAAAAATAGACAAATACATGGATCTTGCCTGAGAGCTGAAAAAAACTGTTGAACATGAACTCATTGAGGTTGGTGTGCTTGGAACGGTCTTTAAAGGCCTGGAAAAGAGACTGGATGAATTGGAAATCAGAGGAAGAATCGAGATCGTACAAACCACAGCATTGTTAATATCGGTTAGAATACTCAGAAGAGTCCTGGAGACTTGATGTTACTCAGACTCCAGTGAAAGTGAAAGCCCAAGAATTAATAGAGGTGTTAAAAACTTGCAAGTATAATAATATAAATAATCATAATAAAATAATTATGCACAAATTATTTGTATTTAATTGTAATAATTACTTAAAGCTATATAAAGGCTTGTAAATTATCAGTATTAAGTTGGAATAATAGTTTGTTGGGGTTATACAGTTTAGGGGTCCCCGTGACGTAATAGCTTATAAGCTGAACTGCAACATCGTAGTAAGCGAGTTCGACCTCCAGTCATGCTATTACGTGCACTTACAGGGAAATACCCCTGAGAAACGTATGAACCCCCTTATCCCCCGCCCTAGCTACGGGTTAAATAGTTCCACTGCTGTTCTTCTACGAAGATAGCTTTGGTGTTAAGTAACTCACAAAAGATAATATGCCATTCAACCAAGAAACCAGACCAAACCAAATAATTGTTTGCAAAGTGTTGCATCTGTGGGTGTCGAAACACCATAACTAATAAGGTGTCTTACAGAAGATATTTCCCTTAGACGAATATGGTGTGTGTGTGTGTGTGTGTGTGTGTGTGTGTGTGTGTGTGTGTGTGTGTGTGTGTGTGTGTGTGTGTATAACACATCGATGACAGACATAGTAGTGGAAAAATAAATAGTGCTCACAGTTGACTTGACTAGAACATTTATTTACAAGAACAAACACATATTGAATGGTACACAATACATATATCAATATGGGCTGAGCTGTGTATCACAGCTCCCTCGGGAAAAGGTAAATTAATTCCACATTTGTTTCCCGGATTTTAAAGTCATCCTTCGTTCACGCTGCTACACATAATCTCGTCCCGTTCTCGTGTGTCCACGAGAACTCAAAACAGTAGGGGTCAAAAGGGAGGAAGTAACTCCGCCTGAAACAGAAAAGGGTTTAGCTCCCTTTGACCATTAGATCGTCCTAACACAAAGGATTATAATTTAATAGGAAATTACTTGAAACAATAAAACAGCGTGTAATTTACTTTTACTTAATATTGTGACTTGAAGCAACAATTGATTACAAAAGATTATTATTAAGTCATCATCATTATCATCATCCTCATCCAGTAGTGCTGACATGAGGGAGTTCTCGGACTGTCTCTCATCATTATTCCCTATCGTCCATCGCTTTTGGCAGGTCCGCCAGACTGCATCCATACAGAACTGATGTATGTAAATCCTTGTTGGTCGGTCAATCCAGGCGCGTCCATCTGTCGGAGTTCGTTGGAGAACGTCGCTTACGTGCTCGTGCTTACTTCTCCAGCGGTGGCCGGCATGTTTGTTCATCTTACTTGGATGATTTGTGTGATGGGAGGTAAGTGGCCGTACAGTTGCTGTTTTGCGCGGCATTGCTTCCAGGATTTGTTCAAAACAACATGCAGCATTCTTGTGTAGTTTCCATCTAGCTTTTTCTCCGTGCGTTTGGTTAGGGTCGATGTGGTGCATCCATTCAATAGTACTGACACCGTCGCAGCTTGGAAGAAATCCCGTTTTATTTTTGCTCTAGTGTATCTGATAAAATACAATGGGAATTATTAAATAGGAATGGTAATATAAAATCATGTAATTGCTTGAAACAAATCAGATTTTAATTTTAAATGATATGTGGGGTTTAAAGGCTTTTAGGAGGTCAGTGGCTAAGGGCAAGGCTGTGTTGCCGTAAGATATCTGACTCCATATTTTGGTTATATCATTTTACCCCACGTTGACTGGCCGGCGCAATGCCTTGTCCAAAGAAAGTCCAAAAGAAATATACAAAAAGAAAAGATAGAAACAGATAAGAGACGAAAACATTTCTTCCATACTTTCCTTTATTTACTTGGTGAATGGACTAACCAATGCTACGTCCCAAGACGTAGCGTGGTGCCCAAAACACCAGACAGCAAAATGATGTTGTTGGTTTGACGGACACTCCCTGAGAAGACCCGGTGCACAGAAAACCTGAGTATTTATCTCTCTACACCAGTTCCAAATTCGCTACTCCAAAATCCTTCTAATTTTGGCGCGACCGCTTCCCATTGGCTACTTTACTTTTTATTATTTTTCTTTTTTCTGATTTTAACCGGATGGATACGTGGAGCCTTATGCGTGGCGACGCGTTTATACATTTTGTATCTTTGCAGCCGACGAGTCAATATCCGGTTGGGAGTTTTATAGTTAATTCCTAAATCCCCACAGATCCAACAATAGTTGATATGCCGTAAAACCAATGAACTGTCATCTGCGAAAAGCATTTCACGAATATCTTTTTGCTTTGGAGAGCGTTACATTCAACATATCAGCATCGTAGCGGCTGTGTAGGCTGCTACTTGTCTAGCGGCAAAGTAGATAGAGATGATTGATTTATTAGTCATTTTTATAAGGACCTGTCTTATGACTAAGATAGTTAAGCAATTCCTACTAGTGCCAGAAATCAAACATTCGACCTAAATAAAAAGCCATGATTTCTAAATTTGATTTTCTTGGCAGATCATATTTACCCAACCCAAGGTCAATTTTTTAAGCGGAGTTTAACAGGTTTGAATTCAGAGTTTTCCTTCTCCTAGACTAGTTGCTTCACCAAGGCTGAAGAACCTAGTCTGCCCTACTATTTGCCCATAGCTGGAGGGAGAATAATTGGATTCATACCTTTCCCAAGGGTATTAGTGCTATGTGAAATGCAATCAGTCTTGTCCAGGATTTGAACTCGTATAGCCATGTCTATATCCTGTGACGATAACCATTACACCACGGGCACCTCCTTTGGCAGGCCGGTAGATCTTCAGTTTAAAAGTTAGGTTTGGGTAATTGGTTTAATGGCATATCAACTCTTGATGGTTATTTAATGCCAAATCCTGTTCACACACACACATACATACATACATTAAGTGTATAGTTTGTTGGTAACTTTATTTTAAATCTTGTTAGAGCTGATTTGTTAGCACACAGTTAAATGGTTTTAAGTATTGCTATTTAATACTAATAATTCTACTTGATATCACTCATTTCTTTGCTCACAGTTAAATGGTTTCAGATATGATAATACTAGATTGTTGTGGAGGTGCCCGTGGTGTAATTGTTATCGTCGTAGGAAATGAATACGGCGACACGAGTTCAAATCCTGGACGAGACTGATTGCATTTCACATAGCACTAATACCCTTGGGAAAGATATGAATCCAATTATTCTCCCTCCAGCTATGGGTAACTAGTTGAACAGACTGATTTCTTCTAGGAGAAGGAAAACTCTGAATTTAAACCTGTTAAACTCCGCTTAAAAATTGACCTTGTGTTATATCCTGCCCAAGCAGAGGGGTTGGTAAATAGGATAATACTAGATTGTCTGGTCAACTCTGATCCAGAGAGGTCTAATCTATCGGCCAAATAGAACTGTTTAATCATTTACGATACATGAATCCATTTAACTGCGTTCAAGTAAATTATCAATATTAAATTGAATAATTAATGTTAGATAGCAATAGTTGAAACCATTTAATTGTATGCAAACAAATGAGCTCTGACTCATTAAAAAAATGTTACTCACAAATGTTTTATTTAAAAATCGTGTATATGTATAGATATGATTTGGCATTAAATAACAATCGACAGTTGATATGCCATTAAACCAAATAACCTTACCTAAATAAACACTAATAGTTCTATTTGCCCAGTCGGCTGGGGCTGTAGAACACACCGGCTGCTTCTCTGCAGATGGGTAAGACACCGCCCCCTCCAACGAATGTCCTGGATATGACACTAAACAATCTGATGGTGAGGTTCCAGTAATACTGGAGCTTTGGGGAATACGGAGTACCCCTTCATTGCCATCGCTCCCAGGTCCACTCTGGTGCGGAGTGGTAGCACCCGATAAGAGTCCTATCTATGGGTTAAATAGAACTAAACCATTGTTTCTTGACTTTACTGTTTTTTGCATTTAAACTGAATTGTGTAAAATAGAACTGTTTTGACATTTAAACTGCGTACTTAAGCTAAACTGAATTGTCTGAAATGGAACTGTTTTTGACATTGAAACTCTACTTACACTAAACTGAATTGTTTAATATAAAACTGTTTTTGGCAATGTTAACAAAATCTGTACTTATACAAAACTGAATTAGCTGAATTAGAATTGTTTGAATAAACTGAATAACTTGAAATAGAAATGTTTTGACAATTAAACTGTGTACTGATGCTAAACTGAATTGTTTGAAATAGAACTAACTATTTGCATAAAAATGGATTTGGCGTTAAATAACCTACAAAGGTTGATATGCCATAAAACCTAACCAACCAACTAATAGTTCTATTTAATATTAGTCATTTGTTTTCACACTGTCAAATTGTTTCAAATGTTGCTATTTAACATTGGTAATTCTATTTATCACACATTCATATCTTATTTAATATTAACTATTTATTAGTACACAGTTGAATGGTTTCAAGTATTGTTTTTTAACACTAATAATTCTATTTGATACTAATAATAATCCCTTGTAAAAGATTAAACAGATGTATTTAACCCACAGATGGGACCCCAACAGGCACTACCACTCCAGGTCAGAGTGAACCAGAGAGTAATATTAAGGAGTACTGCACATTTTCCAAACTCCAAAACCATCTGATGCAGTTTAATATATCAGTTCAAAGAATGACTTTAAGAATTACTCTGATTTCTTCTCCATAACTCCAGCTGGCTTTGTGTCGTACTAAGCTAGGCTTAGCAAATGTTTGAACAGGTAAGAAATTAGGTTAAGTGACATTCATGTCAAAAATCTATCCAGTTTTCTCTTTGGGCTGACCCGCCTTCACATGACTGGAGATTATAACTAGCGTCGGATTAATTTGATTGGAAACATTAGCTGCTTCCTTTGGTTTTCCACGGGTAGGTGTGGGGGCATCTGGCATTCGTACCGGGTGGGTGTTATTGAGTATCGTAGTTGTCTGGCTGGCCGCCTAGATGCTGTTACGTTCCGATTAGTGTTTACCGTCAATACATCAGCTGTTAGAAATAGCGTGAGGTATATCATTAATATAATACTTAATTTGTATTATAGTTTTATAATTTTATATTATTATCAGTGTTAATTTGATATGTTCACATAACTCGGGTTTAGGTTGGAAATGTTTGTGACAGTCTGCTGGAGCTACGGTAAGTGGTGTATGTCGATTGTTATGGATCTTGTTTCACAGGTTGACCACTCAGTGGTAAAGATTTTGATTTTAGCCCTGCAGTATAAGTCTCCTGCTACTTTTGTAGAGATTTTTCAGGCTTAAAAAATCAATTTGTACGCCGTTCGACTTGTACAGTAGGCAAGAAAATATAATGAACTGATACGAGTTTTTTTTTTCTTTTTTTTTTTTTTTTTTAGGTGGGATCTCCTTTTTGTCTTACTGTTCACAACACTGAAAAAAAGTGTGAGTCTCACGCCCAACGTTGGTAGCCCATTCTCTTTCTAATGCCTTCTTAAATATATGCCATGTGTCCAAAAAGTATTGAGACTGAAGCTGACAAAAAAGAGGAATAAACGAAATGGCTTAGTTATATTATAGGTTTCTATGGATTTTTTTTTTTTTTTGTTTAATCCATGAAAAAATATTATATATTATGGACTGCTTGTGTCCAGTGGGCTGACAAGGCACTGAATGAGACTGAGTTCTTCTTTTGGCGCTGAAAATTAAACATTCGACTGAAGTAGAATTGTTTGATATTTTATTTTATTTTCGCTTTTTATTGTGTGGTTCGGTTTGGTTTGGTTTGGTTTGGTTTCTTTGTTTAATGGCATATAAACTTTCGTGGGTTATCTAATACTAAAGCCATCCTTGTAAAAGAACGTTAGCGAAACTGTTTAATCCATAACTGGGGGATAAGATAATTCATACATTTACCTAGGGCATTAGACCGAAAGTGAACGTAATAGCGCGACTGGAGTTCGAACTCGCTTACTACAATGTCTTGGCCTAGCACATTAACCACTACGCCCCGGGAAGTCCACTTTTCTTATTGTTTGTTTTATTTATTTAATTCAAACTTTGATAATTTATAAATCCTCACTATATATATATATATATTGAGAGAGAAAAAGAAAAAGAGAGAGAGAGAGAAGGAGAGACCATCAGATGAGGCGCCCCTGATGTTTGTATAGTTGTTACAATAAGTTTTTGTTTAAAATAATTTTGATTCTATTTGTTTGCAGGGAGATTCCGGAGGTCCGTTGGTGTGTCGACGTGAAGGTAAATTCTTTTTGGTCGGGATAATATCCTGGGGTGTCGGATACTGTCGACAAATAGGTTATCCCAATGTATTCACACGGGTATATTCGTTTCTGTCATGGATTGAGCAGATTATAAGCAACCACTGAAAATTCTGTTTTTTTTTCTTTTAAATCTTCCTCTTTTAATTACTTAGTTCTTTTTTTTTTAACCAACTTTTCTTACATTTTTATTTCACTCTGTCACTGTTTGGTATGATGGAATCACGCTAACAATCATGGTACGCACCAACCATATCCATAACATGGTATACACACCAACTATATTCATGATATGGTATACGTACCATCGATATTCATAACAACCATAGTATACTTACCTTGCTATACATAACATGGAATACATAACCATATAGAGAACAAACATAATATAAACAACCAAATACATAACAACCACATATATAGCAACCATGGTATACATAACAACCACATATATAGCAACCATGGTATACATAACAACCACATATATAGCAACCATGGTATACATAACAACCACATATATAGCAACCATGGTATACATAACAACCATATACTTAACAATTGTATAAATAACATGGTATACATAACCGTATATATAACAACTATATATATACATCACCCATACACATAACAACCATGCTATACATGGTATACAAACCAACTATATACTTAACCATAGAATACATAACATGGTATACATACCAACCATATATGTACCAACTATATTCGTAAAACCATGGTATACACGAGATGCATACCAACCATATACCTAACAGCCATAGTATACATAACATGGCATACATAACAACCATATATATAACAATCGTAGTATACATAACAACAACGTACATAATAACCGTGGTATACATAACATGGTATATATAACAACTATGGTATACATTACATGGTATACATACCAACCATACAACTAGCAACCATGATATACATGATAATGATATACAAAACAACCTTGGTATACATAACATGGTAAACATACCAACCATATACATAACAACCATGGCATGTGTAGTAGGATGTGAGTGAAAGAATTTATGGTCCCCGACAATTTTATGTTGAGTTTAGATATTTATGCTTCCCCACAAGTTTAATGTTGAGGTTTGATATAGAGTGTTTAGTTTAGAATAAAAGGTAGAATAATATAGACATAATATATTGACACATGGATAAAGTAGTAAATGAAGGAAGCCAATGAAACAAATGAGTAAAAGATACAAAACGAATGAAACGAGTAAAGGTTGTAAAACGACGCGGACAAAATGAACATTTAAAACAAGGCGACGAACAAAAACAAATTTATATACTATGATAATAAAACTTACATTGATACATAAAAAATATTTCTAATTCTACTAACAAAATAATAGTGTGTGTACATGTGTGAGTTTGTGTGTGTGTGTGTGTGTCTAACACAACTAAGCTATAAAAGAATTACATGTTTAAAATGTCCTTTTTTTATGATTAGAAACGGGCAGTTTCTCAGAGACTGGAAAGCGTCTCATAGTCATTGTACATGAATGTCTGCGAGGCCCATCCATGTTGCCTTTCACTCCTGTTGATTCACGCTGGAGGTGGTGTGTTGCCGCTGCGAAGAAATTTGGTAAAAGAGAACACAGGTGTTTGAAGACGACGTATTTATAGAAAATACGCGTCTTGAAGGTGGCTCAAAAACGCAGGACTTGAATTTATGCGCGGACGTAGTTTTAAGCATGTCACGTGGTCCTCCTGGCCAATGGTTTCCCGAGACTGAATATGTGAGCGTCCGCCATCTTTGTGGGAACAAGTGGCATACCGCCCAAAATGATTTATAGGAGTGTAAAGTCCTATACATGCATAACATGGTATACATAATAAACATATATGTATTTACCAACTCCTCTGCATGAGCAGAATGCAACACAAGGTCAATTAAGAGAAGTTTGAATTCAAAGTTTTCCTTCTTGACTGATTTCTGCACCAAGGTTAAAGAACCCATTCTTCTCTCCTTTTTACCCATAGCTGGAGAGATAATAGTTGGATTCATACTTTTTCCAAGAGTATTAGCACTATGTGAAACGCAAACAGCTTCATCCATGATTTGAATTTGGGTTGCCGAGTCCATTTCCAACGATGATAAACATTATACTACGAGTGCCTCCAATGATATAAGAAACATATGCATAAAAACCGTGGTATACATAAAATGGTACACAGAACATGGTATACATACCAACAAAGTGCATAACAGCCTTGATATACATAACAACCACATACATAACCATGGTATACATAACGATATACATAATAATCGTGGTATACATAACAACTATAAACATATCAACCATAGTATACATAACATGGTATACTTGTCAACAAAACGTGAAATTGTCCTATTTGTTCAACATTATCCGATATCAAATAAATTTTTTTAATGTAAAAACCAAAAGCAAGATTTTTTTTGTTTTTCTATCTTTATTTTATTGAATTTTTTAAATGACAATAGCATCATTTTTATTTTTTTATTTTTTTCGTTTTGTGAAAAAGTTGTCTGCAAATTATACTCCAGCTGTTGCTTTTGAACGCTCTCAAACTAACACGGAGGGCGAATGACCTGTCAACACACTCGGAATGATAGCAGTCAAAACGTACTCTTTATTTTCTAGGTTCGAATCAAGAAGACATAAGAAACGGATTGGTCTTAAGCTGGAAATGATAAAAACAAGAAATGCAAAAAAATTCGTGTAGGGTAACTCAATGGAGGAGAGAAGGAGAGAGAGAGAGTGGAAAAGGAGCAACTTGCTGACTTGGAATGTCGTACTTCCAGCTTGAATAGCAAGGATGAAAGACGTGATAAGAAACAAGAATAGAATCAACAACGAAGTGAAATTTAAATGCTGAAACTTACAAGCAGGTTCATTTTCTTTATATTAGTTCAGAGGGATTACAAACAAGCAAACTCGTTGAATATCCGTTATAGGTCACTTGAGTTCTCAATAAGTTCCTGGATAAGTTGTTGGGGCTATCTATCCTTTGTGTGGATGTGAAATAAGGTGGCTTGGACTCAAGTGGATATGTTCTGAGTGGCATCCGTTTCTGATCTTTGAGGCGAGCAAGGGAACTACTGCCGATCAAAGAAGAAGGGGCAGCGGAGAAGAGAACTGACCATTATTGAATGCTTTTTGTTATTTAAATGCTTTTTATGGGATCAAGAAAGAATCCACAGCTTCTCCGGTGTTTTCTGATCGGCCAACAAAAGGTTTAATTCTTTGTTACGTTATTAATCACTGCTACGTCCGTCAGAAATAATACTCAGAAAATAACTTTTGGGGAACGAGCAACTTTACCTCACACACGCACCAAACGATTGCCAAAAGAAAGTTATCCATGAACTTATCTTGAAAAAATACCCCATTTGTTCATTCTATTGCTGTTTCTGACCATTTCCTCTATCCCCTCTTATTGAGCGGTAGTACGACATTCCTGGTCAGCTAGTTGCTCCTCTTCCATTCTATCCTCTTTTCTCCTCCCCTGCATTATCATATACGAATATAATATTACTGAAGTGATAATAAAGCGGTTTCGCCCAACAGTGTTGATAGTTTTTAACCTTGTAGACATCCTTCCATAGTAACTCAAGCTATATAAATAATTTACCAAGGCAACATATTATATTCTCTACCAAATTTTTGTTCTTACTTTTGCCTTCTTTTGGTTTGAGGAACGGTTAAAAGTGAATTCTCCTTTTCTTTTCTTTTTTTAACAGGATTTGTTCAATATGAACTTGTTTTTTTGTTGTTGTTTTTTAAGGTTATACAAAAGTTTCCTTCTCAAATGTTTATCTTTTTTCTTTTTTTTTCCCCACAAAATGCTATTACTTATGTAAAAAAGATCGACTATTGTTGACACGTTGTGAACTGTTCTCACAGTGATGACATTAGTTGATGCCGAGAATACGCCTGTTTATTCAGTTGATCCGAATCTCATTTTCTCAAGGATGAGATAAAAGAGGCGTACTTCTCCCCTATATATATATATACACACACACACATATATATACACACACACACACACACACACACATATACACACACACATGTATACACACACACACACACACACACACACACACACATATATATATATATATACACACACACACACACATTAGTATTTTGTTCAAATCTGAATTCATGGATATCCTTATATGAATACGTGTGCAAACACACTTATATTGGCATACCTACAAGCACGCATATACAGGTGTATGTATGTATTTACCCACCCCTCCGCACGGGCAGGATGTGACACCAAGTCAATTCTTAAGCGGAGTTTAACAGGTTTGAACTCAGAAATTCCCTCTTCCTAGACTGGTTGCCTAAACAAGAACCCAGTCTTCCCTTACTATGTGAAATGTCAGCGACTTAGTCCAGGATTTGAACTTGAGTCGTCGTGTCCATTTCCTACGACGATAACCATTTAACCATTACACTACGAATATCTCAACGAACGCCTCCACGAGATTATATATATATATATATATATATATATATATATATATATATATGTGTGTGTGTGTGTGTGTGTGTGTGTGTGTGTGTGTGTGTGTGTGTGTGTTCAAATGATAGATTGTGGTGAATCAAACAATATGATAGAAACACGTGGAAAAATTCTAGAAATAGACAGGCTAATACTCCGCTAAGTGTGTTTCCCATGGAAATGCCATATTTCTGTTTATAGAATTTGTTATTAAATTTGAAATAAGTCATGTTTGCAGATGTTGACTCGGGTGTTTATGGGTTGTGGTGTGTTGAATTTAATTCTTCTTAACTAGGTAGCAAGAAGGTTGAGGCATTTTTGATGGGTATATTTGTTTGGAGAGAAGTTATGTCTAAACTGTTCATAGTTTCATTTTGTATATTTATTTGCTTGATTTTATTGTCTCCAGAGTCTATAATGTGTGAGGGACTGATTTCTCCAAGTTAGTGGGGTAATGTTTTAGCTATGACGCGAGCTATTTTGTGGATGGCTCTACTGATGCTGGAGATAATGAGTTGTGGGGTTGTTTGGTTTGTGGATTTTAGGTAGGCCATATAATGTTGGGATTGTAGGGTGGTTTTTATCCGTTTTCTATTTTTATATTGTTTTCGTGTAGTATGATGTTCGCCAGGTATGGTGAGATCTGATTAAAATAACACGAAAACAATATCAAAATAGAAAACGGATAAAAAAAGGACATTTTCTCCACTCTGTGCCACCACACTTTTGAGGATTTTTTTCTTTATCACTTTATCTTCCCCCCTTTTCACTCCCCTTCCCACCTAGACCCAAAATTGTTTTATTCTTGAAAATGTCAAGAGACAAAGCAGAAAACGCTCAAAATCTTTTCTTTCTATAAAGATAGGTCACCGGTGAAAATCTTTAAATAATACTTACGGCAGGTTAATTGGTTCATCAAAGTTACATACTCTATGAGATTAACCACCATATGCCACTGCTGTATATATACTTACGTGTGAATATTTACACGTGTGTGTACATACGTGTATATGTACAAACAAAAATGTGTGTACTAAGCTTGACACCGTTTTTAAGCTAACAAAAAACAAAATACGCCCTTTACCTTATATTCAATGCTAATGAGTGCACCTGTATTTAAAAGCAATGTCTTGTTAGTAATTTGTCTTTAAATCCTACAACTTTTACAGGAAGGAATGAAACTGCTAACATCTTCGTCTTCCAAATATTTGGATAAAAAATATCATGTATTTTGCAAAAATGAATTTCTTTTTGCGTCTAATTTTGGTTTGAGTTCAAACTGAGAACAACCACTTCGGCATCTGGAATGAAATATCATTTAAATGAACAATGGAATTCTGCTTCTCAGGAGATATAGCCCCACAAAGAAAACATACCTTAAAATCACTTTTACCGAAAAGAGAATTTACTGGTTCGACTCGAACAAGACTTTCTCGGGATTTAAAAAAATACTAACAAACTCAAAAAGAACTTATCCATCATGTTTCCTGGATTTAATAAGCCTGATTTTTAAAAAATCAAAAAAATGATGACCACTGTGAAATTTTGAAGTTCAAAACATAATATCTTTCCGTGAATTTTATTAGAAATGCAAAAAAAAAAAAAAAAACTTTAAAATCAAAAGTTCATATTACTCTTTTATTTTTTTAAATCTCAGAAGCATCTCTTCACAACGGAATAGCAAGTCCGAACTTCAGTGGATTCCCTATATTTTTGGCTTTGTGTCACACATAACCTAAGCTGGAAGCCTTATCGTAGCAAAATAGTTAGCGTGCTAGACTACCAGACCATGACTAGTGAGTTTGAGCCTCGCTGAATGCCTCATACTTCTCATCTTGTGCCATAACTAAGCTAAGCTTCGCTCTGCTACCAAGGGCACCTCTGGTGGTGTAACGGTTAGCAAGCTAGACTAGCAGACCTACACGAGTGAGTTCGAGTCTCATTGGGCGCCCCATTCATTCGGCCTTGTGCCACATCAAAGCAAAGCGCTTTGTAAATTACATAACTAAGCTAAGCTTAGTAAATAACTGGGCAACTCGTCGTGGTGTATTACTGAGCTAGTTACACAAGTTAATTGCAACTGAATAGTGAATTTGATCCTCACATACAGTTTTATACCAAATCTAAGATACATTAATTTTTTTAAAGATAACTCATGGGTTGCAATTTTATCGAGCTTAGCCAAGCAGATTCTCACTTGGTGGCTCAAATTTCTGACTATGAGTCAAAGCTAAACTAAGCGTGGTAATTTTTTTTTTATTATACTTATGAAATCTCGAAGTTTAGTTTATTATAAGTTTTTCCTTCGTCCCTTGAAAGAAGTGAACAAAGAAATTAGAACCCAATGTCTGTTTATATTACTAAGGTTAGAATTTGATAAAATTTAAATCTTTACACGTTAGCGAACCATTTCATCAACTCTTCAATCTCTCTACATCACCGAAAGGTTTTTGTGCCCTACCACAAATTTACAAAAAAAAAAAAAAAAAAAAAAAAAAAAAAAACTTGATGAGTGCGGCTATATACAGTAACAAATCATTGACTCAAAACTTGACAAAAATTTAAAACATTTAATCTTGGAGATTTTTCTTTTCTGTGTTTCTACACGATAGAACGCACCAAGGACAAAAATAAGTTGGATTCTTTAAAATTAATTGTATGGAAAAGGATTAAATCAGTTTGGTATAAAAACTGAGATATTCTAAACAGCGAACAAATTTCTATTGCAGATTGCAGCTAAATTTACCTCACTTCACAAGTGTTAATACTATATTTTTTTTTAAATCGGGAGAGTCAATTTTTTTCTAGATATCTTAATTCAGATAATATTTCTCCTGTATTCTGTTATGTTTTTTGTTTTTGTTTTTTTCCAGCTTTAGTTCATTTTTGTAAGACTCCAATAATAACTGGCTGAATGTTATATTAGATTTTTTTCTAAATTACTTGTTAAACGTTCTTTTTAAAGCCAAATTAGGCACATTTTTGAATGACGCATTGTTAGCTCTTAAAAGAATCTTAAAAAGCCAGTTGACAATTTCATAAAATTAGATAGACGGATAGATTTATTTCAATGATAAAAATAAAATAATTTAAACTTTATAGTGACCAAATAATTTTCAACGTTTTACAATAGGCTCAGGCCGTAACTTTTAAAAATCGGGACAGGTACATAGAAACTTAACTTTCAAATACTTTATATATGCGTTATTTATTTTAAATATTGAAAGAAAAAAATAACGTGGTCACCAAATATTTAATTAGTTACACTGTCGTCGATAAGATTATGGTCTTCGTTGTTAAAAAAAGGTTTTTAGATATTTCATAGCATCCTTAAATTTATTCTTGTGTGTTGCTGGCAAAAAATACTGTTGTTTAAAACATTTTATTGCATTGAAGCCACAACAATTTTTTTTTTTTTACTAAAATGGTTGGTCTATCTGTCGTCGTCATTTTGTCCTGGTCTCTTTACCTCTTCTTAGCTACCTCTGGAGCGTCACACGCAACTTGTGCTTTGCCGCTTTTCTTAGGGAGATACAGGTTACAGTTCTCTCCCTTCGATGTTCTAGTTTACAACGCTAAAATGAGGAACACTTGTTTGCAATCCAATGGTCACTGGTTCGAACGGCGCTGTAATCTGGTAAATATTCTTCGGGTTGATATCGTTTGTTGTCTACTGGGATCGCTGCCATCTTGGCATCATCCTACTGTGTCCAACTGTTTCATGTCTTTATCAACCGTTTCAGAAAGACGCCATTACAGCTGGTCCAGCCGTTAATTTTTTTGTGGTAGGTGGGGGATGATAATGTTTTATTACCTTCTTCCTTCTTATAATAAAATATACATTCCAGCGTTATTTTGTTTAATTATCTCTATGAAGATACATCAATAAGTCTGTACAACGACCACGATGTATTTATAGTACTTATCAATAGTCATGGTCCCAAATGCAAGCTACTTGCCCAGTCGGCTGCGGCTGTAGAATACACTGACCACTTCTCTGCAGAGTGGTAAGATTCCCCTAAACAATCTGATGGTGAGGTTCCAGTAATACTGGACCTTTGGGGAATGCAGAGTACCCTTTCATTGCCATTCCTTCCAGGTCTACTCTGACCCGGAGTGGTAGCATTTGATAGGGTCCGATCTATGGGTCAAATAGAACTAAACTGTGTACTTATGGCAAACTGAATTGCTTGAAATAGGACTGTTTTGACATTTAAACTGTGTACTTATGCTAAACTAGATTGTTTGAAATGGAACTGTTTTTTTGTATGTTAAAATAAATTGTTTGAAATAAAACTGTTTTGACATTTAACAAAACCTATACTTATACTAAACTGAATTGTTTTAGTTAGAATTGTTTAACTAAACTGAATAGCTTGAAATAGAAACGTTTTTGACAATTAAACTTTGTACTTACATTTAAGCTGCATACTTATGCTAAACTGAATTGTTTGAAATTGAACTCTTTTTGACATTGAACCTCTACTTACACAAAACTGAATTGTTTAATATAGAACTGTTTTGACATTTAACTGTGTGTAGACAAAATCTAAACTTTTACTAAACTGAATTAGCTGAATTAGAACTGTTTGAATAAACTGAATAGTTTGAAATAGAAATGTTTTTGACAATTAAACTGTGTACTCATACTAAATTGAATTGTTTGAAATAGAACTGATTATTTGTATAAAAATGGATTTAAATAGAACTAAACTGCATACTCATGCTGAACTGATTTGTTTGAATTAGACCTGTTTGACTAAACTGAATAGCTTGAAATAGAAATATTTTAGACAATTAAACTGTGTACTTATGCTGAACTGAACTGCTTGAAATAGAACTGATTATATGAATAAAAATGGATTTGGCGTTAAATAACCTATGAAGGTTGATATGCCATAAAACCTAACCAACCAACATTGACTAAAGCGAATAGCTTGAAAGAGAAATGTTTTTGACAATTAAACTGTGTACTCATGCCAAACTGAATTGTTTGGAATAAAACTATTTATTTGTATAAAAATGGATTTGGCATAAATAACCAACAAAGGTTGATATGCCATGAAACCCAAACAAACAAACAAATGCAAGCTATACAATGCTGGCTATTTCATTTTATATTTCATATTCAACTGTTTTAGTTCTTGAGTGTATGTGGAAGAATTTGGAGGGGGTGAATATCAAAACACTATTGAGAGTTTTCTTTAAAGTTGGCATCATATTCAGACAAATCTGTGTAGTGGGACTGAAATAATCATGAAAACAATGACAACTCTTAAGTATAGGTTATTTCTTGAATTGTATTAAGCTCAATTAATAATTATACTTTTATTTATTTATATACCTGATTGTGTGAGATTTTTCTGAAAGAAATTACAAATGAGTTACTACTTAAAAATAATTTTTCATTATAATACCTTAAATTATTTAAAAATAAAACACATTTATTTATTTGTGTAGTGATATTGGACAGTGGTTGTATGTAATATGTATATGAAGGAACAGGATAGATATATAGTTATGCTACTTGGAAAGAGGATTGATTTCATAATTTTAATGACATATCAACCTTTGTGAGTTATTTAATGCCATATCTATCCTTGTAGAAGAACAGCAGTGATACTATTTAACCAATAGTTGGGAAGAGAAGCGATTCCATACCTTTCCCAAGGGTATTAATCCAAAAGTGAATTTAATAATGCAACTTGAGTCTTAACTCACTTATTTCAAGGTCGCTGTCCAGCACTTTAGCTATTACATCATGGGAACTTTCCCTCAAAGAAAAGAAAAAGGATGCAAAAAGAACACATTGAACTACAGATATGAAACAGTATAACTTGGTGATATAGGGAGACAATAAATAATTATCTCCCTTAGAGAATGGACATTTCCATCAAGGAGCCTTGTTGGGTATCACAGCACAGTCTGAGAAACTCATTCTTGATCTCTTTTTGCCTCTGTTGTTTTTTAACAAGAAAGACAGTCTTAGAATCTTCTAGAGAACAGTAAAGCCACATGGCCACATTACTTTCCTCATCAAATAAGCCTTTTTCCATTTTTGTATCCTTTCTACATTCTGTTGGTTCATGGAACAATATATGCATATTTTTTGCTGTTAGGATATGTTTGAGCATTCTTTTTCATTACTACCACTTATATGTTTATTATGTATATAAAAGGTTAAATGTTTTTGTATGTACAAATGAATCTATTGTCTTTCAGTGTTAGTATATCAGATATAGTAATGTTAATATTAGTCCTTAGTGAGTGGGAATACAATTAAATATCTTCCTTAGCTTCAAGTATATCAATAATAACATCATGATTGTAAGATTCGAATTTATAGGTTTTACCCAACAAAGAACATAGCAGTAATTAGGCAATGTTGGCAGGGTCTAGAATACTATGACTGCATTCTGTGCTGAGGGGTAAGGTTTTACCCCCCAAAAAGGGGGTCCTGAGTATGACACTAAACTGCATCTGGGGGTAAGGCTCTAGTTCTCGAGCTCTGAACTCTGTAGAATGGAATCATCTCTTTGTTGCCATTACTTCCAGATCCATATTCCTTTGGTGTGGTAGAACCTGTTAGGATCTAATCTGTGAGCCAAAAAATGTTTGAAAATTATTTGTATTTGATAGAAATACTTGACACCATATAAATGTGTATAAATTATTTGTATTAAGAATAATTACGTGAAGCTATGATTATTTACTATGGACTATTGTTATAATTAGTAACTTGAAACCATATCTCTGTTTGCAAACAAATGATTATGATAAAATTTTAACTTTACAAATCTCTATTATATTCATATATGTTGATCTTTATGATCCTGAAATTAATCTTATGGAGCTAATCTTATGAAACTAATAATATAGAGTGACTAAAAGTCACTCTATATTATTCCAATTATATTTGAATTTCATCCTTATAAAGTCATTATTCATTGAAGTTGACTCCAGTTTTATTGCTGAAAATTAGGTCAACCTATACAAGAGTATATAAGGTAATTTAATGTGTTGATTCTTTTTATCCAACACCCCACTTAATCCAAGATTGTAATGATGTTATTTTACATTCATCTAAAATATGTGATAGGAAATAAAGTATTTTTTTTCTCCAATCATCCATTCATCCAAATGCAAAAATTAACTAGAATGTGGTTTGTAGGATTTTTTCTAAAGTCCTGATGAAAGTTCATTAAAATCAAACCGTTTAATGTTGACTTTCCTTCACAATAAATTCTTCACTTTTGATTATTTTGTTTTTCAATTTTTCTCCATACTGTCGGATTCCTTTCCATTATTTACTGTCAAACCATATTGTTGTATAGCCATAAAGATATTGATAACAACAGTAATACAAATACAGGCAGCACGAACAAGTTTATTAATTTCTGGCTTTGATCCTTGGCAACTAGAGGAGAGAGATACAATTCTTAAAAGCCTATGCTAACCATACTATGCTGACCCCACCTTGAATGTGTGGTGCATCTTGTGGTGTTTAAGATCCCAATTTCATCTCTGCCGGTCGAAATCCAAAAATATGATCTGATCTGATCAGATCCGAAAAACTCGACTGCTACCTTCAACGGTAGAAAACTCAACTACTTTTCAAAATCCTCAAATTCTCTAGACCATCTCTTCTGGGCATGACATCATCCACACTCCAGCCTCATTTCCTGTCTGGGGGTTTATTATCATACATGATGATTGTCATATCCTTGCCATGTGGGCATAAGACTGCACAATCTGACTATGCACCTGGACTAAGAGACCCCAGTTGTTCAAAGCCTTACCAAACTAAACAATAAAATATGATTAATGAGAAATGATTAATATAAAAAACTCATTCCTTAATTATATAACAATATCACAGTATGCAAATTAATTTTATTAAGAATTGTTACTTGAAGCTATAATTGTTTACTAAGGATTGTTATTATCAGTTAGTTGAAACCATTTTAATTGTTTGCAAAAAAACTGACTTGGGGTGTTTATTACGTATCAAATCTTGTTCATATGTTGTAAACTCAACCAACCAAATCTACAACAGTTGGTAGTCTAACTGCTGTCTAATGTATTACGAAAGTAAGAGAAATCCTGATTATGAAATCCAATAATTACATGAATTTGGAAATTTTAAGTAACATTTGCTTAAAGGATAGGAAAAATACATATTAACACTATGGAAGATTGATTGGTTGTGATTACTTAGAACTCATTTCTTTACACACAATTAAATTGTTTTAAATATTGCTATTTAACATTAGTAATTCTATTTATCAAGTATGTGATATAAATATTTTGCACACAGCTGTATGGATTAATAATAATCCTAAGCATTGAAGTCTCACCATTGGATGCAGTTTAGTGTCATACTCAGGATACCGATATGGAAGAGGGCATAACAAAATTACCACATGACTATTAATTGCTCTGTGGTAAATAGGTATTTATTCAGCCCTCACCTGACCAGGGTGACAGAATGTGACAAAATTAGTTCAACATAAGGACCCTGAAGGGAGCAAGAATGAAGAAGGTGAGGCAAAGATTGCTAAGCTCTGTCAGAATTCCTCTTTAGGGATGCCTTGAGTATTAGATAATAAATCCAGCCTAGCAGGTGCTGTCTGGTTTGTGGGGTGGTTCTCTGAACCTGAGCAGATGAATTCTTATGCTACCCAATACACAAATGTGTGCTATTGACTAATAAATAGCTAGTTCAGTATATCCATTCAGAACCATAAAAAGTAACAAATGCATTTATTTTTACACAATAAACATCTATTTTTCAATATAGTTTCCGTTTTTGTCTATGCACTTAATGCATTGACAACTCTTAATCATATAGACAAAAAATTATACAATTAAAATTTCAGATCAAAATTCAATAATAACATGACAACTTTTTTAATCATCATCATCTTCAAGTTGTGCTGATAGCTTGACTCCCTTGACTCTTTCTCTCAATCCATCCCAATCGTATATCGCACCTTGGAGAGGTCAAATTCTGTAATAAACAAATGTGCTGCCTCCATAATTACAGCTATCTTACCCCAGCTTGTCACTGGATAACAGGTTCTGCGAGAAGAGTGTATTATATGGGCCATACAAATAGAAATCATAGGATGCAGCATGGTGGATTTGAAGCAAAGTGGATGAATCCAAAAGCAGGTCAATGGCCCACTTCACTTGATGCTGAGTTGAGGAACTTCATAGGTCAATACACAGTGAAGGAACCTCATAGGTCAAACGGAGGAACCTCATAGATCAATAGGTCATCTATAAGGGAGGCATCTATTGATGAGAAAAATAGTGACCAAAAGACTACCATCACTCTAATTCAAGCTTTGTTTAATGATAAACATGTTTTGTTGTTTTCTTAGAGATTTTTATTTTATTTCTTTTAATAATTTGTCAACTTCTCTCTCTGTGTACAGAGTAGACTGTAGAGAAACTCCTGAGTTTTGATATTGACAACATTAATAAAAATTGTATAAATTTAAATATGTATTCAATTTTCATTTATTTATTTTGATGCAATACTCTAACACCTTAATAAAATTATTAAATTTTAAATGTTTTTCTTATTCAAAACAGGTTGCAAAATACATGATGTATTAAATAAAGGACTGCATTTTAAAAGTTAACATCATCAGCTAATTTTCTTACTCTAAATGTAGGAAACAACAAATATATATTTCTCACAGACATTTGTAATAGCCTGCTTGTGGAACTTACAATACACTGAATGTATCCCCAGTAGAGGAGTAAGACCCCTCCAATCCTAGAGGTATAACACAAAACTGTATTTGATGGTGAGGTTCCAGATTAGAAAAGTATTCCACCCCTTCATTGTCATTACTCCTACCTGACCCAGAATTGTTGTACCTTTTATGGTCCTATCTATAAGTCAAATAGAGCTATTTAAAAACTATATTCAATTGGACTATAGGCAAAAAAATCCTCTTAAGAAATTATTAAACAAAAAATGTAAATATGAACATCCAACAAATGTGATTCCCTGACCACTTGGAATAAAATAACCCTAGATGGTTTGACATGCTGTTAAAATCAATCAATCAATCAACCTACGTTTACTGAGCTTTGTAAAAAGTCTATGAATACTTAGTTAACTCACTAAACAAAAAGATTATACTATCACGACTTTCAAAAATTAGATTTGAGTGTTTCTTATTTTGGTGTAGAGCTTATCTTGAAGGATAATTGAGCTCAAACAGAAATGGAAATAGTAACACAATCACAAAAAAATAATTTTTTAAAACAGAATCCACAGCAAACTTTTTGAATAAACAAATGGCTATTAACACGCCCTATTGATGTAATTTTAAAAATTATTTGCATTCAATAGGACCATGTTCAAAAAACATTTCTTGAAAAGACACAAAAAATGTCAAAAATGAATGTACAATACATATGATTCCTTTAAAAATAAAATAACCCTAGACAGGTTGACATGCAATTAAAATCAATCACTCCATTAGAATGTTGTTGACTGTGGTTTTTGACTAAAAGTGCTGCATATATATTATCGTTAAACTAGGATTTCTGGTTTTTGCTGGGGTCTCTTCTTTTTGCTATGTTTGCTCTTGCACCACAGTTCTGCATCCTTGATAATTAATTTAATATTGTCCTTCTCCTTGACTGGTTAGCTTACCAAATCTCAAGAGTCTAGATCACCCAATTATTTACCTTTAGGCAAGATGAGAAGAAATAGATTAATGATTTTCCCAAGTGGACACAACTTCATCCAGAATTGGAACACAGTTCACTGATTCTCTTTTTAGCACCAATGATCATTACACCCCTGATTGTTGACCCCACTAAATGTTATCCAGTGGTATTGGTTGGAGAAGCCATTACATAACAGCTTAACATGAAAAAATTGTTGCATTTTATATATATATATATTTGAAGGTCTACCTGACATTGCCCAGGTATGGAGACTAATGTCGCATATAACAATATATTCAGAAATATGGTTTTATAATAGGTATCATACAATAACTGATGTTTATACAACAGTATTGCTTCTAACAAAGCCTTCATCAGATGATGACTCTGGGTTCAGGCATAGTTTTGGGGACGAATCATTATTACCACTAACCCAGAACGCCCCAGCAGTATCTCACGATACCACCAGACTTTGTCAGATTGTTGTCACTCTGTGGGATTGCCAGATCCACGCTGATGCCGTTAGAGCCTTATCTTGGATCTTTTCCATATATTTTCTCTTGTCCAATGGAGGAAGTCCGAGATTAGTTAAGAAGACGGAGGTTGAGTTGGCAATAAAACCTCTGCATCCAACTTCGATAGGAAATATATTTGTTATCCAGCCATTTCTGACACATTGTTCTCACAGATCTTCATATTTTTCCAACTTACACTGAAGTGCCCAGTCGAAATTTTCTTCAAAAGGGATCATTAACTCAATAATGAAAACTTTTTTTGCTTTAACGGAACAAATGACAATATCTGGGCGCTTTGTTGTTAACGCTATTTCAGTTGGAAATATGAAGTTATGTTTTAAATCGGTTGCGTCGTGCCAGTTTGTGCAGCCCTCAAGCAATGATGGTTTACACATATTTTCACGTGCAATTTTCGAAATATTTCCTTCTTTAACGGACTGAATTGCTCTGTTGTTGATAATATATTTCTTGTAAATTAATTAAGTCATTTGTTTCTTTGATTTTTATTTAGAAGTGGATCTTAGTAAAATCCATGTCGAAACAGTTTTCTATTGTTGATAAATGTACAAAATGTAAATGAGAAGGAATTTAAGGATTTTAGGGTTATTTCATCTCTTAATAACTTTCTCATACATATATATATGTATATATATATATATCTATATCCATCTCAACATATATATATATATATATATATATGCTCCCCCATGGTGGTTGAGCTCTCTGGCGAAGGAATTGTCGGCCGCCGCTAGCGTAATGCAAAGCTCTTCAAAAGAATTGAGCACTCTGGTAGCCGATAGGGTATAAAAAATGTAAACAAAGGCTGCTGCTGCTGTTGCTAAATAAAATACCTTAAAATTCCCTTAGCCAATGTGGTCCGCTTGGTGGCCGAGAGGTCGAAAATGTAAAGTTGGACAGGTTTCGATCCCGGCTTCGAGCGTCCTGCTTGTCTAGCCACACTGAAGAGTTCTGATAGAACGAAACAGTCTGTCTGTGGATGACTATATATATATATATATATATATATATATATATAAATTATTGCTTATATATAAGCAATAATTTTGGATAAAATTTAGTGGGATCAACAGATCAGGGGTGAGAGTTCAGTTCCTAGCAGTTCTCACTGTGAGAAAGGCATGAGCACTCATTTAATTGGCTGTGAACAGTCCCATGCAAATTGTGAGGGAGTTAGATTAAAAATATAAAGAATTAAGTTTTAGATGCCAAGAAAAACAGATGTATATTTTTGGGCCATGATTTATAAAAGAATGAATCCTTCCACTATCAACTGAAAGAAAACCATCTCATATCATTCTGCTTAGGAGATCAGTTCAAAAAGATCTTGCAGCATCCAAAATAAACAAGTCTGTTTTTGTTATCAAGATCAAATGACAACCTTCCTCGTTACTTCATCAACATGTTCTTTTCAGAACTCCATTCGTCTCTTCATCAACAGCTTTTCTCATCTTTTCTTTGTTTCAACAACTTTTTCAAAGACCCACAAGGTTACATAAAATTTCAATTTGCAATCATACCAAAAAAAAACCCAGACTGGCCCTTTCAGAATTTTGTATACAACTACCCACTCCCAATAGAACCTGAGTGAGGCTACAGGAAAAAGAAAACCATTACTATGTAGTTATGTATGTGGTAGTGTTTATTCTTTGTTTTCATTATAAGGTAAGGTTGGCAACCGTAGTCAAGAGCAACAAGAAGGCTCTTTTTTCAATAGCTACAACACTGAGGTGTAGGGTAGGGCGCTACTCCTTTCCCTGAATTGCTCCACTTTACCCTTGATATGTAACTTATATTGCTGAGTGTTAAGCAAGGAGGTATCAAGTACTATTTTTAAAGTCTTTGGTATGATGCGACCTGGGATTGAACCCAGGTCTCCCGGACCATTGGCGAACACTCTACCCTCAAGGCCAATGAGCCGTTGTTTTCATTATAGTTGTCCCAAAGCAATTTAGTCTTAAATTTTTATTTCATGTTTTTTATTTGCATGTGTATCTGTATAAGCAGAGTATTTCTCAAAGGCAACGAAAAAGCTGAAACTCTCCCAGTTATGGTTAAATAGTAGGGTAGACTGTGTTCTTCAGCCTGAGTTTGGGAAACAATCTATGAGAAGTAAAACTCAGAATTTACTCCACTTAAAATGACTTTAAGTCTCATTCTGCCAGTTGTGGAGGGGTTCGGTAAATACATACAAATACCCACTGTCCCCTAACAGAACCTGAAGGAAGCTACAAGAAAAGAAAAGCCATTAACATATATTTATGTATATGTGTTGGGATTTATGGTTTTGTTTTCATTGTAGTTCTCACAAAACAATTTCTTCTTAAATTCTTGTTTTAGAAGTTTATTTCTTTTTTTAATGGCTTTCTCATAAAAGTTAAATACAAAACTATTGCTTATATGAAAATAAAACAATAAAATTACCAAAGAAAAAAAGAATAGTAGTTATTCATCAAAACCTGCTTTTTAAAATTATTATGCAAATTATATATCACATGACTGACAGGGGGAGAATCCCCATGGTATAATGGCCAGCATGCTGAACTGTGACATCATAGTAAACAACTTCAATTCCAATCACACTATTATGTTCACTTTTGGACTAATACGCTCGGAAAAGGCATGAACCCTCTTATTCCTCCAAGATATTAAATAGTACCTCTACTGTTATTCTACAAGGATGGCTTTGTCATTAAATTACCTATGAAGGTTGACATATCTTTAAACAAAGAAACCTAACAAAACCATGACTATGATAAATGCCATTTGTTAGTACAAATCATACAAATTACACATTGATCATGCATAGTAAAGATTTAACAGGATGTGGGCTGTTTTGATGCTGAGTGCTGAAATACACTGAAATTTGTAGTTATTTATATATAGATATCATTTTATCTGGTTAAAATAGTTACAGGCTAGATAATTTAAGGATATTGAACATTTATTTTTATTAATATATCCAAATAGATTTTCAGCCCAACTGCTTCTCACCAGAGGGGTAAGACACCCTCAACAAGTGTCCTGGATATGACATAAAAAAATCTGATAGTGAAGCTCCAGTAAGGCAAGAACTTGGGCAAATGTGAAATACCCCTTCATTGCCATTTCTCCCAGATTCACTCTTGCCTGGAGTGGTAGCACCTGAAAGGGTCATATCTATTGGTCAAATAGAACTGTTTGACATATCAACAGTGTGAAAAACAAATGACTTGTGCTGAATTGAATTGTTTGAGGTAATGCTGTTTGATCATTTGACTGTGTGTGGACAAATGACTGATGTTTGATTAGGTAGTTGGTGATGCATGGCGATACCTGGAGCTATTTAACTTTGTTGACTTATGTTTACAAATTATATATATCCAGTATATATGTATAAACTGAATTTGGCATTAAATAACCTACAATGGTTGATATGCCATAAAACAAAACAAAACAAAACCAAATAGATTTTATAGCAACAAACATTTTTTGCTACAAACTTTTTCAGTTCGAAAATATTCAGTTTTGATATATATATCTTTAAGTAAGTAAGTTGGCGACCGTAGTCGAGGACGACCAGAAGGCTCCCTATTCAATAGCTACTACACCGAAGTCTTGGGGAGGGTGCAACTCCTTTCCCTGGATTGCTCCACTTTACCCTCGATACAAACCTTATATTGCTGAGTATTAAGCGAGGAGGTATCAAGTACCATTTTTAAAGTTTTTGGTATGACACAACCAGGGATTGAACCCAGGTCTCTCGGACCATTGGCGAACACTCTACCCACTAGGCCAATGAGCCAGTTATATCTTTAAGAGTTCTTAAAATTCATTAATATTGTCACATATACAGAGCACAATAAATAGAACAACAATGTCAAATTGTTAATTTCTTAAGCTTAAGAATTTCTTTCCGAAAATTATTTTTTAAACCTTTTCCCTTGCAAAATATCACTTTAAAGCCCTAAACCTCTCAACATATTCACATAATGTTACAGTACATTTACCTAATGGCACAATACATTCACATTATATCACAGCACATTCACATAATATCCAAACATGTTCACATAACATCCCAACCTGTTTACATAATGCCACGACATATTCAGATAATGTCCTAACATATTCACATAATATCTAATCACATTAAAAAGTTTGAATACTGTCACAACACGGTTACATATGAACAACAGTATCAGTAAATTTTTTCAGTGTTTTAAAACCTTTCCAACTGTGTTTGAAAATACTTGTTTTACGAAAAGTACAATATTACAGAAAGATTAAAGAAATAAGACAATTTTAACACCAACTTCAGGATTTTAAGTCACATTTCTTCTACTGTATATGAAACAAAGAAACTTATATAAATCAAATAAAAAGGTGTTTACCCACCAAGTTTCATGTAAATAGGATCTTTAATAGACTTATATGAACTAAAATAAGGCTAAAAGAAACACAATTCAATACCATTGGCATGAATTCAGCAAATGAGATTTTACTTACAGCAAGATTTGCATGTCACTTATAATATATAAAACAGGTATTGTTTCTCTCATTCTGAGGTTAGCTATGGCTGTGTATTCAAAACTTTAAAATCTTTTTTTGGCGACTAGTATTCTTTTAATTTTCATATTGGAAATCCTTTTCATAGCTCAAACAAAAATATTCACTTTGACAGCCATCACTCATATGGCAAAAAAATCCGAAATTGTGACCAGCTCCATGCACTCACTTCTGGAATGAATGGATAATAAAAAAAAAGATAACAAAACATTTTCCAATCGATCAAGATCAGTTTCACAACTTACAAGCAGACCAAATTTGGAGCACATTTTAGGCAGCCCTTCTATATATGAACACCTTGGATTTCATCTGGCAACATGCATGAAAGAGACCTCAGCAATGACCATGGAGCCAACAGTCAGCATCCTTTAAAGAAATACAGAACGACTTTTGCTTTTAATGGCAATGTATCACATACAGGTAACACACCAAATAGTTTACTTTCCTCAATCTTCAACAATTCTAGCAACATATTCGTACCATATATAGACAGTGGCTTTTTCGGACGGAGTAGATTTGGGTTTTTTTAGGGTGGGGTTTGTTTTTTTGTTCTGTTTTTTTTTTTTTTTTTTTTTTTTTGTTGTTGTAGTTTTTTTTTTTTTCCCTTCGTGTTTCTTTTGAACGAAAAACCAAACAACAGTGCAAGGGAAATAACTCTTGTCTACTATGACATGAAAATTAACTTTTAACTTATAATGAACATATCTTTAAATATGTTCTATATTTGAAACCTTAACATCGGAATTTTTCCATATTTCCATGGGGTTAAGGTTCTATGGGTGTTAATGATTGGTGGTTGGTTATTTCTTCTTTCAAACCCCAATATGTGTTATTTTCTTTTAGAGGTTGTGTTATATGGAATGAAGGAAGTGAGGAGAGACAAAGAGACGAGTGAAACTATTAAGACTCAAATTTATTACAATAGAAGTTAGCAACTAAGTCTTGAAAGGGGATGACCTCCCAGAACAATAAAATAGCTGCCATCCAAGCCAATGTCTGCTTGGCACCAGGAAGCCTCTTTTTTTATGAGTATGCTCAGATTGTTCTTCTTATCAGGTCTCTAGGGAGATTGTTGTTTCTTTTGTATTTATTTTATTTTGTATTTTTTTTTTATCTAGTTTTATTTTATTATCTTATTGTCCTCATGTTAAATTCCTTATTCAATCCCCACACTTTACAGGTGTTAACACATTGAAAACATTTCATGTTTAAATTTAAAACAGTGTTCATAGATTTTTTTTAGGGTGCAGAAAATGAATAAGACAGAAATGAATTCTCATAAAAAAGGCCAAAAATTATGAAAAGTATGAATATCTATTAAAATTGTAACATTCCTTTATCAACTGTTGTGAGAAACAATAACTACCTGGCTGTCCAAACAAATTATATCAAATAAACTACCTCATGTTAGATAGAAATACTTGAAACCATTAAATCTCTACGTATAAAACTGTAGTGAGAAATAATAGCAACTACTTGGCTGTGCAAACAAATTATATCAAATAAACTACCTCATGTTAGATAGAAATACTTGAAACCATTTATTCACGTGCAAGTAAATGAGCAATGTTTTTTTTGTTTTTGTTTTTTTAAGGTATGTTCTCTACAATGAATGCATTTACAAATCATGCACATCTAATATATGTGAATAGGATTTGGCATTAAATAACCCATAGTGGTTGATATGCCATAAAACCCAAACAACCAACCAACCAACCATTCCTTTATCAGTTTAAAATTTTGAAAATGTGTCTTTCATTTTTATTAAATTTCTAATTTTCATTTCAATGTTTTCTATATATACAAAAGAGGAAGAAAGGGAGAAGTGACGAGAGAGGGTCAGGGATATCCGTGCTAGTGGCACGACATGATGATGATGAGGATGAAGCTATCAAAAGTTTTTTTTATTAAATGTCAGATTAATGAATTGCCTGTCGGCAGAGCTTAGAATATGCTGACTGTATCCCCTGTAGATGGGTAAGATCCCCTACCCACTCAAAGGTGTGTCCTGGAGGTTGCACTAAACTGCATCTGATGGTGTGGCTTAATTCCTGGAGATCTGGGGTGTGTGGAGTACTCATTCATCGTCATTATTTACTGATCTACTCAAACTCAGAGTGGTTGTACTTATTAGAGTCCCAACTATAGGTCAAAGAGTTCTGTTTAAAAATTATCAATATTCAATAGGACCATGTCTACAAAAAAACCTCTTCAGCCACAACTACGCAAAAATATGTAAATATTGCAGTGGATTAACCCCACTCACGATAGCAGGAGCAGCCAGGAGAAATAAAAGACAAAAGATCAGAAGCTTCTGTCTCTTTTGATTCTGCTTCCTCCAGGGGGATACCCAGTTGGCTGGGGTTGTTGAATACAATGACTACTTCTCTGTCCTAGATATGACACTAAACAATCAGGAATGCTGGAGCTTTGGGGAATGCTGAGTACCCCTTCATTCCCATCGTTCCCAGGTCTACTCGGGCCCTGAATTGCTTGAAATAGAACTGTTTTGACATTCAACTGTGTGTAAACAAAAACTATACTTATACTAAACTGAATTGTTTGAATTAGAACCGTTTATTCATATAAAAATGGATCTGGCATTAAATAACCTACAAAGGTTGATATGCCATAAAACCCAAACAAACAATCCTCCAGTCTGATAAGCTGCAAGCACATATAAAGTAAAGTAAAGTAGGCGACCATAGTCGAGGATGACCCAAAGGCTCCCTTTTCGATAGCTACTACACCAAGGTGTAGGGGAGGGCGCTACTCTTTTCCCTGGATTGCTCCACTTTACCCTTGATCCGTACCTTATAATGCTGAGTGCTAAGCAAGGAGGCATCAAGTACCATTTTTAAAGTCTTTGGTATGACTTGACCTGAGATTGAACGCAGGTCTCCCGGGCCATTGGCGAACACTCTAACCACTAGGCCAATGTCCGGTTAAAAGCACATATAAACACACAAAAATAATTAATTCTCAACTGCATGTCTCATACACACCTAAAAGATAAAACATGAAATTTATTGTATTGTCGCATGAATGTTTGTATTGCTGAGTATATCAATCAATGTTTTTTGTCATTGTTACTCTATGCACATTGTCTCTCAGTGTTCCTGACACTAAACTGCATCTAATGATGAAGCTCCACCCTGTTCAATGTTAAACTATCTCTAATATTAGCAACACATGTAAACCACAATATTGGTTTAAACTCAACTAAGAATTCACAAAAATATGGGCATACAATAAATGTGATTCCCTAACCACTAGGCATAAAATAATCCAAGTTGACATGCTGTTAAAATCAATCAATCAGTTAGTTTGATAAAAGATCTAATAATGATTATTATCTCTCTCCCATAGTTGTTGTTACATGTGGATATGTAAGATGTGATAAAAAGTATCAAGTATGTGTGGATATATACATATATATCAAATACATGTATAAGATGTGATAAAAAAAAGTACCAAATCTTTGAAATTTAAATGAAGCCATGTACACAGGTGAGTAACTTATATAATAAAGAGATGAAGTCTAGACTTCTAGACTGCAACAAATTCTCAATACTGTGTAGTTTCACTGTTCAGTGGTTTTTGGTGAAACACAGGATTGTACAAGAAATACCCTTCATTCTCACCTTATCTACCCCCTGTGAGACTTTCTTTTGTTTCCTAAACTGAAAATTCATCTCAACAGCAAGTAGAAAATAATAATAAAATATGACAGCATATCACACCATATCAAAAGAGAAATTTCATAGGTGTTTCAACCAATGGAAAACTCAATGGAATAAATGTGCACATTATCATGGGGACTATTTTGAAGAAAAATTAATGTTTCATTCATTGTTCATTTCTGTCTTGGTAAATACAGGTTTAGTCTTGATATGTTTTGAAAAAAAAATTCATATTCCTACTCAACACCAATTTAGAATCTTAATAATTACTTTGACCTTCATATATATATATATATATATATATATATATATATATATATATATATATATATATATATATATTTGAATAAACATTATGTTTTATTAATAAATAGATTCAGATTTTAAGCCAGTGTACTTTGGCTATATTTGTAAAAACTTGCTTATCAGTAAATTCATTAGTAAGGTTGTTATCATAACATTTCATCTTTATCAATATCATTGAAAAGAATAAAAAAGGGTCAGAGGTTACTCATTTTCTTTAAGTTTATTCATTTGTAAACTGTAATGCTATCAAGAACTACATATATATCTAAGTAGCCTGAAATCCCCATTTCTCAATCAGGACTGCCTAGCGATAATACAGTCAATCAGGCTATCAAATAACAGTTTACAACATTTTACATTTTCAGCTATTTTTTCAATAGATAGATGTGAGTATATGTGTGTGTGTGTGTGTGTGTGTGTGTGTGTGTGTGTGTGTGTGTGTGCTACAATGTCACAGTCCAGTATGTTAGCTGCTACAACACAAGGACTCACCCTTCTTTCTCTCTCTCTCTCTCTCTCTATATATATATATATATATATATATATATAATAATATATAAGTAAAGTTGACGGTCATAGTCAAAGGCGACCTGAAGGCTCTCTTTTCATCAGCTACTACTCCGAGATGTAGAAGAGGGCGCTACTCTTTTCCCTGGATTGCCCCACTTTACTCTTGATCCATACCTTATAATGCTGAGTGTTAAGTAAAGTGGCTTCAAGTAACATTTTTTGGGTCTTTGGTATGACTCAACCTGGAATTAAACCCCAGTCTTGCGGGTCATTGGCAAACACTAGACCAATGGGCTGGTATATATATATATATATATATATATATATATATATATATATATATATGGAGAAATGGTAGATTTTGGTGAATCTGACAAGATGATAAAAATAAGTGGAAAAGTGGATAAATCTGACACTTACAACAGGTTTAGTGGTACCACTAAACCCATTGTAAGTGTCTGATATATCCACTTTTCCACTTATTTTTATCACACACACACACACACACACACACACATATATATATATATATATATAGATATATATATATATATATATAGAGAGAGAGAGAGAGATTATGTTTCATAAAGGATGCCATCTTTAGTAGAAATTGGTAGAATTCATATGCAAGTAAATTTTAGGTTGCAATATAAGTCACATGTTAACTCAAAGGAAACACTAATTCACAACTGCTATATGGTCTGGTAGAATGATCTCTCAAGTTTGGAATATAAATAAAAAAGGTAACATGAGATGTGTGAATGACGTTGGTTGTGCCAGACAGGAAAGTGACTTCTGCGATAGTCAAGATGCATGTGAATAACATTGGTTGTGCCAGGCAGGAAAGCTACTTCTGCTATAGTCAAGATGCAGGTGAGTGACATTGGTTGTGCCAAACAGGAAAGTGACTTCTCCTATGGTTAAGATGCACGTGAGTGATGTTGATTTTGCCGGGCAGGAAAACGACTAATGTTGATATGGTCAAGATACATGTGAATAAAATTGGTTGTTCCAGGCATGAAAAAGTGAAAGTGAACCCTATATGTTGTTTTGTTTGTGCTACTAGGAAGTAGAAAATTCTGAATTATATACAGTTTCTTATCAAAAATTAGCTCACAGAAGTATGTAATTTTGGTTGGTTTGGTTTGTTGGGTTTTATGACATATCAACCTTTGTAGGTTATTTAATGCCAAATTCATTTTTATGTAAATAATCTGTTCTATTTAAAACAATTCAGTTTAGCATAAGTACACAGTTTAATTATCAAAAACATTTCTATTTCAAACTATTCAAGCAGTTATATGTAACAATTCAGTTAAGTGTAAATACAGTTTTAATGTTGAAAAACACTTCTATTTCAAATTGTTCAGTTAAGCACACAGTTTAAATGTAAGTACGGTTTAATTGTCAAAAACATTTCTATTTCAAGCTATTCAGTTTACTCAAATAATTCAGTTTAGCATAAGTATGCTATTAGTTTTAACCCATAGATAGGGCCCTATCAGGTGCTACCATTCCGGGCCAGAGTGGACCTGGGAGCAATGGCAATGAAAGGGTACTCCACATTCCCCAAAGCTCCAGCACTGTTGGACCCTCACCATCAGATTGTTTAGTGTCATATCCAGGACACTCGTTAGGAGGGTCTTACTCCTCTGCAGAAGTGCAGTCAGTGTATTCTATTCTGGGCAATACACAGAGTTAAATGTCAAACAGTTATATTTTAGATAATTCAGTTCATCATAAGTACACAGTTTAGATGTCAAAACAGTTCTATTTTGAGCAATTCAGTTCAGCACTAGTACACAGTTTCAATGTCAAAACAGTTCTATTTTAAACAATTCAGTTTAGCATAAATATGCAGTTTAAATGCAAAAATCAGTATAGTGAAAGAAGTACGGTTTAGTTCTATTTAACCCATAGATAGGACCCTTATCAGGTGCTACCACTCTGAACCAGAGTGGACCTGGGAGTGATGGCAATGAAGGGGTACTCTGCATTCCCCAAAGCTCCACCATTGCTGGACCCTCACCATCAGATTGTTTAGTGTCATATCCAGGACACTCGTCGGGGTGGGGTCTTACCCCTCTGCAGAGAAGCAGCAAACTGGGCAAGATACTTGTTGGAGAGGAGGGACACTTACCCCTCTGCAGAGAAGCAGTCGGTGTATTCTACAGCCCCAACTGACTGGGCAATGTAATTTTGGAGGTTTTTGATTCATCCAATAATATTAGATGGATGTTTACTACTATGTCTATACAGTATTTTCGCAGGATTTCTCTAATAATGAACAAATCCTCTGATTGTCTTATTTTTGTTTTTGTGTTTTAGGATGTAGTTGGTGTATGAATAGATGTGAGAATTTTGTTATTTGTAATTGGTTTATCAATACATAAGTTTTCATGTTCGAACATCTACAATCATCAATAGTGTCTACGTCAAGAAAATACCATTTGAATTTATCCTCTAAATTTTCCAGATGGACAATAATATTTTGGTTCAGTGGGAATAGAATTTTAATTATTCCTTTTTATCAATTATACTAATTAATACAAATAGAATTCAGGTTAGCATGTCAACAAAGTTAAATGGTTCAAAGTATTGCTATGCATCACTAACAGCTCAATTAAACATCAGTCATTTGTTTACACACAGTTAAATGATCCAACAGTTTTATGTCTAATAATTCAATTTAGCATAAGTTATTTGTTTGTACTCAGTTTAAATATCGAACAGTTCTAATTTACTCATAGATAGGACCCTATCAGGTGCTACCACACCAATAAAGAGTAGGCCTGGGAGTGATGGAAATGAAGGGGTTGTCTGCATTCCCCAAAGATTCAGCATAACTGAAGCCTCACCATCAGATCATTTAGTGTCATATACAGGACACTCTTGAGGATGTTTTACCCCTCTGCAGAAATACAATCGGTGTATTCTAAGACCCACCTGAGTGGACTGTTGAAAAATATAGAATTTAATTCCAGTAAGTGACTTTATAAACAGATAATAATTTCAACGTGGCTTTTAAACGTGAAACTCTTTCCTGCGTCTGTAAATAGATAAGCTTGCAACAGATCTTACCAACTTGAGATAATACATCAAATTTGTATTGCAAGTCACTTGAAATAATTTCCTAATGATAACAGCAAGATAATATAAACATGTTGAATCCAATGACAGAAATTTTCCCCCCTCCAATAAAAACAAGCAAATACAAAAATCACATATAAGATAATAAACTTGTTGACACCATTATATTATCACAACACAATTAGGTGTATACAAAGGAGAGATTGTAACTTCAATCTCATAAAGAACAAAAAAATGGCTGCAGTTCATTTTTACTGGATTTAGTTACCCCTACAGATACCTATCTAATGTATATATAAATATATATATACACACACACACACACACACAAATATACAACTTGGGTAAGTTCTTTCATAGCTTTACATTTGATTTTTAATTCTATTGCATTATATATTAACAACAGAAGTCGTGGTATTACTAGATAAGAAGTCAAGATGTGAACTACATAAGAAGAAAAGAAAAAAATCTTTATTTAATATTGTTTAAAAACAAACAAAATTTAAGCATTTTAAGAGGATGTGATCTTACATTAAAAAGTATTCTTCAATTCAGTTCAACAAACCATAAACAACTCTGTTGACAGAGTATAGAATACATAGACTGTATCCTATGTAGAGGGTAAGACCCTCTCACAAAAGTTGTATCCTTGGTATGGCATTAAACTGCATCTGATGCTCACCATCAGATGCAGTTTATCTGAAGATCTGAGAAGTGTGGAGTATCCTTTCATTGCCATTACTCGCATGTCCACTCTGACTGTCGTTATAACCTTTCATTGCCATTATTCCCAGGTCTACTTTGATTGTCATTATACCCTTTCATTGCCATTACTCCCAGATCCACTCTAACCCTAACCCTGATTTAGAGAAGTAGTACTCAAATTTATTCATATTCAATAGGACCATGTGCAAAAGAAAAAAAATCTCTTAAGAAACAACTGCACAAAAATGTTAATATAAACATGATCCTCTCACCTTTAACTGGTTGATATACTATTAAAATCAATCAATCAATCAACCAAATACTAAATGCAAATGCTATGAAGAAACATGCAAATAAAGGGAAATGACTTAAAAAAAAAAAAGAAACGAGAAATGTAAACAGAAAAAAAGAAACCAACTGAATGAACAGCAAAGCAACAAACTTCAGTATATGTTATTGCATTACTAAATAAGAGTTTTAACATTTAAGACTTTTCTACCAAATCAGTAGACTTCCTTTGAAAGATCTTCAAAATTAAAGATTAAAAATAAAACAAATAAAAATAGATTTCTCAATGAAACCATCCAAAACTATCCAGATTGTTAACTGACAATCAATTTTAACATTTTTAGACTTTAGCTCGACAAATTGCACCAAAATATTGTTTACAATAGTAACTTTTGAAATTTAAAAAAATTTTTTAGATATCTAAAAAATAAGATTCTTTGAATGAGCATATATCAGCTCACGAGTCGCAAGTCATTCAACTATCATTATAACCTGATGCAATAATAGGAGAAAAAAAACTCTGAATTCAAATCAGCTGTACTCCTCTTAAAAATTGACCTTGCGTCACATCTTGCACTTAGCAGTGGTGCTGGGTAAATACATACAAACAAAATGTTATATACCTTAATTTGACTCAAGCAAACAGAGAGTGGGGCTATATCAAGTTTATTTGTTGGAAAATAACAATGAATTTTATTATGAGTTCTAATATGATTACACAAATAGATATGTGCTTTATTATTTTTTATATAAGACATTAAAGCATGAGTGAAAAAATCCTCCCGTTATTGCATAGGTTATAAAGACAATAAAACAATTCCTTAATAGGGATAGGGAACTGTTACATCCTCATTTAAACAATTATTTGGATAATTGGATTCACTATTAATAATTTTGACAAGTTTTGTCCTTCTTAATTCTGATTACTTTCAATCATAATCCCTCAAAATGAGATGCAATAAAAAGCAACTAAAATTAGAAAAATGAAAGATAATACAAGTCAAAATTCTTAGCAATAATGATTGACAGAGCTTTATTTAAAAAACAAAAGCAAAAAACAAGTGAATTTCTTGTGTATTTTATTCACACAACGTTTTGACTGGTACATTCGTTTTATATTTGCACAATCAATATCATTAATTAATAGACCAAATTGTATACAAGCTATAGTACCTGTATATCCCAGATAAGAAGTCAGGGGTTTAGTTTATTTGTTAAACAGCAAAATCAACTCCTTAGGGAGTATTTAATGCCAAAATTTGATTAATTTCTAAATGCTTGATTGCAATCATAACAACATATCTCATTTGTTTACTGGCACATCAACTTTTTATGGGTTATATTTTGCCAAAATTTGATTAATTTCTAAATGCTTGATTGCAATTATAACAATATATTTTATTTGTTTACTGACACATTAACACCTTATGGGTTATTTTATGCCCAAATTTTGTTAATTTCTAAATGCTTGATTGCAATCATAACAGCATATATCATTTGTTTAATGGCGCATCAACTTTTTATGGGTTATAGTTTGCCAAAATTTGATTAATTTTTAATTGCTTGATTGCAATTATAACAACATATTTCATTTGTTTACTGACATATCAACACCTTATGGGTTATTTTATGCCAAAATTTGATTAATTTCTACATGCTTGATTGCAATCATTACTATATTTTCAATGTTCCATAGCACTTTCCTTTATTTGTCAATAATCGAGGAAAAATTTATAGTAATATCAATAATTGTGAAAATTTATTCCCTGAAAAATAAAATCTATAGAATCAAATAGGTAAATTTGTAAAAAATAAAGAATAATACAAACAGAAAAAAAGAAAGAAATGAAGAAAATTATAAAAGGAAAGAAAGAAGGAAAAGTGATTAAAGAAAAAAACATGGCTGAATAATGGAAATATGAAACAAATTACTAAATTTACTAATCTTAACTTAGTTTGGCACAAGAATAAAGAAATACCCTTTTACAATCAAAACTTCATCCAAGAGCATTGATCTTTAACATTGCTTGGTTTGAAATGGTTATTTTTTTTAATGGCATATCAACTCCTTATGGGTTATTTAAAGTTGAAATCTGATTCATTTCTAAAAGTTTGATTACAATCATCATTACATTCTCAATGTTCTGTTGCATTTCTTGAAATTGCATTGTAGCCAACTGGCAATATTGTAGAAAGTGTATTCAAACTCCAGTCATGCTATTACATTTACTTTCAAACTAATGCCCTTAAGAAAGGTAGGAAACCTCTTATCTCATCAAACCTAGTGTTAATAATACCAGATCTGTTCTTCTATAAGGATGTCTTTGACATTAAATGACCCATGAAGATTGATATGCCATTAAACAAAGAAGCCTAACCAAACTGAACAACAAAAATTGATATTATCACCATGATATTGTTCGAAGCATTTTTGGAGGGATTCTTTTTGTGATTAACTTTACATCTCTGTCAAAATCATGACTGTTTAATTGGAAATGTTGTTCTACAAATATTAGTTTGTTGTAATTCATGGAAGTGACTTGTATCTTTATATATATATATATATATATTGGTTGGTTGGTTGGATTTTAAGGCATATCAACCTTTGTAGGTTATTTAACGCCAAATCCATTTTTATACAAATAATCAGTTCTATTTCAAACAATACAGTTTAGCAAGAGTACACAGTTTAATTATCAAAAATATTTCTATTTAAAGCAATACAATTTATTCAAACAGTTCTAATTCAGCTAATTTCATTTAGTATAAGCACAGAAGTTCTATATTAAATAATTCAGTTTAGTGTAAGTAGAGTTTCAATGTCAAAAACAGTTCCATTTCAAGCAATTCAGTTTAACATAAGTATGCAGCTTAAATGTAAATACACAGTTTAATTGTCAAAAACATTTCTCTTTCAAACTATTCAGTTTAGTCAAACAGTTCTAATTCAAACAATTCAGTTTAGCATGAGTATGCAGTTAGTTCTATTTAACCCATAGTTAGGGCCCTATTAAGAGCTACCATTCCGGACCAGAGTGGATCTGGGAGGAATGGCAATGAAGGAGTGCTCCACATTCCCCAAAGCTCCAGCATCAGTGGAACCTCACCATCAGATTGTTTAGTGTCATATCCAGGACACTCATTAGGGGGGTCTTACCTCTCAGCAGAGGTGCCGTTGGTGTATTCTACAGCCCCAGTCGACTGGGCAAACATATATTGGAAAAGTGGGTAAATGATTGATTAAAACACTGATCTAGAAATTTAATAAATTTGATTTCTTTAACTTGAGTGAAAAGTTTGTTGAAAAACAGAAATTACAACGTCTTTTCATATAAGAAAAGATAATATTAGTTAGAGCATGAATATTATTCACTATTTACATTACAAGAAAGAAAAGTTTGTATATTTAATGCAGCAGTTTGCATTGTCTAAATCTAGTTGGTATATTTTGAGTGGGTAAAAGAGCTTTGTGTGAGTATGTCAACATATAGGAGAGAAAGTATATCCATGTGCCAATATGTAAGTGGATGTAATTAAATTCATCAGTAAGGGAAAGATTGTATTAGCAGTATAAGCATGTATAAGTAAACAAAATACTTTGTTCAATTTAAAATAATTAAGCAATGTTGGAATTAAATGCATTCTTAAGGGAATAGAATCTTAAGTTTTCATTCAAAAGAAATGAAGTCAAAGTTTTGAGTAGATTTACTAAAAGAGTCTTTATATCTACAGAAGATTTATCTATTTCATCACTAATTTATAAGATTGTGGTAGGTTTGAAATTAGATAAAAGACGTTGATAATTTATTGATGATTCTAATTGGTTAAAAACAGTATTTTAAACAATCTTGGATGGAAAAGATTTCTTGAATAATTTTGGGTTTTGATCCTTCAAATTTTGAATGCCAAGTCAAATATTGTCGTCTGCAAAATCACAAAGAATTTTTAAAAAGGGCGAGTAAGCAGCGATTGGTCAATAAATGAAAAAATACAGATAAAAAATTAACAGCTTCTCAAGCCTATTTTTTGCACTAAGATTAACACTTCTTTTTTATATGGAAATCTACTGATTTTCTATATGGTTCAGCTTGATGTTCAGGCCATTTGGAATCAATGTTTGAACACACTTTATCCATTTATTTTTGTACTTCTATTATCATCATGATATTGTTCAATGCATTTTAAAAAATTCTTTTTGTGATGATGTTAAAATTATGAATGAATGTTTAAGTGTAAATGTTATTCTATAAGTATTATTTTGATGTAATTCATACATATGACTTGTGTCTTTAGGTATGTAGTCTAAATTATATATATATATATATATATATATATATATATATGTGGCGATTTAGGAATTACCAAAGAACTCCCAACCGGATGTAGACTCGTCGGCTGCCTGATACAAAATGTATAAATGCGTCGCCACGCATAAGGCTCCACGCATCCATCCGGTTAAAATAAAAAAAAAGAAAATAATAAAATGTAAAGTAGCCAATGAGAAGTGGTCGTGCCAAAATTAGAAGGATTTTGGCGTAGCGAATTTGGAGCCGGTGAAAAGACATAAATACTCAGGTTTTCTGTGAACCTCTCTCTTTTCGGGTAGTGACGTCGAACCGACAACACCGTTTTTACTATCTGGTGTTTTGGACACCACGCTATGTCTTTAGACGTAACGTTGGTTAGTCCATTCACCAGGTAAATAAAGGAAAGTATGAAAGAAATGTTTTCGTCTTTTATCTGTTCTATCTTTCCCTCTTTATATTTCTTATGGACCTTCTTTGGGCAAGGCATTGCAATGGCCAAGTCAACGTGGGGTAAAGCAAAATAACCAAAATATGGAGTCAGACATCTTACGGCAACACAGTCTTGCCCTTAGCCACTGACCTTCATAAAACTTTTAAACCCCACATTGGTGAACCCCGACGATAAAAAACCTTCAAATCCCACATTGGTTAACCCCGACGATAAAAAACCTTCAAATCCCACATATATATATATATATACTGTGAGATAACCACATCGAATGGAAGAGTCAATAGAAAGAGAGAATTATTGAGAAAAAAATAAAGAAGAGAGAAAAGAAAGATTTGTTGAGAAGTATTGACTGAGAAAGAGAAAAAGATTTGTTTATAAAATTATCACGTAAAACAAAGAGAAAACGAGTTATCAGAAGTTGCTATTTTAAGAGATTGGGTTTGGTTTCCTTTGTTTTAATGGCATATCAACCTTCGTGGGTTATTCAATGCCAAAGCAATCTTCGTAGAAGAACAGCAGTAAGACTATTTAATCCATAGCTGTAGGGATAAGAGAGTTCATCCCTTTTCCTAGAGTATTAGTATTAAAATTAACATAATCGTGCGACGGAAGTATGAACTCGCTTACTTAGAGGCCGCAATCCAGCACTTTAGGTACTCCTTACTATTGTGGGATCTGACAAATTTTTCATATTATTAGAATTGCTTTGTTCATTCCACGTTATTATAATATATTTAATATAAGAAAGTAAAGTTGGCGACGCTAGTTGAGAGTGACCGAAGGTTCACTTTTCAATAGCTACTACACCGAGGTGTAAGGGAGGGCGCTACTCTATTCCCAGGATTGCTCCACTTTACTCTTGATCCTTACCTTACAGTGCTGAGTGCTAAGCAAGGCAGCATCAAGTAGCATTTTTTGAGTCTTTAGTATGACTCGACCTGGGATTGAACCCCGGTCTCCCAGACCATTAGCGAACACTCTACTCAGTAAGAAATGGCATTATACCTTCTACACAAGTTTCAGGAAGATATAACTGCCTTAATTCTCTGTCTGGCTTTATGAACGCAAAAACCGGACAATCGCAGTTTACAAAGAGAAGCTGCGATACCTAAATTCTTAAATTTTACATGGCAATCCATGATGACTAGCTCTTGTTACATAGCCACCATTAACGCTATGTGCGAAATGGACATATAATGTTCATAACGATAATTCATTTCAAGAACATATAAATCTCGGAATTCGAAAACACGTAACGACTTCTTGTTCAGGTACGAAACCTTTTTATTAACTTTGAGCTAAAGGTTTCGACGTAAGGAGGAGAGACACAATCTTCTATGCTGTCTTATTCATTTGGCCCCCAACTCGTACGGCCCCATTAGGGCGCAAGTTCGCGTCGCGTCTGCGAGCTCCAAAAATCGATCCTTCTCGTTTGGCGTCTAGTACCCAACTCTTACTTTCTTCAAATCTCACACAAACCTCCGTGCGCTTCCGGTGCGTGACGTCACCCGTACCCTGTCACCGCGTTTCGTCTCGGACTATTATGACATCTGAGTGACATTTCCATTTGCCCCCGCGCGCGCCCGCGTTAAAACCTCCCTCAATGTTGCACCCAACCAACCCATGTGCTGAGCCGAAAGGTTCTCAGCCTAACTAAACCCAAAGGCATGAACCGAAATCCCTCGGCTATTATATAACACTCTGTAAGACAAGAAAATCTGGGCAGTAATATAGGAAATAAAACGTCCTGAGAGTGAAGTTCAGATTTACCTATTCTACCTCTGGAGCGAATAAGCCCTTCCTCATCCAAAAAGAGGTTAAGGCTAGCAACCAGGAAAGGAACTTCGCTGTGGGAGGGGTTCAACAGAAACAACTTTTCCTGAGTTAAGCATAATGACTGCTCTACTTTCAATAAATGTAACTTGGTTGCTAAACTCGGATCCGAAGAAACTTTTTCAAACTAAACACAAATTGGAAAACATGAATTACCACTTTTAGCAGTCTAGCCAGGGATATAACTGTTCCAGTTCAACCATAGCAGCGCTTGCAAAATCTACCGGAGAAATCACAATTGCATTGTTTAAAACTAACACGTGAAACAAAATTTTCACTGGCATCAATACTATTTAAAGCAGAGGTTATTTTCCTCTTATAAATATCTCTCCTTTTAGTAAGGGTATCCACTACCAGAGATACAAACATATTGGATAAATTTCCAAAGAACTTTGTTTTAACCAGATAAAACTCAAAAGGGACCGCCTACTCTTGTACCATGTGGAAGACTATTACAAAAAATGGCTACGCAAATCCGCGCAAATAATAAATGCTCACACAAAAAAATCTGGAAAAAAAAGCAAAGCGGTATAGCACAAAATGGGAACAATTCGAAATACAGACTTATACTATTAGTTTTAAATTTCAAATTTAAACGAGAAAGCTCCAAACTTATATTTCCATAAACCCTAGAGTCTTCGTAATAAGATAAATAAGATATTGTACCATATTCGCAATTAACGGTATGTGCGAAATGGACATGTAATGTTCATAACGATAGAATATATAAAGAACAGGAATCTCAAAAACACGTAACTACTTCTTGTTCAGGTACGAAACCTTTTTATTAACTTTGAGTTAAAGATTTCGACGTAAGGAGGAGAGACACAATCTTCTATGCTGTCTTATTCATTTGTCCCCCGACTCGAGTGTCCCCCCCCCCATAGGGCGCAAGTTCGCCTCGCGCCTGCGAGCTCCAAAAATCGATCCTTCTCGTTCGGCGTCCAAAACCCGACTCCTATTTTCTTCAAATTCTCACACAAATTTCAGCGTGCTTCCGGTGCGTGACGTCACCCGCACCTTGTCACCTAGTATCGTCTCGGACTGTTATGACATCTGAGTGACACCTCCATCCGCTCGCGCGCACCCGCGTTAACACCTGCTTCAATCTTACACCCAACCAACCCATGTGCTGAGCCGAAAGGTTCTCAGCCTAACTAAACTCAAAGGCATGAACCGAAATCCCTCGGCTATTTCATAACAATATGCAAGATATAAGAAATGTGCTCAATTCAATAAATATACTAGGTTTTAGGTTTTGAGTTGTAACGACCATCATTCGAAAAGTTAAAAAAAATTATCCGAATGCTAGTCGCTATATAAAGTACAATATTACCTAAATCACCAAGTAGACTTTATCTCTGCCTAGCCCATGAATATCTAGCCGTAACTGTCAGACTAGGCGAGGAAGGAGAGAAACGTATAAATGATAAAGGAGGCAAAAAAAGGAATGGGAATGCTAACTTTTACTTCTGAAAGAGAAGAGTATCTTTATTTCTTAAAAAAAAAAAAAAAAAAAAAAAAACAAGTTCTCACAAAGTAATTTATTTCAAGAGAAATAAACTTTACAAAATCCAGCTTTGCATATTTTTCCTCATGCTTGTCGAAAGCATTAAATCTTAAGTAATAAAAATAACATACATTCAAATAACGACAATATTATAACAAAGACAAAAAAAGAAAAGGGTATAAAAAATAACGACTGATTTACACGAAGCAATGCCATCAACCACCTACAGTTAGTTTAACTTTTGTTAATGATAAAATACCATTCTTAGGTATTCTATGTCAAAGTTTGTTTTTTTAGCCAATTTTTAGGGTTCTTTTCTCGGCGTCTTCTTCTTGTGTAGAATCAACCTGGACAACTGTGTCCTAGTTTCCAGTGTAGACTTGTTAAAAACGACGATTACCATTTCTTTAAGTGAAATTCGAGTAGACCACTGCTTCCTTCTCATAGAAATGAATATCTGTCTGGTTCAACTCGAATTTTCTTCTGTTGAGTCTCCAGAGGCATTTACCGAATCTACTGACCCGGTCAACAGCTTCTCTTGTCGGCAAACGAATCTAATAATTCCGTCTCCAGACCTTAGACTCAACCTTTTTTAAGGGGACACCATATCAAAACCATAATTAGCCTGCAGGAGGCTTATTGTTTCAACAAATAACAAAAAAAAAACCTGAAAGGAAAAGAGATTTAGGCTCTCATAATAATGCTTTTTTTCTTAGTCATACAGTTAAAGTATTCCTTTCCAATACAAATAATTTGTTCGCAGTTTTATGGTTTCAAATATTCCTTTCCAATACTAGGAATTTATACAAAATTATATGGTTTCAAGTAACTATTCCTATTTAATTATAATAATCATTTGTTTGCACACAATTATATGGTATCAAGTATTCCTATCAAAATAATTTGCATTCAGTTATATAATTTCAAGTATTCCTATCTAATACTAATAATTCATACACAATTATTAGGTTTCATGCAAATATCCTTGGGAACGATATAACCCCCCTATCCCTCAGGTATAGGCTAAATAGTTCTACTATTGTCCTTCTACAAGTATGGCTCTGACGTTAGATAATTCACAAAGGTTGATATGCCATTAAACAAAGAGACCAATCCAAACGAAACAGTTACATAACATCAAGTATTCCTATGTAATATTAATAATTTACAAAGTTATATAGTTTCAAGTTGCTATTTATTGATCTCGAGTATTCTTATCTAATGCAAGTAACTTATGCACAATTATATGGTTTAAAGTAACTATTTCTATTTAATAATAATTATTTGTTTACACACATGGTTTAAATATCATTATCTAATACTAATAATTTTCAAACAGATCAATTTGATCTGTTGATTGGACCCTAACAAACACTACTACCCGAGGTTACAGTGGACCTACAAGTAATAGTAATAAAAGGTACTTCCAGGGCTCCAGAATTTGAGACTCATCACTCGATGCAGTTTATTGTCTTATCCAGAACACGACGTTGAAAAGACTAACTTCTTAAAAGCCTTGATTTTTCAAAAAATATTATAGGGATTATAGCTTTTGCTTTCCAAAATAGTACTTCTAATGACCGCTTGGTGGCGTGACCAAAGAAGCAATATAAAACGCGCGGCAAAGTTGAAACTCTCTCTCTCTCTCTCTCTCTCTCTCTCTCTCTCTCTCTCTCTCTCTCTCTCTCTCTCTCTCTCTGTTCCGGCCTCAACATCAAGAAGTACGCACGAGTGGATGCGTCTCCCCGCAGAACGGGGTAAGGCTTTTCCCCAACAAACTTCGTGTTGTACCACGCACAGTACCATGCTTTGATGTAAGTCGTCATTCTATAAAAGACTTTTCAGCTCCTAAATAAGACTTTCTCTTCATTCTGTACTTTTAATATTTCATGTAATTCCCGTATCCTTTCAATCAATTTACTCAGGTAATAAATGTGTCATTGTTAATTCGTCGTGAATTGTTTCATATTGTTTGACATGAGGAAATGTCAAACCATAATATATTTCCTCCGCTACAAGTGTCCGAATTGTATTTCTCATTATCTTATAGTGGTGGTGGGTTTTGGTATTCAAATACGAAAATTTATTGGAATTCGTAGATTACACAGGTGCGAAGGACCAAATTGGCCAATTACAGCCCTTCTAGAGGTCACGTGTAGCTGGCTATAAAACAAGAGGTGACTCGGAATCGTTCGCTTTTTGCCACTACCCGGCTAGCAGTTCTAGATGAGACCGTATCGTTCAAGCCCCAGATAGTGACGATTTGACTGCGAATCCACCACCTAACAGTTGAAAGCAGACAAACGCAACCACTACTACGTACCTTCGGCAGGGCCTGAACAAGTTACCTGGAGCAACTTTGAATAGCTACGTATCCGCTAGCATATTTATCAGCAACCTTACCCAACCAAAATTTTTTTAACTCTTTTGCTTGTCTTGCATATTGTACCTACCTGTTATATATTTTTGTGTATATGTACAGTAAACCTTTTGTACAAGCAAAAGCTCGTTTGTGTCCTTTCTTCAAAAAAAGCACCCATCTTCACACTGTGTTCTAAGTACGGTTTATTCTCTTGCAAAACTTAGGGTTTAAACAGTGCTTTTCCCGGAAATAAAAATCCCTACAAAATATAGGAAGACCTACATTCAAGTTATCGATACCAAAGCTCACTTGATCCTATCCCACGATATTTTGTCTAATTCCCACTCTACATATTAACATTTGTACGTACGTAATATACTTACATTGAATACAATGGAACAAAAAGATAAGATACCGCCCAGTCTGTCAGGGCAGTAGAATGACAAGATCCCCACATACACACACTGAGGCCACGTTGGCTGTGGATGGCGACTCATAATGCTTGAGTACGGGATCCAGATGGCTAAGTAATCCGTGAAATGGTCATATAACCCGCGACACTCCACTTTGGCCCTTAATGGACTGGATGAGTGAACGGAGCGGCATGATCTGATCAATCGGCTGGTCATGTCAAGCTCTAGCACCCATATGATTGTCCCAACCGTATTCTTCAAATTGCTTTTGTGGCAAACAAGCACCCATCTTAAAGGTGCAAGAAGGTGAGGGCTGGTGGTCAGTTGCGCTGAGATAGCAATATCTGAAACTATTTAACTGTGTGCAAACAAATGATTAATATCAAATAGAATAATTTGTGTTTAATAGCAATACTTCAAAAAATTTAACTGTGTGCAAACAAATTAGCACTAACTCGTTTAAAAACAGAATTACCTCTAAACTATTCGCTTATATATATATATATATATATATATATAGATTTTGCATTAAATAGCTCACAAGAGTTGATCTGCCATTAAATAGAGTAATCAAACCAAGCCAAACCAGAGACAGATAAACGTATTTGTTCATACAAGATACAATATACCATTTATATACATAATATATACACTCATATTAAGAAAAATAAAACGCACAAATATGTTCTAACAGCTAGAAATATACGTTTTCTGTTCCATGAACGAGCAGTATCTGGGAGAGGTACAAAATATGGAAGAATGCTTACTTGATGAAAGTAAAATGACCATGTAGCTTTGCCGTTCCATGACAGGATACGAGACGTGTCTCCCCGGTTCAAAAAAAAAAAAAAAAAAAAAAAAAAAGAACTGAGTCAAAAGAGAACAGGAATGCGTTTCTGGGACAGTGTGGGGTCAATCTACTTGGATTAAAAAGTAAAATTCATATCCGAGTATTCTGTGGACAAATAAAGCACAAACTTACAAAACAACGCGAAGAAACAATAATAAGAAAACCAGATTGAATTAGTTAAACATTTATATACATATTAACATTTGTGTTTATCTTTTAGTGCTTTGATGTGTTGTGATCGGGAGAGACCAAAAGTTCAAAAGTTCATGGTAAAAAGGTGTGTGTGTGAGCGTGTGAGTAAAAGCACATATGAGCGGAGTATGTTTGACTGTTGATTGAAATGTGTGTATGAGAGGGTGGAGACATGAAATCTAACAGGCAATCTCATAAGAAAATAAGTAAAGTTGGCGACCATAGTCGAGGGTGACCCGAAGGCTCCCTTGTCAATAGCTACTACACCGAGGTTTAGGGGAGGGCGCTACTCAGTTCCCTGGATTGTGCCACTTTACCCTTGATCCTTACCTTATAAGGCTGAGTGTTAAGCAAGGAGGCATCAAGTACCAATTTTTGAGTCTTTGGTATGACTCGATTTGGGATTGAACCTCAATGTCCCGGACCATTGGCGAACACTCTACTCATTAGACTATTGGACTGGTTTATAAGAAAATTAGCAGACAGAAAAAATGGTAAACTTACTTTTGCCATGACAATGAATGTTGTTTTTTGGATTTGTGGATTCGCAGTTGTCATAGTAATGCGGTAGAATTTTGGTCGATATTAGAATTTATGATATGGCCGCCAGTGCATTACGATGGAGTGTTTGCTGATATTAGCATGTCACAGGATCGGTATATGTGTGGCAATCCCGCAGATAGTTGTTTAGCCGGGTGAAATGGTTATTATTGTTTAGCGAGGGGGAACCATTTTGCAGCCAGAGTTTTTGTAGGATGATTTTAGCTGGAGAAATTGGTTTGTTAGTAGCGAAGGAAAGTTTGTTGTTAGCGAGGAAGATGGTTGTAACGTATGTGTGTTTACGTTGTGTTGTTCCCTCGCTGAGTGTTGTAAGGCCCTCGCTAAGTTTGTGAGAAATAAAAGGAGGAGGATGAAGAAGTAAGATGGCGAAGGTCGAAATATATTTTTATGAATAGGTTTTTATTTGCAGCATGGAATATTGGGTTTGCTTTTGGTGCTGCAAGACTCGTGGAGAAGTTATGCTTATAGAGACGAAATTGGGTTATGAGAAGTTAAGATGGTTGAGATGGCAGCGTGTGTCGTCGGACGTGTGAGGGATTGTGTTTTGGAGTCACCATGGTTTTTGTGTCTGGTATTTGGGGAGAGTGTGCGTTATCTCCATTAAGGTGGACCAGAGGTGAATTGAGAGCTAGCGTGTCGAGAGCGGGATTACGCTCAGATCGACATAGCCAATTTTGGGGTGACATAAAGTTGTGCCTGTGCGAGGCATGTTGAATGCATCTAATTTATATTCAACTGGGATTCCTTGTAAGGAATCCATAAATTAGATGGATTCTCTCGCGTGTCCATGTTGCTGCTGCTGGTATTTTAGAGCCACGGTGATATGTCTGCACTGGGCGGCATTGTCCAGCTAAAAAGCATCGCTATTGAAGAACGGCCAATGGGACGTCTGCACTGGTCGGCGTTCTCCAGCCAAAGAGACTGGGTTTGGCAGCTTACTCGATTTTTTGACCAGAAATGAAAAGTCCGGGTGAATAGGATAGGTCATCCTGATTGGGTGAAATTAAGTGTCGAATTAAATTGCGCGCCAAACCAAAATACGAAAATTTTCCCTTCTCTACAGTTGATATGTTGTATGTGGTGATTGACAGAGGACTGGACAAATGACAGAGACAAGTGGATAAGTTTAAATATCAGGTTTTATTGAGGAAATCGTACACGAAAGGTGCATGGGTGCAGAAATCGCAGTTGTTGTATCACGTCGGTGTAGTCTCTGTTTGGTGTTGAATATGTGTGCTGTCTCAGACTCAGCTGTCAATTAGTTTGTAGAGACAGCGCGTCTAGAAGGTGAGTATGGCCTCTATGCTTGGTGCAGGTATAGCTGTATGGCCATGTTGTAGATGTTACTGGAGACGGTCGATGATGTGGACGCATTGGTTGTAGAGGCTGGATGATCGATGTCCCGGTTGTGCAGTCCTTGGTTAACCTGGTGTGTATCGATGTGGTCTTGAAATGTTGGTGCTAGTCCGAGCAGTCCGAGCAAGTCCGAGTTCATTGACTAGATGCAGCAGATGCTGGTCGCAGAGGCTGTGTGATCGATATTCCGATTTATTCAATCGTAGTTTCGTGGTGTAGTGAGGAAACCAAAAGTAATCTTGGAAAAATTTCTTAGGTTTACTCTGAGAATAACTGTTTGAATGAGAAGAGCAGCAGTGATTAATTTAGTTGGCTGTGCTGGGTCCACGGCTGTGATTGGTTGGATTCCACGTCTTCTGGTTTGGCTGGTGGTAAGGACGCAGACTCCACGTTCAGCAGCTTGGTTTGGTAGTGAAGACGCAGAGCCCATGTTATTGGGAGAGGAAACAGATACTAGTGTAATGTGAGCCTGATGAGCCTTGCTGGACATGAACTCAAACGTGAGTCCAGGCACGGATGTCTAATTATAGCTCAAATAGGATGTCTAATTATAGCTCAAACCAGACCAAGAGGTCCAGTGCTACACAATGCTTGTCAATGACGTCATCGCCCACCCAAACGTGGCCCAGCCAAAGCCAGGAGCCATTCAACCTCGAATCTGTCATTGACCTTGAAAATGCGGTGCAGGTACAGATACTTCCTCAAGGCTCTGGACGAGCCCGCCGCTATTTGTCACTGCCTCCCACCAGACTGCACTTGACACAATGTTAATGACCCGAAGATCGGTTTATAGTGGGGGTTAAAGGAGGGAGAGGCCGACTCGGGCCGAGGCTTGAACCCTGCTGGACTATGCTGGTCATTGGTTCACTTAGTGCAATGTGAGCCCGATGAGCCTTACTGGACATGGACTCAAACATGAGTCCAAGCACGGATGCCTGATTATAGTGTAGGGGAAAGAAAATTTCGTATTTTAGTTTGGCGCGGAATTTAATTCGACACTTAATTTCACCCAATCAGGATGACTTATCCTATTCATCCCGGGACTTTTTTACAGACAGCAGCAAATTGGGTAAGCTGCCAAACCCATTCTCTTTGGCTGGAGAATGCCGTACAGTGCAGACGTCACACTGGCCGTTCTTCAATAGCAATAGCAGCTCTTTAGCTGGACAACGCCGCCCAGTGCAGACGTCTCACTGCGGCTCTAGAATAGCAGCAGCAGCAGCAGCACAGACACACGAGGGAACCCATCTAATTTATGGATTCCTTGCACGGAATCCCAGTTGAATATGAATTAGATACATTCCATGCCTCGCACAGGCACAACTTTATGTCACCCCAAAATTGGCTATGTCAACGCGATGCTTTTATTCCGCTCTCGACACCTAGCTCTCAATTCACCTCTGGGCCACTTTAATGGAGACAACGCATACTCTCCTCCCCCAAAATACCAGACACACGAAACTACACGGTGACTCTAAAGTTCAATCCCTCACACGTCCGACGACACACGCTGCCATCTCAACCTTCTCAACTTCTCATAACTCAATTTCGTCTCAATACTCACAACCTTTCCACGAGTCTTGCAGCACCAAAAGCAAACCCAATATTCCATGCTGCAAATAAAACTTATTTCTAAAATCACATTTCGACTATCGCCATCATACTTCATCATCTCTCCTTTATATACCTAACTACAATTAGCGAGGGACCTTACAATCTTAGCGAGGAAACAACACAACGTAAATAAACACACCCACGTTACAACCATTCCTCGCTAACAACAAACTTTTCCCCTCGCTAAACAATAATAACCATTTCACCTAAGGCTAAAATAGCTTAAACTGGACCAAGAGGTCCAGTTTTATACAATGTCGTAAAAGACATCATCGCCCACTCAAAGGTGTCCCAGCCGAAGCCAGGAACCAATCGGCCTCGAATCTGTTCTTGATCTTGAAAATGCGATGGCTCTTGGCGAGCTCGCCGCCGATTCGAATTTTGGTTACTGCCTGCTGTTTTTATATAGCGTTGGCCGCTACCACACTGCTGGGCTGAGTGGAGTGAAGTATCTTTATTAAATATGTAATAAAGAAATACTTCATTATACTGTGAAGAGGAACTTTTAACTATGATGGATTTTATCCTGTGGTAATAATTATGTTTCCGAAAGGCAAGCAGAATTAATCCCTTTAGAAAAATAGTTCGTAATATGAACGTATGTAAATAGTTTTATTGTCTGACGTCTCGGGTGTCATGACGTATGTACAAAGTTTTATTGTCTGACGTCTCGGGTGACTCAGCGTTTTCTCTGAACCGGAGATTTTAGGAACGGCTACGATAAACATGTGTCGTTTACTGGCTGTTGTATGTGTAAGGAGTTCTTGTATGGCTGTGCGTTGCTGTTTGTCACTGTCTTCGTGGTTGTCTGAGAATCTGTCTGCAGCTGGGTCATGTTGTCTGACTAGAGATTTGAAGGTCTGTAGTGGTTCTGTTAAGCTGCGTGTAATTATCATTCAATAAAAAGGACAAAAGATATTGAAAAAAGAACTGAACTACATAAATTGAATCGAAAAATTATAACAAGCATTTATTTATTAATAAGCAATAATGAAAGAGAAACATGCAAAGATTTGTTTCTGCAAAAAAGTGTTCAAACGAAAAAGGTCTGTTCATGCAAAAGAGTCTGTTTCTACAAAAGAATGTTCAAATGAAATTGCTTGGGAACAGAGTTTGTTTAAGAACAGAATTTGTTTAAGAACAGAGTTCGTTTGGAAAAAAGAATGTGTTTAGGAACCTTTGGCAAAAATTAAGCGTCGTATACAGAAAAGTGATTATCCTGCATTCAGTATATGTTTAGGCGAAATTCCGTTCAGTGATCCACGAGCATAGTAGTAAATCTTTAGCCGCAGGGAAAAAGCTGCGATGGTAGCGTTAGTTGTAGTAGGAGTACTTATACATCAATGTATGTAAAAATGCGTATGCTGGTCTGTTCGCTGATAGTTGTATGTTAGCGACTGGAGGATATTTAGGTAATTCTAATAACCCATGGAAACTTGCTTGGTATTTAGTTGTTATGAGTTGAAATTTGATTCTCACTGTCGTTGTTTTTGAGTTGAGCATGTTGACTGTCAAAGGTTCTTGTGGAAAATTGTGGCAGAACTGTCAGGCGAAAATGTTTTCGCGTATTTATAAGATTCATGTATTGAAAAGTGGATCAAGTTTCTGTATTTTAGGCGGGAATCAAGATATACGCCCTCAGGACAAGTTCATTTAAGTTCAACTGCTCGGATGTAGTTGAAAATATCGGCACGTGACTATTCTGTCCAATCAGTTTACAGATTCCACTAATTAAATTTTTACTAATTTGTTCTAAAATTTAATTTCGATTCACTTTGTGTGCGTTTCTCATATATTTGAGCTTTCTATATGGGTTGTAGAATATAGGATTTTATATCCTATAACTCTCATGTGACAGCCCACAAAACACCCTACGAAAACGTGCATTCTCTAAAGAAGCTAATTATTTATTGTCTTTCTACTGCAATAAAAAAAAAGAACACAAACATTGGAGGTTGAGTTGAAGAGTCACCTGAAAGATGTTTAGCGATAATGATGTTTGTTATTGTTTTTAGGCGAAGAAATGTATTCTTGCGCGTATGTGTTATTCCCTCGCTAAGTGTTGTTGTAGAATGAAGAAGACAAAATGCCGTTAGCTTTTATAAGGAGGTTTTTAATGGCAGCATGGAATAAAGAGTTTACGTTTATGCTGCAAGTCTCGTAGAAAGGAAAGAAGTAAGGAAATGAAATGAAGTTACGAGAGAGTGGAGAAAGTAACGCGTGTCGTTGGACGTGCGAGGAAGATATGTTCGCCATAGTGTAGCAAAAGTCATGTTTGAAGCGTGAATGTCTCCAGAAAATGTTGCCCAGAGGTGAAGTCGCTAGGTGTCGGAGCGGAATTCTGCATCGCCGTCGATACGCCCGCACAGCGATGGGGCACGACAAAGCCCTAGCTTCACCGATCCGCTCGCTCGACTTCGTATGTGTTAAGGCCTGGCAAACCTTAGCCACGGTTCTTCGTCCGTTCACTTGGTCCGTAGTACTAAGACACGGCTCAGTCTTAGTCACCAACTCACTCGACTCTACACGACCAAGCTGCCAACACTGACTTCGACCTCGACGCTCCCGCAATGCAGTTCACGTAACGACTCGCTGTTACGGACTGCCCCAGCAATGCAGCATCTAGTCCACGTAACGACTCGCTGTTACGGACTGCCCTAGCATTGCAACATCTGGCCCACGTACGACTCGCTGATACGGGCTAGCAACTAGATCGACCCCCCCCCCGGTTAACCCAACGTACTGTCAAAACTGGGACATCGATTTATCAACGACTCGACCGACCTCAGCTATATAGCATCCAGTCCACGTAACGACTCGCTGTTAAGGACTGCCCTAGCATTGCAACATCTGGCCCACGTACGACTCGCTGTACCGGCTAGCAACCAAAACGACTCGACCGACTTCAGCTTCCCGCAACGATCGTCCAGCTGCATTCAACGATTCGACCGACCTCAGCTACCCGCAACGATCGCCCAGCTGCATTCCACGACTCGACTATACCAGCTATCGACATCACCCATCTAGCTGAAGACCACATACAACCGCCACGGATTTTACACACACGTTTGTAATTCCAGCAATAAAATCGTCACTTTTGTTGTATCTGTTACCTTGCCTTTGTTCCCTTCATTGTCTTTGGTTATCACTACTCGCACGCCTTTAACTAAAAAACATTTGTGGGGTCGACGCGCTTATCGGCTCCGCAACACATTGATTCAATAGACTTTCCCAACGTACACACGGGCGAACAAACCATTTTTCATTGAACTGGCCATAGTTGTATCTTCTACATACATACACGCACATAAAATGAACCTTGTATTTTAATTGTTTTATCATCATGTTATTATGATTACTAAATTTACTTTTTTTCTCAGTCACTCTGCAAGCTACACACCAGGGGAGCTCGACAAGCCTCCCACACAAGAACACAGATTGCTGTAGTATAATGTTGAGATCTCAGGAACTATGCTCTCTCTCTCTCTCTCTCTCTCTCTCTCTCTCTCCACAAGTTCAGTTCTTACTTGGCGCTTCATACTTGCGAGTTTGTGCCTAAACTTAGCTATGCTTACTCAAAGTTTGAATGAAAATGAAAACTCCAGAGCAGGAATAATTAAATAGTTGGACTGATTTCCCCCAACACCGTAAATGGATGTCACAACATTGAGCTATCATTCTTCCAATATTTTGTCAAAGTCCATTCACCTTATGTGATAAATAATACTCTAAATTAACTGACCATTGTTAACGAATTCACTTTTCACTGGACATACCATACTTGTGGCCTTGTGATACATCTAAGCTTAATAAATAACTATTTTCTCGAAGTTCGTGCAGAAACCATGGATAGTAAGTTTATGTTGCTTTTTACTAACAATTTCATTGAAAAGATTTTATTCTCTTTGAAAAAAAAAGTCCATTAAACGAAAATTATTAACGAAAATAAATACTGTATTCCTCGATCGAAAAAAGAAATGATCCACTTTATTTATCTAAAGTTTTTTGTTTGTTTATTTGTTTGTTTTTAAACTTTAAATAACGCAAAAAGTTTTCCGGTATAGAATGATTAAATAAAAAAACTTTTGTGTGACTGTACAAAAAAGTAGACATAATTTTCAAATGTATTTGTTCTATACAAAAACAGAAAGGAAGCTAATGAATTAAATTTTATCATCATCATCATTATTATTTTTTAAATTTATTTCATTGTCCTTTATTTTTATGTTATTATCATTATTTTTTTTATCATTATTCTTGCACAAATGAAGATAAATGGTTTAGCCATTTAAAAAAATCGGAAAATTTTTGGTTGTAAGCACTTTTTATTGTTTAAAACATTCCAGAAGACATACCTATACCCCTGCGACTTTTGTTGAATGTGGGGAGAGTTGTTTACGTATGTAATATGTATTTACCCAACCCCTCCGCCACGATCAGGTTTAGGATACAAGGTCAATTTCTAAGCGGAATAAAGCTGGGTTGAATTCGGAGGTTTTCTGAGGCTAAAAAAAAACAGTCTGCCCTAGGTGGGGGAGAACGAAGGAGTGACTCCAGGCTCCTTCAAGCCTGAAGTCACTGAATACGAGATAGGACCTTCAAGTTTTCAATACTGAATACGAGATAGGACCCTAACAGGTACTACTACTACCACCTCTGGTCAGAATGGTCCATGTATGGGTCAAATTGATCCGTTTGATAATTATTCGTATTGTTTCTTAAGGATTATTTTTAACTACTTGAAATCATATAACTGTGTCCAAACAAATGACTATTATCAAATAGAAATAATCACTTGAAACTATATAATGGTTAGAGTGTTCACCAATGGCCCAGGAGACCAGAATTTAATCCTAGGTCGAATCATACCAAAGACTCAAAAAATGGTACTTGATACCTCCTTGGTTAACACTCAGAATTATAAGGTACGTATCAAGGCTAAAATGAAGCAATCCAGGGAAAGGAGTAGCACCTCCTCTACACCTCAGTGTAGTAGCTATTATATTATTTCTAGATAAGAATTCTTGAAACCATACAACTGTGTAAATTATTTGTATTAGATAGGAATACTTGATATCATATAACTGTGTGTAAAAAAACTCTTCAGAAAAAAACTACACAAAAAATGTAAATGCACAATGAATGCAATTTCCTAACCTCTATGCATAAGATAACCCTAGAAAGGTTGAGATGCCATTAAAATTAATCAAGAAATATAGAGATTGAGTGAATTGTTGCATGTTGCAAACATAGTTCGTAAATGTAAATATTCAGTAAAAATAATGAAGATAATCCCTCTACCATCATTATTTAGTCATTCCTTCCCCCATACACTTAAAAGATGTTGACTTACAGCTAATTGTCAATATATTATTATATTGATATATTATGACTTGAACTTACCTTTACCTGGATGCTGAATGTAATTATTATGTTCCTAAATTCATGAGGCACACTTAGCATAATGATTATTGTCGTAGGAACTAAAATTGGTGACCCAAATTCAAAACCCTGGACCGGGCTGTTTGTGTTTCACTTCATTCTAATGCCTTTGTGAATGGCATAAATCCTTCTGTTCTCTTTGTATCCCAGCTATGGATAAATAGTAGGGCAGACTGGGCTTTTAAGTTTTGATTAGGCAACTTCTGTTCCTTTATCATTGTTACATTCTTTTTACCCAAGTTCAAACCTGTACAAGGCTGTTTGTGTTTCCCTTCATTCTAATGCCTTTATGAAAGGCATGAATCCATCTGTTCTCCCTGCATCCAAGCTATGAGTAAATAGTAGGTTATACTATGTTCTTTATCCTCGATTAGGCGGCAAGTCTACGAGAAGGAAAACTCTCAATCAAACTAGCTTGTTGTGGGGCCAGTAAGAACGTCGACCCCACAAATTATTTTTTTGTTAAGCATGTGAGTAAATTGACAGCCAGAAGACAATGAAGAGAACAAAGGTGAGATAACAGTATATCAAATGACAATTTATTTTGTCGCAGGTTATAGAACTATGGTCTTATAGACGATGGAAATTGTAGTGACGACTGGTGGAATAGTCATCACAGGTAGAGACAGCTGATGATCATCGTTGTTAATAGGGTCAGCTGGTAGTCGTCGATGTTGGTGGAGACAGCTGGTGTAATAGTCATTGTTAGTAGAGATAGCTGGTGAACGTCAATAGCAGAGATAGCTGGTGAATGTCGATAGCAGAGATAGCTGGTGATTGTCATTGTTGGTAGAGTCAGCTGGTGGTCGTCATTTGGTAGAGGGAGTTTGTGATCGCTAAAATTGGTAGAGACAGCTGGTGGTTGTCATTGGTAGGGTCAGCTGGCAGTCATCATTGTTAGTAGAGTTAGCTGGCGATTGTTGTTGTTGATAGAGTTATCTGGTGGTCGTTGTTGTTGGTAGAGACAGCTGGATGATCCATGTCCCGGTTGTACAGTACTTTGGTTTAACTGGGGGGGTGTCAATGTGTCTCAAGTGTTGATGCTAGTCCGAGCAGTGAGTCATTTGTGGACTAGATGCTGCAATGCTGGAGCTGGTCTGCAGTTGGTGCTGATAGCTTGGTCATGCAGGAGCGAACGAGTGGGCTAAGACTGCCGTGTCTTAGCTCTATGTAGGTGAGGAACAAACGTGTCTTAGCTCTATGTAGGTGAGGAACAAACGAACAAACAAACAAGTGGTTTGACAAAGACTACTGTGCCTTAGCATTGTGGAGTCCTGGGAACGAGTGTCGTGGCTAAGACTGCTGTGTCTTAGCCTTGCAGAAATGAGAAATAAATGAACAAGTATCATGGCTAAGACTACCACATCTCAGCACTGCGGACCTGAGGAACAAGTGAACGAGTGTTGTGGCTAAGACTACCATGTCTTAGCGCTGCAAAGCCAAGGAAACTAGTGTCATGACTAGGACTACTACGTCTTAGTGCTGCGAAGCCAAGGAAATGAGTGAGCGAGTGCCATGCCTAAGACTGGCGTGTCTTAGCACTGCATACGTGAAGAATGGATGAGGAAACTGTGGCTAAGACTACTATGCCTTAGTGTTGCACAAGCGGGAACCAACCGAAATGGTTAAGACCAGGTGGTCTTATCATCCCCTTCGTGTTTGCCTCCAGGCCGTCTGCTTCAACAAGTTCATGAGAACTGTCAGAGATACTCCAACACTAGGGATGGAGACCTCTAATGGTCCTTAAAAGGACCTTTTTACATATCTACATAGGTGTAAGGCAGATGCGATCACTAGATGTAGGATCATGCCTTGAGAGCTTCGCTTATGTGTCCAGATTCTAAAGAATCATACCAACGGGTGAGCTGATTTGACTGCTGAAAATATTTGTCTATAAATAGAGTGAAGGTCGTATCACATTACCAGGGCCGTGTGGACAGAAAGTTTGTCCATAAAAAATATCAGTGGTTATACAATCCTTCCTAAGCCTGAAATAGGCTTCTGAAGATAATCATCTTTATTTTGATAGAGTGACTTTTGAAAGACTGGAACTGTTAATGTTGTAAAAAGATAAATTTTTTTCTTTCTTCGCTGGTACTGCAGGTCAGGGCAACGGATGATTTCATCATTTCTGGTCATAGCTGGACTTAGCATTTTTAAGGGTTTGGAGTGGTCGGGTTTGTTTACATTTTGAACAGAGCACGACAAGCTTTACTCTGCCTAAAAATTGCCCTTGTGATACATAGTGTCCATAGCAGAGGTGTTGGGTAAATACATGTGTGGGATTGAATAAGAAATTAAAAAAGCCAATAGCATAAAGAAATAGAAACAAAATAAACATGAAATAAACAAATACAAAAATAACAATTTCCCTGGAAATCTCTGAAAGAAAGCACTATTCACACATGCCAAAAATGATAGGCTTCCTAGTGCCAAAAAGAAACTCTCAGTCAGATCTTTCTACATTACTCTACAGGGTAGACATCTTTTTCCTGGTTTAGTAAGAACGTTCCCACTATGAAATAGTTGTAGACGTCTGGAATAAAGTTGAGTTTAAAAGTATCCTTGTTTTTGTCTTTTCCGTCCTTAATTCATTTACAGCTTCAACCAACAATAGAAAAATAACAAGTGAATGGAGTAAAAAGAAAAGGAAGTCAGACATAAGCCTCAGAATCTCCCAGCAATACCAACAATTCACCACAACCATGATAAACCCTTCATGTGTTCCATACACACATCTTAAATCATTTGTCTTTATTTTTACCACAAACACAGTTCCTCAGTTGGATATTCTAGACAAGTACCAATTGTTTTATTTACATTTGAATCAGAAAGTTAATTTTTGAAAAAAGATTTTATAGGTATCCTAGGGTAAGTAAAGAGTTTTGCAATATTTTTGTATGTACTATTTAGTGGTGCATATATCACATGATTGAAGCACTTCAAGCCACGGAGGGTACCCATTGTGGTTGGTAGTTTCATGGTAATTGGTGTGTTGACATGTTATGTATTATTGGAAAATATATGATTAATTATCTGCCCTTGGCAGTAAAGAGGCCAATCAGTGTGGATTGGTGCCATTTTTGACTCTTTTCAATTTAGATCAATTTAGATCACATATAGTGTCGACAGTACAACCATCAAGACATTTATTTAAATCCCTCCAGTTCCAAGATGGACCTCAGCAAATAAGTCTGGCCACAAAGCCATTAAGTTTACAACTCCACTTTGTATTTTTTAAATATATGTTTCTGCAATTATATTGTTTTGAGTCCTTCTTCATCTGAATTGAAAACCTATCTGTTAATGTGGGAAAATTTATGGGGCCCAGCAAAATAGACAATAACATTGCTTTATTCCATATGTGATTTGAAAGCCACATATATGAACATACAATATAGTCTAATTTGAAAACTTGTACTTACAATATAGTCTAATTTGAGAATTTGTACTTAAAATATAGTCTAATTTGAGAACTTGTACTTACAATATAGTCTAATTTGAGAACTTGTACTTACAATATAGTCTAATTTGAGAATTTGTACTTACAATATAGTCTAATTTGAGAGCTTGTACTTACAATATAGTCTAATTTGAGAACTTGTACTTACAAGTTCAAACTGGGCCATAACAACCAGGAAGCCATAAAAAAATATTTGTTGTATGAAAGGAAAAGGTACAGTTGATCACAGCAGTCACTAGATAGTTGAAGAAATTTCTCTCAGGTTACAAGAATCTCGACAACCAGACAAGGTCAGGTAGATTTCAGAACTGTGCTCCAAGCCAGAGAGGCAAATCTGGCAAGTAGTATTTGAAGAGTATCATGCAAGCTCAGCATCTCACAGTCTAATGTGGTTTGTCTCATTTATGACCTTATTAAAAGCATCCAGAACTGCTGAATTGTGACTTACATTACCAAAATATTGCAACACTTTTGATTCAACCTAGTATCCACTTTAGTAATAATTTTGACTTTTACATAAATGCATGCCTTTTTTTGTTCATTGCATCATCCTAACAATCAGTTACTAGAGAGAGAAAGAGTGAGAAAACAGTTGATCTTGTTACTGCTGCTTTTGGAGGGAAATTCAACCTCTGCCATCATTGTGTCTAGAGCAGAGGTCCCCAACCCACATCCCTTCTCCACCCAACCTTCAAAATTCTCTCTTTGCTTTGACATTGCTTGTGAAGAAGTAACATTACAAGTGCAGATAGAAGTCATTGATCTTTGAATTTTTTTATATGTTTTTATTTACAGTAAATATCAGAATGTAACTTTTAAAACAACATTTGATAAATCAAAAAAGTTTATACCATTGAATTAAAATAATCTGCATATGCATTATTAAATTATTCAAATTAATATCATCTTTCAACAATTATGAAAATAAATAATGAATTCAGCTGAAAGAAGGGAGAGTTTCCATAGCATAATGGTTAACATGCTGGACTGTATGTATTTACCCAACCCCTCCACACAGGCAGGATATAACCAAAGGTCAGTTTTTTAGCAGATTTTAACGGCTTTAAATTCAGAGTTTTCCTTCTAGACTGGTTACCTAACCAAGGCTAAAGAACCTAGTCTACCCTACTATTTACTCATAGCTGGAGAGAGAATAACTAGATTCATGCCTTTCCCTAGGGTATTAGTGCTATGTTAAATGGAATCAGCCTCGTCCAGGATTTGAACTCGTGTTGCCATGTCCATTTCCTACGACTATAACTATTACACCATGGGCACCTCCATACATGCTAGACTGTAACATTGTAGTAAGTGAGTTTGAACCCGAGTCATGCTATTACATTCAATTTCAGACTAATACCCTTGAGAAAGGTATGAACACTCTTTTCTCCCCAGCTATGGGTTGAATAGTACCACTACTCTTCTACAAGAATGGCTTTAGCATTGAATAACCAATAAAGGTTGACATGCTATTAAACAAAGAAACCAAACCAAGCCAAACCAAACCTCAAAGAAACCAAACCAAACCAAACCAAACCAAACCTCAACCGAAAAGGAATTTTAAATGAATCAAATATTTACTTTGAAAGATGCTACTCATATTGGCTCATCCTATCAATAAGGCTCCATATGCTGACTGTATCCCTTACTAAGGAGTAAGACCTCCCCACCAAAAAATGGATGTCTTGGATATGACACCAAATTGCATCTGATGGTAAAGCTTCAGTTCTGGAGATCTGATAACTTTGGAGTACTGCTTCATTGCTATTACTCCCAAGTCCACTCTGACCTGGAGTGGTAGTATGTGTTAGGGTCCCATCCATGAGTCAAATAGATATGTTTAAAAATTATTCATATTTGATTGGACCATTTGCAAAAAAAAAACTCTTAAACAATTACACAAAAAATCTAAATATGAACAGAGAATGAATGCAATTCCCTAATCTCTAGGCACAAAATAACCCTAGACAAGTTGATATGCAATTAAAATCAATCAATCATACTCATATAGGTCTATTTTGTCTTTCACCCAATCAGAACTAGCAGAACACTATGCTTACTAAAGTCTTTACTCAAATTCACTCCATATTTCATCAGTCCAGTCAGCTGGGGCTGTAAAATACACCACCTGCATATCTGCAGAGGGATAACCCCTCTCCCAATGAATGTCGTGGATATGATATTAAACAATCTAATGATGAGGCTTTGAGGAATGTGGTGTACCCCTTCATTGCTATCACTCCCTAGTCCACCCTGGCCTGGAGTGGTAGCACCTGATAGGGTCCTATCTATGGGTCAAATAGAACTGTTTAACATTTAAACTGTGTACTTTGACATTTTAACTGAGTGCAAACAAATGACTTATGCTAAACTGAATTGCCTTAAATAGAACTGTTTGATCCTTTAACTGTGTGTAAACAAATGACTGATGTTTAATTGAATTGTTAGTGATACATAGTGATACTTGGAACCATTTAACTTTGTTGATTTATGCTAAATTGAATTGTTAGAAATAGAATTGTTTGGTCATTTAACTGTGTGCATCTACAAAATGTATTTACAAATCATATATTTATTATATAATTTAAAACAGGATTTGGCATTAAACCAACAATGGTTGATATGCCATAAAACCAAACAAATCCATATATCATTGGAAAATACTATGTCATTTTATTGTGGAAAGAGATTATTGCAAATTGAATTTTGCATATGAGAGGTACAGATTTTCAAAGGTGGATTTCTGCTAACGAGTTCCAAATATTCATTATAATAGTGTGACGGCAAATTCTTTAAAATCCCAAAACGGGACTTTATTTTCGCACGTGTGAAGACGGGGCAGGTTGGCACTTGATCCCTTGTAGAATAAGTCCTCGTTCAGAGTTTTTTCCTCGGGCACATAAGAACTGGCATATTATGTGAGGGATTAATTTAGGGCTAGACTGACCGCCGCTGGCAAGGGGTTCCAAATTTCACACTATACACACACCCACCAAGGCCACTAGACTTCCTCCCCTAGAACAATGGAAGATATGGACCTCTAGGTTGAGACGTAATAATATTAATTATAGTAGTCGGCAATTCCGGTTTCCCGTGTGATATTTTTAAGGATTTAATAGGACAATTTTAAGCAAGATAACATAAGGCGAATAGAAGCTGGAAAAGAAATATGACATAACAAACTCGTAGAAGACACTGCAAAGAACAACTTCGACCACGTGGGAACATTAAAATATATCAATCTTTTACTACACATAGATATACACCTTCAACGTGTCAAATATATCATAAATGAACAATCCATGAACATAAATGTCTTTCTTCTTTTCTTTTCTTTCGTTTTTCTTAAAAATTGTGAGAGAGAGAGAGAGAGGGTATATAAAATTAGGTATAAGGAGAAATGGTCTCAAAGTTTACTTATCTTTTTTCTTTGATAAAGTTCCTGTGGAGAATATTTCCTCTTTTACGGGCTAATAGACTTTATGCTATTTTTAATACTGGCTTGAAGAACTTGGCTCCTTTGTGTCTGAGATATTTTTTGTCTTCTTCTACCCGGAGTACTGGCTTTGGTTCCGTCTGCCATGAACCCTGTCCAACAACTAACTTTTCTTATTATCTATTTCCGCTGACGGGAAGGAGTCCCCACTTCAGTTTTGGGGTCCAAGCCAATCATTTGGTTTCTCTCTTCTTCCTTCCCATGTCAGGCGACCCAAGGGAGGTCACCGAGTACAAACATCTGTTCTTAACGGTCATTCTCTGATGGCTTGCTACTGTTAATTCAAACAGGAGGATAGTAGTAATCATATTTCTATCTTCTCAATGGGACACCACGTGACAATAGGTATAAATTCACTGAGTCTCCCTGAAGTGCTTTATGATGCAATTGAAATAAATAATACATAAAACTTTATAAAAAGATTTTAGATTTTATACAGAATAATTTTTATTGCATAAGCTATACGTAATTTGCTTCATAACAGGGCTGGAATAAATCCTGATTAAGTCCTAAAAAGATTTTGGTGCCCCACATATATAAGATCTACAGACCTTTTTTTTCTTTTTTTGAAACACAAAAACATTTCATTTGAATAAGATTTATTATATGAAAAAGAATAAATCATTCATTTACTTGAAATATTTGCCTGATAATTTCAGATATCATCACCATTTATTAATTATAAAAATAATTATATATATATATATATATATATATATATATATATATATATATATATATAATGAAAAATAATCCAACAATGTGGAGAAAAATTGAAAAGCAAAGTAATCCAAAGTGAAGAATTTAATATGAAAGAAACTCAATGTTATAATAATGGTTTATTGAAACCAAAACATTATGTCAACTTTCTTTTATATTAAATTCTTCACTTTAGACTACTGTTTTCCAATTGTTCTCCACAGACATATATATATATATATATATATATATATATATATATATATATATATGTAGCACCCTTTTGTAGACCTTGGTTCTGTATATGCTATGGTAAATAAGACAATGAAAAATCTGTGGTGTTCCTTGTTTTCTTGTTGACTTAACCACTTACTTATTTTGCTTAATGGTTAATCCAGTCCTGTTTCTTAGGAATACATACCACTGGTAGAAATGTTCTTAAGCTAATTTCATATATTTTGTATATATTACAGATTTACCTACGACAAATGATGACCAGGAACCTTTATTAAACATGGAGCAGGATAAAAAAGAAATCAGGTCCAGAAGAATAACTGCAACTTCAGGTAAGGCTCTCTCATTTTTTTTACATTTTATTTTTATATATTATTGTATGAGGTATTAGGGATCACTAAGAAAATATCAATGTGAGAAACATTACAATAACATCAGGAGGTGCATAGGAAATGGAATCAGCAACCCGTGTTCAAAACCTGGACAAGGCTGTTTGCATTTCACCTAGCACTAATGCTATTGGGAAAGGTATGAATCCATATTTTCTCTCCCCTAGTTATGGGGAAATAGGATAGGTTGGGCTCTTTAGCCTTAGTTAGGAAACCAGCTTTACTCCCACTTTAAAATTGAGTTTGTGTCACATCCTAGAGGGATGCATACTTGAACATCAGATATAGCTCTCACTTTAAACTTTTATTTATTTACAATTTATTATATATATATATATATTTATGAATGTAATGTGACTTGATATCAAGTTTAATTGCCAGGAAAAGTGTCTCTTAATAAACATTTATCAAACACTCAAGAACAAACTTGTCAATGTTTTTTTTAGACAAGCACACTAACCATTGAACAATAGTTAATGTTTTTTAGGTATTTATTAGACTCATCCAAACTTGGCATAAAACTACATTTCACAGACTTATCAAAGATTAAGCTCACTCTCAGTTGCTTGCAAGACAGTACACCAACAATTGTGTGTATTTATTTAACCCCTCTACCATGAGCAGGATGTGACACAGGATCAGTTTTTGTTAGACGATTTAAATTCACAGTTTTCCTTTTTCCTAAACTGTCTACTGTTCCGGTTTTAAGTCAATTAGATTTGTTCAAATTGAGCCTCAAACAAAACTGATCAAAACATACCTACAATCAACAATTTCACAAGAGAGACTAAATAATTTGGCAATGATATCTATAGAAAATGACATTACAAAAACCATTGACTTTGAAATGATTTAGTTTGGTTGTGGGCCCCTCTAACCCACTACCCAATTTTCTAATTAGGCTCCACAGTTTCTTTTTTGTTGGGCAGAGGGCCTTACTAACAATCTTATTGACCCCTGTACTTCCTAGAGCCAACCAAGGCTAAGGAGCCCTGTCTGCTTTATTATCTAATGAGGAAAGAGATGGATTCAGGCTGGTTGATGGGGGGTCCACTTCCTAATGGCTGAAAAGTACATAAGTATGATACTTTATAGCTTGCTAAGTTTAATTCTATTGACTAAATGATGTATATGTTGTTTTATATAGCAAAAAATTACATTTAATAATACTGTGTGAACACTAGATGCCATCTAGACAACTAACCAAGAGTGATGGCTGATAGAGACAGGTGGCAAGAGTTAAAAGAATCTGTGCTGTCAGCACACCCTGATGATGAAGTCATTAAGTAGTTTTGGTTTGGTTTCTTTTTTTTAATGGTATATCAACCTTCATGGGTTATTTAATTCCAAAGCTCTCCTTGTAGAAGAAGAGTAGTGATACTATTTAACCCTTAACTTGAGGGGAGGAGGGAGTTCATACTTTTCCCAAAGGTATTCGACCAAAAGTGAACATAATAGCATGATTGAAGTTTGACCTTACAGTCCAGCACTTTAGCCATTACACCATGGGGACATTAAGTATTTTTATGTAGCAATTTCTAATGGTAATTTCAGTGAAAATATAAATGCCATTATGTAAGAGTTCAAATATCCAAGCTAACAGTAATCATGGTAAAAAATCTCATTTTATTTACCAAAGTATAGCATAAGTTTTGCTTAGCAATTCCTAATAGTATATATTTACCCGACACTTCTACCACTAGCAGAATGTGACACCAGGTCAATTCTTAAGCAGAGTACAACTGGTTTGAATTCAGAGCTTTTCTTTTTCTAGACTAGTTACCATTAAGGTTAAAGAGAGCAGTCTGCCCTACTATTTACCTATAGCTGGGAGAAGAATAGTTGGATTCATACCTTTCCTGAGGGTATTAGCACTAATAAAGATCTTATAATACCTAATGACATTAATAGATCTTGGTAAGTAAATATTATTAGATCTTTAAATATTCACCAAGCCATTAGCATAATGGTTAGAGTGTTCGCCAATGGCCCAGTAGACTAAAAAAATGGTACTTGATGCCTCCTTTCTTAACACTCAGCGTTATAAGGTATGGATCAAGGGTAAGTGGAGAAATCCAGAGAAAGGAGTAACGCCTTCCCCTACCCCTCGATGTAGTAGCTATTGAAAAGGGAGCCTTTGGGTCTCCCCCGACTATAGTTGGCCAACTTACTTAAATGTTCATAAATCTTAGTAAGTGAAATATTAATAAAACTTTAGATTTTAATAGATATTGGTGAGTAAATATTGATAAATCTTTAATTATTTATATATCTCATATTAACAGATATTGGTAAGTAGATATTGATAAATCTTGATAAGTAAATATTAATAGGTCTTTGAATATTAATAAATTTTGATAAGAAAATATTTCTAGATATTTAATAGTTAATTCTTAGAATGTTTTACATGCAATATGGCTGATATCAGCCAATAATAATCAAATTTATTTACTAATCTTTATCTCATGCATGTACAGTTGTAAATGTATTGTTGCATAAGATTTTTTTCTTATCCATACCATTATTGAGAAAAAACCTATTATATTCTTTTTTTTTATTATTTTCTCTTGCAGTTGATTTTCAAAACAAAGAAGATAACAAATGGAACCTGGCTGCATTTTGGTAATAATTATTTCCTACAATTCTTTTTCTTACTGTTATCAATATTTACATAGATTGGCTTAGTCTACCACAAGGTCATATTTGTGGAGTAACCTCTGAAGATCAAACTCACTGCACAAGTAATTGTCTGCAAGAATAGCTTTCTGGCTATTGCTCATTGGCAAGGCATATTTTTCTGTCGTCAACAATATGTATATATTTTCAAATTTGTTTTATTCTTTTGATTCTTTGTGGAGTAGACCCACATGGCTTATATAGTTTTAACCAAAACCTGCGACCAACTAATCTTTTCTTAAAAACAAACACAACTTGGACCAGAAAGGCTGATATGCCATTAAACAAAGAAACCAAACCACATGGGCTGTTAAACAAGTGATACTGGATAGGTTGTGGATGAGACTACCACATAAAGTTCCAATATGAATAACAAATTTCTTTCACTTTTGATGAGTAATAATTCTGAGTATGAAGTATTTGGTGTCTTTGTGTGGTATTCAATAAATCTTCTATTCAGCTGAGGGCCAAATTGTATAAATAGTCAGCAGTTAATAGTTGAAAGCTTGCAGTGCATTAAAAAAACAGCAAACAAGATACTCCTGATCAAGTTACTACATTAAACAACTAAATGTACCGGTAATATTTTACAAAATACTGATAGACTTTTCGATCTTATTTTGTCTACACTAGGTCATATTTGTTGGGTATCTTCTGAAGATCAAACTTACTGTCCAAGTAATTGTATGCAATTTGTAATTTGTCTCCACAAATGTTGTTTATTATCTCAACTCTCTTTATATTGACAGGATATTTGGTTTGTGCAATAATTTTGCCTATGTCATTATGCTGAGTGCGGCCCATGATATTCTCCATGAAGAAAGGGGTGAACAAAATAAGACAAATATTGTAAGTAGATTTCATAACATTTTTCTTTAATTTTCTAAAAACAGGGTTTTTTCTATGCTCCTTTTCCCAGTAATTTTTGGCATTGACCCCAAAATTGAATTTTCTAATCTATTCAATCACCCATACATGTATGTATTTCTCCAACTTCTCACCAAATCAGATTTGACATGAAGTTATTGGGGGTGGGGGTGCTCAAATTAACTCTCATGTGTGACCATTTACAGAGAATGCTTGGTACCCTTGACATTTCCCTTCAAGGGCACCTCAGGTTCTGAGCACTTAATTTAGCCCTACTAAACAGGAAAGGTCTCCTTGGACCTGACAATTAACTTTAAACCACCCACTCAGTGCAAATGCTAAATGAGCCCTAGAATTTATAAAGTGACTCTTGATTTATGAATACAAAATCATTATTTTTAATTCTGGTAAATTTATAGAATTAATTTTTGAAGCCAAACTTTTCTCATCCTTCCTATTATGTTTGAATTTCTTTCATAAATATTTCACTACTTTCCCAAGAATAAGAGGACTTAGGGTAATGGCTATTATCATTAGAAATGGTATTAACAACATGAGTTCAAAACCTGGATGAGGCTGTTTGCATTTCACTTTCACTAATCATCATCATCATCATGTCGTGCCACTAGCACAGATATCCCTAACCCTCTCTCGCCACTTTTCCCTATCGTTCATCGCCTCTGGCAGGTCTTCAGTGCTACATCCCGTATCCTCACATAGCTGCTGAATATATGTTTGTGCTGGTCATCCTGCTTTTGCCCGGCCATATGTGGGGGTCCATAGGAGTACATCACTTATGAGCTCATCCCTGCTTCTCCAGCAGTGTCGTGCATGTCTGGTTCGTCTAACTTGGATAGTTTTCATGATAGGAGGCAGGTGGCCGTATAGTTGGTGTCTTGTGGGGTGTTGCCGCCAGGACTTGTTCAAGATTGCTCGCAGCATTCTTGTGTAATTGCCGTTTAGCTTCTTCTCCAGCCGTTTTATTAGTGTCCATGTAATACTTCCACTAATAACCTTGTGAAATGCATAAATCCATCTCTTCATCCCTACCCAGCTATGGGTAACTAGCAGGACAAACCAGATTCTTAAGCCTTGGTACAGCAACCAGTCTAGGAAAAGAAAAACTCCGAATTCAAACCAACAGTACTCTGCTTAAAAATTGACTTTATGTTCCATGCTGTTTGTAGCAGTGTGGTTGGGTAAATAATTACTTGTGTATAAGGTTGGGTAAATAATTACTTGTGTATAAGCTTGGGTAAATAATTACTTGTGTATAAGCTTGGGTAAATAATTACTTGTGTATAAGGTGACTGTTGATTTATCATCACAAAATCCTCATTTTTAATTCAATTTGATCTATTGAATTAATTTTTGTAGTCCTTCCTATTAGGTTTGAATTTCTTTTGTAAATATATAGTCCTTTTTCTCTACTTGCACATCAGTTGCCAACATATAGCTGGCTATGTGAAAAACATGGATGAGCTTTATCATCACAGTATTTATGAGGAATACTTTGTTTTCTTAGGATCTTTGAACAGATATACTCACACACACCTACACAAACCACAGCAAAGTAGTATAGATATTGAAAAAATTCAAGAGGTATTTCTGGTCAACCATTATTGTATGGTTAATTTTTCTGGCATTCAATTAAATTGATTTTGACACAATATGGTACAATGGTGGCTTGAAGAGAAGAATCACCAAAATTGCATAGAAAAAGACCAAGAAATACACATTCTCTCTTTGCCCTGCTGGCAGGGTTTAGAATATGCTAACTGTATCTCTTGTAAAGAGATTACCCTCCCCCAAGGGATGTC